>OZ025290.1:255886535-256486535 GCA_964019185.1 Maratus speculifer
GCTGGTGATCATCCATAAATATGCACATACCATAGCCAAATACAACTTGTATCCTGCTTGTGTATGGCGATTGATGCATTGTGATTGTAAATTGCATCTTATTAATTTCTACATCTGAAACAAAATAAATCCGGCCTCCTTAAAAAAAAAAAAAAAAAAAAAAAAAAAAAAAAAAAAAGAGAGGGAGAGAGAGAGAGAGAGAGAGAGAAAGAAAAAGAAATTACGCGCAGTGAGTAGTTGGTTTAATTGTTAAAAAGTTTATTAAAAATATTATTGAAAAGATTAAAAAGAAGTTAAAAATCGTTTAGATTCTTAAAAATGTATCCCATCAGGGTTCGTACAGTTCTACCTCTAAATTTTAAGAATATTTTCGATGTGTTTCACAGCAGAAAAATATCGTAAAATCTGTGAATGAAGGTGGGGATTACGAATGTTTGTGGTTTAAAAGTTAAACGTAATTTTTCTTATTTTTAATAGTGGTGCCGGAGTCCTTGGAAATCCCAAGGAGTGTGCGAACCTTGCCTATTTACATCCCGGAACAAATAATTTTATAGTGAATATAAATATAATGAAATTATTTCTAACAGTGATTTCTTTTCTAAAAGTCTAGATATATGTTTGTCTTTTTTTACTGAAATGCATTTTAATTCTGTATTTTGCTGAAGATCACCCATAAACATACACAAATCTCAAGTAAATACAGCCTGTACGTCCGTTGTACAGGGCGTACATGAGGGTTGTACATGAGGTTGGCGAGTGGTAAGGGAAAAACACAGTCAAAAAAAAGTAGAAACTACCTGTATTTTCTTATAGAAAATGCTTCAAATTGTATAAAGAAATTAAAAACGGCGATTTACTCTTTAACCCATTCGTTCCCAGCATCTTTTGCGTAAATTTTATTTGGTTGACACCACTATTTTTAGAAGATTTAAGTCTAGTTCATGAATCACTATTATGCATCATTTAAATAAAATAATTATTGCTTTTCTTTTTTACCGGTGTCAAAAACAGTGCTGAATGCACCTTTTGAAGCGTCCCTAAAAAGGGACGCTAGGCACTAATCGGTTAAGAAAATGCTGTTATTTGACACTTTTTTTACTGCGTTTTTTCCCTAGTTACTCGTCATCCTGCACATGGCGGCAGTAAGCTGGCATCTTATTAGTTTCTACATCCGAAACATCTGAAATTAATCTAGGCCCCATTTAACCCTTTCCGTCACGGGCAAAATCTGCTAGCAAAATGAGAAATCATTGACTGACACTGGAATTCACAAACGAATCTTTTGTAGGTTTTGAAACCCCTAATTTAATCTTTTATGTAACAGCAAAATTTTACTAAAATATTGGTGTCATTTGCAGGTTTGGAATTACAATTAGGTATCCCAGACCGGACACAGTTTGCCCGAAAGGGTTAACCCTTTCAGGGGCAAAGTTGTTCCAAAAGTGTTCAAATAATTTATTGACACCGCAATTGTCGAAAAAAAGTTATTTGAAAACAATCAAGAGCTCCCTCCCCCTCCCCCCACTCATATTATGAGATTGATTTTGTATTAAAAATTTACTGGTGCCACTTGGTAATTTGGGCATTAAAATTAACCGTTTGCAAACTGCAAACGGCGGCCTTCAAGGAGTTAAAAAAAATCACGCTCCATGAGTAGTTGGTGCGATTGTTTTGAATTCATGCAGATAAAGAACTTAAAAATGTTTTCTATCAATATCAAGGATTAAATAATTTATTTTTATGTTAAATAAAAATATATAATATAATTTTTTTTCTGCCAGTAATTTCTTTTCTAAAACGTGAATTTGAAATTTGAAATAATACAGAGCAATGTAAAGATAAATATAAAAATGCTGAAAATTTTCTTTCCAGTAACAAAATAAACTAATCCGGGTGTATTAACAAAAAAAAAAAAAAAAAAAAAAAAAAAACTTGACACATATGCAGTTCTTGAACCGCGTAGTTAGTACCCTGATTTCAGATAAATGATTCTCAAATCTTGTACCGCCTCACAGTTATATGCCATGAGAAGACCTCACGAAACGCCGCAGAATATTTAAGTGAAGTTCTATCAATATTTTAAACCTCAACAGATATTTTCATATTTTAACTTCCAACATTTAATGTTATGTGGTTTAATAACATAATTATTTAATATTTAGAAGATTATTTCTCTGTTTGTTCATTTGTTGTACTACCAAATTATGAAAATGATCTTAAATCTTCAGCGAATTTAATTCGGTACTGCTTGACCATCACGTAGACCAAAAATCTGTCGGCAAGCAGTAAAATTAAATGCAATAACGGATGATTGTGAATGTCATGTTCAATGACATTAAATACATTACACGTGTTTAAAAGGTCATTAAGGGATTTTTATTTCTATTTTTTATTTGTAATTTTATTGATATTCTACTATTTTTTTTTTTCGTTATTTAAAATAAAAATAATGTCAATATGCATCATTTGGCGATTTCTTTAATTTGGCGAAATTTTTCGACGGGATAACTAAGTAGTACCTTTAATTCTTTTACCGAATAATTTCATTACAATACATATCACTGTAAAAATATGTTTGACAGATGAAAGATGATTTAAGAGTAACGACTACCCAAAATTTTTACCTCACAAAAAAAAAAAAAAAAAAAAAAAAAAATATTCTTATTTAAAAAATAAAAAGCCAACCCCAGATACATTTTTAAATGTTAAAGGATATAATTTAAGGAATTTTAAATTTATTTTAAAGTAAAGCAAGTAAGCGACGTAAGGTAAACCTGAAAGCTTATGTACAATAATCTTATAAAATTTTAAGCATATTTTTTAACACAAAATATATAAATAATTTGCCTTTGTTTTAGCTCATATAAAGCATTTTGTTTCTGTAAGTAAATAAATTAAAAACGTCATTCAATCTTTCCATAATGTTTTTTCAATCATCATAATTTCATTATTCCGTGGAACTTTAACAATGAGTTTCAATATACCGTCAACTGATAAAGATTGAGAATCACTGATTTATTTAGATACATTCAGATACATAACTTGAAAATCTCTGCTCTTTATATTCAGAAATAAATAATTTCATTTTAATGATTTTTTAAAAAAAAGGAATTTTTTCTAATAATCGCTTCTATTAAGGGTGTTTTCGAAGAAACGCTTTTCTACCTTCAACAGCTCGAAAATTTCTGATACAATTTCAGACACATTTTTTAAAGTAGAAACATCGAACTTTCTGAGGGGAATTTTGAAGAGACCTATGAGGTGCCGTGTGAAGCCATTTTATGCTCAATTCATTGGAATTTGATTTATAAACAATTATCTTCTCAGTATGACCCTTTTTTTCGCTCAGATCTCCCACTTCGAAAAAATCAGTTCAAAATGCCATTTTTGATTTTTTTTTTCAATATTTCTGCATTTATCAAAGAATCGGCAATCACGGCACCTTGTGTGCTTTCTAAATAAGACAATTTGCCAGTTTGATGCATATGAGAGCAAAAATGATTTTAAAAATAAATCGGAAAGTAAGCAATTTGAATCGAAATACACCCTTAATAGTCTAATAATGCTATAAATATTTTACTTCAAAAATATGCAAAAGATGGCAGCACCATAACAGACTATAACAATCGAGATAACAATATAATGGCAAATGCAAAAATTCTTAACATTTTCTTTCTGATAACATAATATACAGAGAAACTTTCACATGAGGAAGATTCATCGTTAAACTTAAACAATTCGTTATAAAGAAAATTCGTTAAATAATATTCAGCTCAAATTCATAAAATTTGTATAATAAAATGCACAGGCATAAAACTGAAAATGCACATACAATGGAAATATTTTTAAAAAATACATTTTAATTCCGGCTGCAATTATTTTTTAAAGCAATGAAGACATATGAGAGAAATTTAATTAGAATAAAGTCTAAAAAAACCCCATAAAAAAGCAATGTAAATGAACACTGAAAGTTGCGTTACCTTTTATCTTTTCCAAATCAGTAACTCTTTTAAAAAGTTAGAAATAAACAATTTTATTTTAAACTGAATAATAATAATAATAATAATAATAATAATAAAGTGAAACTCTTTCTAATAATATTCTATTTTACTGCAAAAGATAGCAGCACCATAATAGACTATAACAATGTCACGGCAAATGTAAAAATTCTGAACATTTTCTTTCCGATAACATAATATGCAGAGAAAC
This sequence comes from Maratus speculifer, assembly GCA_964019185.1. NCBI lineage: Eukaryota > Metazoa > Arthropoda > Arachnida > Araneae > Salticidae > Maratus > Maratus speculifer. The sequence goes on from OZ025290.1 coordinate 255,890,745, forward strand.
CTCCATAAAACGATGCCTCATCCTTACACTTAAACACTTCGTTATAAAGAAATTTCGTTGAATAGATATCAGCTCAAATTCATAAAATTCGTATCATAAAATGCACAGGCATAAACTGAAAATACACATATAATGGAAATATTGGAAAAATAAATTTTATTTCCGGCAGCAATTATTTTTTAGCAATAAAGACATATGATAGAAATTTAATTAGAATGATGTCTAAAAAAACACAAAAAAGCAACGTAATTGAACACTAAAAGTTGCGTTACCTTTTCTATTTTTTTTTCGTAGAATTCGAAATCATTACATTTTTTAAAAAGTTAGGAATAAATCTTTTCATTTTAAACTGAATAATAATAATAATAATAATAATAATAATAATAATAATAATAATAATAATAATAAATAGCGAAATTATTTCAAATAATAATCTAATTAAGCTCCAAGTAATTTACTTCCAAAAGATGGCAGCACCATAAAAGACTATAACAATGTCAAAGCAAATGTAAATATCCTGACATTTTCTTTCCGATAACTTAATATACAGAGAAACTTCCGCATTACGAAGTCTCTCGTTATGAAGAAAATTCGTTAAATAGAAATGAGCTCAAATTCATAAAATTTGTATAATAAAATGCACAGGCATAGAACTGAAAATACACATACAATGGAAAGTTTGGAATCATGCATTTTAATTCCGGTAGCAATTATTTTTAAAAGCAATGAAGACAAATGAGAGAAATTTAATTAGAATAATGTCTAAAAAAAGACATAAGAAAGAGATGTAATGGAACACAAAAGCGTTGTGTTACCTTTTCTCTTATTTTCGCAGAATTCCAAATCATTAACTTTATTAAAAAGTTGGGAATAAATAATTTCATGTTAACTCCTTTTGTTCATTTTAAACTGAATAATAATAATAATAATAATAATAATAATAATAATAATAAAGTGAAATTACTTCTAATAATAGTAATAAAGTTCTAAATATTTTACTTCAGAAGGATGAAAACGATGGCATCACCATAATAGACTATAACAATGTCATGGAAAATGAAAAAATTCTGAGCATTTTCTTTCATATAATGTAATATACAGAGAAACTTCCATAGAACGAAGTCTCATCGTTACACTTAAATATTTCGTTATGAAGAAGATTCGCTAAATAGAAATCTGCTCCAATTTATAAAATTTGTATAATAAAATGCACAGGCATAAATTTTAAAATACACATACAATGGAAATATTGGAAAAATCATTTTAATTCCGGCAGCAATTATTTTTTTTAAACATTGAAGGCATATGAAAGTAATTAGAATAATGTCTAAAAAGAGACATAACAAAGCGATGTAACTGAACATTAAAACGTTGCATTACATTTTCTCTTTTTTCGTAGAATTCCTAATCATTAACTTTTTTTAAAACTTAGGAATAAAAAATTTCATTTTATACTGAATAATAATAATAATAAAATAGTGATATTATTTTTAATAATAGTCTAATAAAGCTCAAAATATTTTACTTAAAACGAGAAGCAAAAGATGGCAGCACCATGATAGACTACAACAATGGGACGGCTAATGTAAAAATCCTAAGCATTTTCTTTCCGATAACATTAATACTAGAGAAACTTTCACGTAACGAAGTCTCACCGTCACATTTAAACACTTCGTTATGAAGAAAATTCGTTAAATAGAAATCAGCTCAAATTCATAAAATGTGTATAATGCAAATGTGTAAAATGCACAAGCATAAAAATAAAAATACACATACAATGGAAATACAATAATCCTTTAACATGAACTTGTAAAAATTCGGTTTATTGTTATGGCAGCAAAAAGGCAGACGATATCTTTGTTATTAAACAAAAGAATAAATTTTTGTGTTTGTTGTTGATATGCAGAAAGCGTTTTATTTACTTTTATTTTACAAATAATTAAATATAGTGAAATGATTTTAATTAATTTTATGATATTTTGTAAAATAGAATGATTTTAATTAATTATTTGATATGCTGTAAATAGAAATAACATAATACCGGCATATCACAAACTCATTGGTGTTAAAATGTTTAGTTTTATCTATGAAAATAATTGTTTTCTTTTAAATGTAACGTTATTTTCACTTACTTGAGCAGTTCCACCAATCTCACAAAATTAATATCAGTCTACATGCAGAAGGAAAAAAAAATATGGAAATTTGATAGGAAACTTGTGTGTTTTCAAAAGCAGTGTGTAATTTTTCGTCCAAAATATTTTGACTCAGTATGCCACTAATGGGATTTTTTACCACTAAACTCCATACAACAAAATAAAGCATATAAATTTTAAAAGTATGTTTTTCAGTTTTATCAGAAAATGGCATGAATGAAGGTAAATAAATCTCATTATTTTCCCAATTCTGCAATAATGAAAGCTATCTAAAAACCACCATTTTAAAGAAATATCCTATAATACTTTTAAAAATAAAATAAAATAAAATAAAACAGCTAGTGCTGTTACATCTACAAATGAACAGCTTCTTGTTAAAAAAAAAAAAAAAAAAAAAAAAAAAAAAAAAAAAAAAAAAAAAAAAAAATACTTTGTAAAATTGGTTCAGTAGCAAGCTCAGGGCAGATGACTAAAAAACAGCCTTAAATGTACTGTGTTAAATAAAATTATGAAAAATTAAATTAAGCAATTTTTTTTTTAGATTATAGTAGAATATCTTAAAGAATAGCAATAAAATTTTATTAGTCAAGAAAATTTTGGCCAAAAACTTGGGGAACCTGATATTATTTTAAACCTCACGTTATTGCCAAGATCTTCATTACTTGCTTGTTTAACTCGACGAAGCAAATTCATCTACTTGAGGATACAGGAAAACCCCGATAATTCGGATTAACTGGGACCGGACCCAATCCGGATTATCAAAAATCCGGATTATCCAGAGAATTATAAAAAAAAAGAAATTAAAAAAAAAATACAAAAAATCATCTTTATGTTAAACTTATTGAATATTTACAGACAGTAAAAATGTTTACTTTGTTTAATTCTGTCTAAAATATTTCAGAAAGAGTTTTTTTTTTTTTAATTCAGAATACGACGATGAAACAAGTTAATGTTATCGAAATTAGCCAATCGCTTCTCATATTTGAAAAAAAAATGATCAAACCGATCCGAATTATCCTGAGATCCGGATTAACGGGATCCGAATTAGCGGAGTCCTACTGTAATTAGATTCTTTAATATTTATCACCATTTTTTTTGACAAAAACTTCCGATCTGACCATGCACACTGTATGTCACTGCTCTTCTATAAAGACACTTTCAAGTTTTGTAAAAACATTGTGCTTTATCAGTCTGGGATTTCATTACATTATTTTTTAAAAAGTGAAGTATTTCTATCTGTGAAGAACTTCAAAGCAGCTAGGGTAAAATGACGCACTTCTACAAAACATATTTCTAACTACAAAACATCTGTTACTAAGAATTATAAAACATGCTTTTTTATATAAAATGTGGTTATTTATACTCTTTGAAGCATTCCACCTATACGGATCCAATCTAAAGCAACGTCTGTAGAAAAATATGCATATGACGTCACTAAAACGGAAAGGAATAATGCACAAAAGTAACGAAAAGTAATATACAAGAAAAGGGTATCTAATGGCTCATAGTTCTTCACTTGTTTATTTATAACAGCTCTATGTTTTATCAAAAATCATTCATGTGTATTTTTTTTTCAAAATTCGGAAAATATCATCACACACGGATAAATAAAATTTCAGTCTTTCAGCTTTCTGATGCGAATTAAGTAAATGCTAGGAAAGTCAAGAAAATATTCTTTAAAATACATTTTTGTTAAGAAAAAGTGATGTATCGTTTGTAAAGTAAATTTGCAATAAACTAAAAAAACATTTAATTGATGAATTTAAACGAAATAAAACCGAAATTCACCTGATTTTTTAACAGATGATTTTTGACATAGTATACGCATTTTAATTTTAACTTTATTTAATTATTTTTCAATTTTAAGAGTAAAAGGCTTGATTCTGTTGCCATAATTATAAAATTTGTACTAAAAACCATAAAAAAATTAATATCTCAAAATAAATTGAGATACAGCTTTCAAACAAATTACATTTAAATGTACATTTTTTTCCTCTGTACGACGGTATATGAATCTAAAATGTGCGATGTTTAGAAGTGTAAAATTTGCAGTAGAGAAAATTAAAACCGAAATTGCGTGGGAAAGTGTTGACATTCGCAAAATGGCATATGCGTAAAACGCACAGATACGTTTGGCCTTTATAATATAGATAAATAGATAGATAGAAAAAAATGTACTTCTAGGTTATCCCGTCGACCAAAAAATTACCGCCAAACTATAAGATTAAATGCCAATAATGGATGATCGTGAATGTCACAGTCAATGACATAAAATACGATTCACGTGGTTAAAATGTCATTAAGTGAATTTTATTTCGTTTTTTATTAATATTCTATTAATTATTTGTTTGTTTTTTTCGTTATTTAAAATAAAAATTGTGTCAATATGTATAATTTGGCTATTAGTTTGGCGACTTGTATAATTTGGCGAAATTGGTCGGCGGGATAACAGAGTAGTACAGAAAAAAAAATATCTCATTAAATATCATTATTTAGAAGACGATAATAGGGGAAGTATATTGTCAGATAGGTAGCCAAATCTAGGGAGGGGGATAAGGTAATTTGATTCAAAGCCATGTTTCCAAGACTTATCCATATATGCCTCTTATTATCTACGTAATTTCTGTTAAATATACGTACATTTACTTACAATTTTCGTCTGCATATAATTTGTTAGTACCTATAATGAGCAAACAATAAACCTATTCCAGACTTTGTGCCGGCTCAAAATTATTCTGAAAATGGGGTAAAATAGTAGTGCTTTTTAACGTGATCTCTGGCGTTTTATCACTCTTAGCTGAGGTTTTTAGAAGAGTATTACAGTAAACTTTACATCTGCGATTTTTGAATATTTAGGGTTATATAAATGTGGTTTTCAATCCGGTTTTTAGCGTTTTTTTTTTTTTTTTTTTTTTTTTTTTGGCTTTCCGAGATGATTTTTTGACATTCTATAAAGGATTTTTCTTTCTTTTACTTTTAGGCTAATAGAGAAAATTTTGTTCCCGCCATTTATGAATTTTTAGTGTTTTTTTGTTCTTTTTCACGTTTCGCTGCGATGTTTTAACATTACTGAAACCAATTCGGTGTTTCAAACTTTTAGCCTAATATGCTATTTTTTTTTCTCTCTCGGATTTTCGAATTTCAAGAAATTCTAAATGAAATTTTCAATGCAATTTTCAATGCTTCGCCACGTTTTTTTTTCTTTTTTTTCTTTTTTTTTTTATTTTTCTTCTTTTTTTATTTTTTTTTTTTTTTTCATTTGTAAAAAGAATTTCGTGTCAAATTATTAGTTTAATAAAGAAAATTTTGTCTTCTTAAATTAGGGCTTTCGAATGGTCCGAAAGCTGAACACCAATATTTTTAGCAGAAATTTTCATAGTAGGTTTCTACAGCATTTGTACGAAAACTAACATCCGAAGCTGATTTCTGCTTGACTTGCAAGAAAGATATAAAAGGAAAAATTTCCTAAGAAAATATTAATGTTCGGTTGGCGGAACATTTGGGAGCCCTGTTAAATTTTGAAGTTTTTTAATACGATTTTCTATGCAACTGTCTTCTTCAAATTCTAATGCGATTTTTTTTATCTTTTTTTGCATTTCGCGCGGTTTTTTATTTTTATATTTCTACATTTGTGAAAGATTTTCGGTTACACTGTTTCAAGAATTTTAGTAAATGATGTCCTCTTCGATTTTCAGCGTTTTTTCCCCGCTTTTTGCGGCTATTTCTCACATTAATAAATTTACTCAATTTTAATCTTTAAAGCCTGTATAGGAAATTTTGTACTGTTTGCAATTTTCTTTTTTATTCGGAAATTGTACGGCGGAGTTATATTTTTAGTGAATTTTTTATGGGATTATTAGAATATTTTCTGCGGCTGCGCTTTTCCAATATTCGATAAAAAAAAAAAAATAAAATAAAAATAAAAATAAAAAATAAATAAATATATTAGCTTAATGAACTAACATTTTTCCACTGCTATTTTTAAGTAAGGTTATAGTTATTTTTATGAAGCTTTTGTTTATTTTTTTCCCTTCTTCACGATTCGCTGCGATGTATTTTTTATTTATGTATTTATTTATATTTTAGTTTTCCGCGTTTCTTTGTAATTATAGACAGATCCATGCGACGGCAAGCAGATCAGCCGGTAATTTACAATTTACATATATAAATTATATATATGTTACAGGCCAAACCCGATTTTAGGCCAAACTAGATTGGCCTAATCCAAACTAGTCTATCCTAATGCCCATCGGATAGACTAGTTTTTCCTAGGCCAAACTAGTCTATCCGAACGCCCATCGGATAAACTAGTTTTTCCTAGGCCAAACTAGTTTATCCGAACGCCCATCGGATAAACTAGATTTTCCTAGGCCAAACTAGTTTGGCCGAACGGTCATTAGGATGAACTAGTTTAGCCTGCTATTCATTGGTTTGAACTAGTTTATCCTAGGCCGAACTAGATTGTACTAGGCCAATTCAATTTGGCGTGATTTTATTGAATCTAAAGATCGCCACGGCGCCAACTTTCTAGTTTTGATCTAATTTATCCTAGGCCGATGCAATTTGACTCGCTTTTAGCTCACATACCATCAAAGCCTGAGAGCTAATGTGCTCGTAGACTCTGTGTGTGTGTATGTAACCATGTACGTATGTATGTATGTATGTACGTACGTACGTAAGTACATACTTATGTACGTACGTACGTCGGACTAATATATAGCGACTAATATAACGGACTAATGTGGAATTAATATAACACAAGCACCCAAGTGTTGGAATTTGGAATTTGGATGCGATTTGGTTCAAATCAGCCGGCTTCGCCCGCTATCGGGCCCCTTGTTTTATATAAAATCTCGAAACGGGCGTATGTTGAAGCGAATGAACCTCGAAGAGAAAAAAAACATGATGATAAATATTTAAGAAAAAAGATTCCGCATCGAAATACCACTATTTCCTAATAGTAATTTTTGTAAAAATGTTATATTCTTGTTGGAATATTTTGAAACTTACAGTTAATATAACTTACAGTTTTGAAACTGACAATTTATGGCATTTGATATAAATTTATAAAAAAAGTCACATTTCGGCGTGAAAGAGGGTGTGGATGCGAACAAAATCGCGAAATATAACTGAAATTCTAGCTTTTAAAGCACCGCGACTTCAAGTAACATATCTACTATTAGGTTGTTTAACGGAGTTTCATTCAGATACAGTTTTGTTAATAATAGAGTGCACTCCTTGGTGTTGGAATGAAAACTTATATAATGTGGCTTAGTTAAAACTTGCTGGCTTCGCCCGCTATCTGACTGGCCTAGGCAGCGGGGTTATGGTTGGAAATTCGTTCGCTTCGAGGCTCTTTCGAAAAGCAAGATTACATTCGGCGGTGCCTACTCAGCACGTTTGCTACGATTTGAATTTCATTCACATCGAAGTTCGTTCGAAAAGAAAGAGGGCATTCGGCAGTACGTGTGCAGCAGACCTGCTATACGCTGTCGCAAGCTGTAGGGATGCGGCTGAAGAACTAATGCACGAAATTTAATAAAATTTTACATTCAGGTAGTCTCTGATCTAAATTGGTGCTGATTAGTTTTTGGTGTAAATCGCTCATCAAGTGGAGCTGCTGTTTTGCATTTTTTATGATTTACGCATTAGCTTTATATCAACTAATACACGAATTTCAATCAAACATCAGATTCAGTTCGTCCATGAGATGAGTTGGTGTTGTTTCTATTTTGAAGTAAATTATTCAACATGGCTATGCTATGCTGCATTTTTAACAATTTTTACAATAGCTGTATCTCAAGAACTAATGAACGGAATTTAATATAAATTTACATTCAGATAGTCCCTGATATAAATTGATTCTGATTACATTTTCAAGTAAATCGTTCAAAAATCACTATTCGTCAATAGTGGCATTAAACGCGGAATATATTTTTATAAATTTATATCATGTGTCATAAACTATCTTAAAGTTTCAACTAGATCAACCTAGAATTTCCGTTATATTTCCTGCTTTTCTTCGCCCCCCGCCCCCCTTTTTCCCTTTCGTAATGGGATTTTTTTTTTACAATTTTTATCATGTATTATAAACTATCACAAAGTTTCAAACAGTTCCAACAAGAATTTAACATTTTTACAAAAATTACTAATAGAAAATAGTGGTATTTGAAGCGCCATCTTTTTTCTTAAATATTTAACATCATGTTTTATTATGTTTCTAAAAGTTTCAAATATTGGTAATATTTAATTATCAGCTAAAACCTGAAAGTGCTAAGATAAAAAAAAAAAAAAAAAAAAAAAAAAAAATCTAGCGTCCTCTTACCCTACCCCCCCTTTCCATCCTAAATTTTAAGTGTCATGCTTTATTTAAGCTTTTTCTTATTTTTAAAAGGATTCGGATATTTATTTTCTTAATATGAACAATTTTGTCTGAAGTGATGTGTGCAAAAACCAATATCTGTTACGAATTAAAAACTTTTCATAAAATCGAAAGTCTCTATCCGATTGAAAAAAAAATCCGTTCTACGTTTATATCTCAGAAACCCCCAAATTAATCAGGTAAACGCCTTATCAGAAGGAACATACATCCAAAATTTGAAACAAATCGGTAAATTCTCTGTGAAAAACCTATTTACATAAATTAAGAGTGTTACCTCCCATTCCTCCTTTCTTTATACGTAAACGATGAACACCCACAACTGATCACGGATGTACCTTATCAAAATGATATTATACCTAAAATTTTAATAAAATGTGATCATTTTGCATGGAAAACTGACTTAACTAAATTAAGGAGGTGTGTGTGTGTGGAGGGGGGGGGGTGCGGATTAGCTTTTTGTTCTCCTCCCCTTATTCTTATTCAATGAACCCCTGAAACTAATCAGGAAAGTTCATTATCAGGATAAATCTATGTCCAAAATTTGAAGCAAATTGGATATTTCTATCAGGAGTTATCGCATTACGTACACACGTACGTATATACGGCCATACGTACGTAAATTGTTACATACACATACACAGAATCTGCGAGCACATTAGCTCTCAGGCTTTCATAGTCTGTGAGCTAAAATCGCATCAAACTGCATCGGCCTAGGATAAAATAGATCAAAATTAGAAAGTTGGCGCCGTGGCGGTCTTTAGATGAAAAAATATCACGCCAAATTGAATTGGCCTAGGACAATCTAGTTTGGCCTAGGATAAACTAGTTCAAACCGATGAATAGCAGGCTAAACTAGTTTATCCTAATGACCGTTCGGCCAAACTAGTTTGGCCTAGGAAAATCTAGTTTATCCGATGGGCGTTCGGATAGACTAGTTTGGCCTAGGAAAAACTAGTTTATCCGATGGGCTTTCGGATAGACTAGTTTGGCCTAGGAAAAACTAGTTTATCCGATGGGCGTTAGGATAGACTAGTTTGGCCTAGGAAAAACAAGTTTATCCGATGGGCATTAGGATAGACTAGTTTGGCCTAAAATCGGGTTTGGCCTGTAACATATATATTATATAAATAAATAATTTATATTAATATATTTATATAAATATATTAACATAAATATTATTATTATTTATATATATTTATAATATATATATATGTATATATATATATCATACTCTGACAAACAGTGTAAAAAACTTTTTCTTCTAAAACTAAAATCGATTGCATTATCATGAAACTTTTGTAGCTTTTTGGCACTTTCTGTTCAGGAGAAAAAAAAAAAAAAATCATTGAAAATTCTTTTTATTTCTTGACTGCTATAACTCGATGTCAATAAACTAGTACTGTAGGTTTCCAGTTTATTTATTTCTTTACTTTTAATAAAATGAAGAGCATTAGCGTACCAATGCTACGATTTACTGTAAAATTCATAAGATCATTACTTGATTATTTGTATTTGTTTCAACGAGTAATCATTAGATGGCAGCACTAAACCTTTAGCAAAATAATAAGGCATTCTTCAAATTTATTATTTACGAGGTAGAACCCGTCGGATTTCGACGAAAGAAAATGCTTAAGAAGAAACTGTCTCATTGATTTATAATAAACTTATAAAATTAAATGTAACAATAAAATGCGCATTATATTGGCAAGTCTAACTTTTAAATAAATAATATTGAAATTAGTGTTAACAAAATAATATTTCGATAAAACTCAGTTATAGAAATTGTTAAATTTAAACTTTAATCGTACATGTAAGCAGTAAAAAATAATAAAGATCTGTTATTATGATAAAGTATCAATTAAGGCTGTTTTGATAGTATTCAAAAAGAAAAAAGGAAAAGCAAAATTTATTGTACTTTGAATTAATCATTGAAATTTACCCCCGTAAAATCTAAATCCGACATCATTTTCCGTCGGGTTTTATAATAGGCGATTGTCGTGACATAGCACGTATTTAAAGTGTTAATTTTTTCAGTTTTGATGAGGAAATGGCAACATAAAGATACAGTAATAATTTTTTTCCCTTTTTCCCTTTTCGTTTAATAGAAACGGAGTACTTCTGTTGTCACAATTAGAAAAATGACATTAAAAACTACAAAAAAATTTATTTTTCAAAAAGAAATTAACGTGCAGTTTTCAAACAAATTGCATTTAAAAGTACGTTTTTTCACTATACAACGGTGCAAAAATTGAAAATGCACGAATTAGAAGTGAAAACATTTGCAGTAGTAAAAATTGCAAACCCGGAATTTCATTTCAAATTTCAAAATGTTGCCATTCGCAAAATGACGTATGCGTTACGCACAGATACGTTTGGCCTTTATAATATAGATTTTCAAATAAATATTTTATAGGGCTTTGAAACGTTTAGTTTGTTTAAGTTTTTTTCTTTCAATTTTTTCAATTTTTAGAAAAAATGAAAAATGAGATCTAATTTCACCATAGTTTTTAGTAGTTTTTAATCATGTTTAAGAAACAATTAGCAATCTATTTTCATCAATTACAGATGAATTTGACATGGGGAATCCGAAACTATATGTAATCCCTCGAGAAGAAGTTTAGTTCAGTGTAATATCATTTATGTTATTTTGTCATTTTATTTTATATATTTATTTTCTTTTATTCCTTATATATATATATATATATATATATATATATATATATATATATACATTTAAATGTAGGTATTAGGTACAAAAAGAATAATTACATTGTATTTTATATTATAATACATATATATATATGTATATATATATGTATTGTAAGAGGTAGAGAAAGCCGAATTTGGTCACTCATGCTATTAATTAATAATTTTATACATTTACTAGAAGACCCGGCAAACGTTGTTTTGCCCTATAAATTATTTACAGGGATTATTTTATTAGAAAAAAATAACTGTAACTTATTGTAAGTATGTCAGGTAGGGTGGAGTGAAAAAGACCAAAAAAAAAATTTTTTTCGGAATTTTTTCTTTGGATAGGTCTAAAAAGTTGCCTTTTGGCACACTGAATATAAGGTTAAAATTTCATTTCGTTCGGAATTCATCTTTAGTCCCCTACCAGCTCTTAAAGATTATGCTCTTTATATGTGAAAATCCAAATTTCACTATGTAGTGTAAATGACCAAAAAAAATTTTTTTTTTGAAATTTTTCTTTAAATAGGTCTAAAATGCTACTTTTTGGCACACTGAATATATTGTTAAAATTTCATTTCAATTGGAATTCATTTTAGTTCCCTATCAGCTCTTAAAGATTATGCCCTTTTTATGTGAAAATCAAGATTTCACAATGTAGAGTAAATTAATAAACTTTTAACTAAATTTTTGATTTCAGTCAAGTAACCCACAAAATTGACTTCGTAAAGTATTACTTTTGAACGATCTAAGTTATAGTTGTGTTTTAACTCTTTGAATCGCGAATAAAACCCTAAAATGTGAATCGTATTGTCGCAGAGAAGAGAAAACACAATAATTAGACAAGCTTTCACTTATATTATTCGAATGCACATGATAGTTCTCTAAATATAAAGGAAATGCAGTTTTCTGAATATATAGTAATTAAATGAAAAGATTATATACGATGTATTGTAAAACGATCTTTCATTTCATTCTAATTTATATTGGTCTTTGTTATCAAAATTAGATATTACCTTTCGTGATTTGATTTTGCTCATATATATCCTGCTCTTGCTTCTACTACTACAGCCGCTAATGGCGCTTCAACAACTAAGTTTACGCATTTTTCGAATACTTGAATCTAATAGGGAAATTTTTCAATTGAACAGATGGGACTTTCGATTTTTTCCTGAGAATTTTCAGAATACTCTTGGTACTCTTTTAAGAATGTGAAGTGATTTCACGTTCTTGCCAGTTAATGTTTATGTAGTTTGTAACACTGAATTTCAATATTGGAATATGAAACTGTCTTATTGTAGAACATATAATATCCTTCATCTTCAATATTCTTCGGAATCCAAATCCTCCAACATGATTTTTTTTTATCAGTTATCGTTCCTGTAAATTTTCATCTCAATGACAGAAGTATACGTTTTATTGAATAACGGGATTGAGAATTTTCTTTAAATATTCCCTCAAATAACATAACTACTTAATAGTTTATTTTTAAAAAAAACATTTTAAGCTCTATTTTTGCAAGAAGGATCTTTCTTGAAGTGAAACAACATAGACAAATGTACTTTCATTACAAATTCAGCCATAATCTTCAGATTTTGGAATGAATTCTGACTTCCAATCTCCAAACCAAGTAGTCAATTGGCAGTTGTCAATCATTTAGAGTGTGAAATTCTTGCTGGATTACGATTTACCAGATTTGAGGAACATTAACCAGATGCAAATGTTTGACACGTGTCATAAAGATCATTTTTGTCTACACTTAACTTTCCAGAGTTCATTTCTGTGTGATAGGAGCAGATATTTTTTAATTTCCATAACTGTCTATTGTTCACATTGATCCAACGACTTTCCAATTAAAACAGGAAATGTTCGTGAGCCTTTATTTTGTTATCAAGTTTAATGACTTGATAAGCAATCGGTAGCGGCAATTCGTTTCCAGAGAGCTGACATATTAACCACTAAAACGGAAGACTAAATCTTAGTTTCAAAAATCTATTACCATGATTTTTTATCTTACTTTTTACAGCTGTTCCGTCACAACCTATTGCCATAAATTTATCAAGGTTTAAATGTTTTTCAGTACAATATTCTAATAATTCCTGCAACGATCTTTCCTAGTCCAAAAGATCGTGTAATGTGTCCCAAATACAATTCATTTCACTGTTAAAATCATAAATTATGTTTGTAACTTATAGTTCTTCCATATATCTCCAATTTTCCATAATTTCCTTTGATTTTGGGGGATTGAATAAGTTTCTGATATTCAGAAAAATTGTTGTCTATGATTTGATCAATACGTCTTTGGGAAACTACAATAATTGATGCCTTCGATGTTTTCTCTCAGGATTTTTTTTTACCTCTGGTTTTGACGAAACTTTATAATTACTGATGTTTTTTATTTATTGTTTTGTATAATAATATTTTATAGCATTCTGCTATTGTTTGCAAAACAGCTTTATTTAGTTTTGAAGAATCACCAACTTCTAGTAATGGTAAACTTCGATTTTCTTACACACGTACAAATTTTGACGGTAAAAATGACAACATACAATTTTTAAAACTCAATAAACCGTTTCAAATATTTAAAAATAAAGATTTAAAGTTTGAAAATGATGAAAGGAATTACGCTATACATTTTAAATATAAAAATATCAAACGATATTACCAAAAAATCCTGTTAATGTACAATTTATGGTAAAAACCTATGGTATAAATCAATGAAAATATATGGCCTGGTAGAGGACTCAAGAAGTTTTTCAAAATTCATGAAATTTTGCACTTGTATTAGAGGTACAAAAAGGCAACTTTTGGCTGCTATCCAAAATCAAAATTCCAACTTTCGATTTTTCACTCCACTCTAATGTCAGGATGTCGTAATTGAGTGGAAGAGGCATGGAGATCTGTGAAAGATGACGGAATATAAAAATAACAAAGCACCAAACATTTATATTTTTAATTTATTAAAATTTGTTCTATATATATATTATGTGCATAACTAATTATAGTAATTTTACTCAAAAACTATATCAATCCCTTATCGCAGTAGAGTGTACAATAGTTTTTGTCATCCCATCTTTAGCTAATACTAACAAATTGGATGGTTTGCCCAATCGAGAACATGCCACGTTTAATTGCCCGTGTGAAAAACATGGTATGCTCAAATCTAATCCAGAAACAGACATCGTTTGGCTTGAGATTTATTGATAGTCATTGCAAATGCCAATCTAATCGGAAATCGAAGACATTCGAATTGAATTGGCACATCGGTGGGTATAATAGCCATCCGTGGTAACAATATAACTTCACCTCGGAATTTGCCTCCAAATTTCGGAATTTTCTTTCAAATAATAGAAAATAATTTTAAAATATGTGTGCAACTGATTTTCAAAAATTAAGTTATCACCAAATTGTTGCAAAAAACATCGCACCAAAGCCTTGACATTTGTGCCAAATATATTTTGTAAACATCAAACGTTATTGTCTCTAATTTACATTCTAATAAAGAATACTGCCCAGTTAAACTGAAGGCATTGAGCTCACAGGCTACAAATACTAATTGCACATTAAAGCTTTATATTTTCAAGGGTTAATTCCGTTCGAAAAAAAAAATTAAGAAGGGGAAACAGCTCTCCCCTTTTCTCTTTTTTTATACTTAATCATTGAACCCCCTATACTATCAAAGACATGCTTTATCATATAAAAATTCTATATCCAAAATTCAGAGCAAATTAGATAATTCTTAATAAAAACCCATTTAGCATTTATATAATTTAAAAAGAGTTATGCCCCTCTTTTATACTTAACCATTAAACTTCCAAAACTATTCAGAGATTTGAACGAAACCTGAAAATTCTGCTTGAAAAACCCATTTATATAAATTAAGGGGGGGGACATTAGAACCCCTGTTCCCCTTATTTATACTTATTCAATGAACACCTAATAACAGTCACGGAATCGCCTCATCAGAATGATCCTAATCTAAATTTTGAACGAAAATTAATTCTGCATGAAAATCCCATTTATATCAACTAACGGGGGGGGGCATTAGAGCCCCTGTTCCCCCTATTTATACTTATTCAATGAACACCTAATAACAGTCACGGAATCGCCTCATCAGAATGATCCTAATCTAAATTTTGAACGAAAACTTAATTCTGCATGAAAATCCCATTTATATCAAATAACGGGGGGGGGGCATTAGAACCCCTGTTCCCCCTATTTATACTTATTCAATGAACACCTAATAACAGTCACGGAATCGCCTCATCAGAATGATCCTAATCTAAATTTTGAACGAAAACTTAATTCTGCATTAAAATCCCATTTATATCAACTAACGGGGGGGGGGGCATTAGAACCCCTGTTCCCCCTATTTATACTTATTCAATGAACAACTAATAACAGTCACTGAATCGCCTCATCAGAATGATCCTAATCTAAATTTTGAAAACTTAATTCTGCATGAAAATCCCATTTATATCAACTAACGGGGGGGGGGGGCATTAGAACCCCTGTTCCCCCTATTTATACTTAATCAATGAACACCTAATAACAGTCACGGAATCGCCTCATCAGAATGATCCTAATCTAAATTTTGAAAATTTAATTCTGCATGAAAATCCCATCTATATCAACTAACGGGGGGCATGAGCCCCCCGTTCCCCCTCTTATACATATCGAATGAACTCCAAAAACTAATCAGGGAAGCGCCTTGTCAGGCTATACCTACATACAAAATTTCAAGTGGATCGGATATTTTTATCATGAGTTATCGCGTTACGTACATACGAACATACATACAGAACGGACGGGCACATAAGCTCTCAGGCTATGATAGCCTGTGAGCTAATAAACATATATTCTACGATAACTTCAATTGAAATTAAGTTGATAAATTACTATCAGACTTCATAAAAAAACAAATGCAGACGATTCATTCGCGTAAATGGTAAAAAATATTAAACCACAAAGATAATAATTCGCAAAGCATTCCAACAATGAATGGACATTTACACTAATTCTTATGACGTCATAGCATGAAAATTTCATCAAAATCGGTTAAGCCGTTTCGGAGAAATTTTTATGGGGTGGGCCACCCTTATCACTTAAGGGTATTAAAAATAGATAACAACCTATTCTCAGACCTACAGATTACACAGATAAAATTTGATAAAAATCGGCTAAGCCGTTTCGGAGAAGTATGGCAACTAACACTGTGACACGAGAATTTTATATATTAGATAGATGTATATATTAATTAGAATATTTGGGAAGCATTTTCATTTTAATTTTAAGTTGAAAATAGGAAGATTACAGAAATTTGATTTTGGTTTTGGACTTGTCTCGGTCGATCGTTAATTAGTTATTTTTGAGCAATTGAATTTGCTTCAATTTACATGTAAAAACTGTTGAGGTAGGTTCATTAAAATATGACAAAAGGAAACAAATATCAGATTAAAAAAATATACGATAATTACATAATAAAAATATATTAATTAACTCTTTTATAGTAAGATTTAACGATGAAAATTGTGCATTAGAAAATATTTATTGACTTAACAGTGCGTTATTTTATGATTTTTACATTTAAAAAATGTAGCATGTGCTTTTTTTTCTCACTAAACACATGCCTTTAAACTACTTCTAAATTAGTTAAACCATAGCTGCCAACTTTTACGCATTTTTGCTACCACTAAAATTGTACAGAGATTTTCCATTTCTTTAATCACAAGATTTCGACGGTTAAATAAGACAATATTCATTATAAAAATTTTGTGGTAGGAAAAATGCGTAAAAGTTGGCAGCTATGGTTAAACTCAAACTTCTAATTTTTATTAATTGAGAAATCAAGATATCTAGAAACAGGACCGTAACTAGAAGTGAACAATAGGGAAGGGGGGGGGGGGCTCAAGAAAATGTAGTGGGGGCTCATTTTTTTTTCTCCTTTTCTATGACGCAGAAAAATAAATTAGTACATTTTCACATTGTAGGTGCTACGTTTCTTATTAAACTAATGTAATAATTTCATTCTATGCTAATAAAAGAATAGGATGATGAAAACTTGGAGTGTATAACTGGTGCAAAATTAAACATGTTAGCTTCATATGGCATAAATAGGATGGGGAAGTGTTGGAACACTTATTTTAGATACAATTTAGTAATTCTGAAAAACTGCGAAAGGGCTTCAAAACTAAATTAGATTTTTGGACAGAATTTCATTTAAATTTTCAGAACAGAAATGTGTTTAGTGACCTTAGAAACTTTTCCAAGGTGCTGAACCGCCCATAGTGCCCCCTTTAGCTACGGCCCTATCTAAAAAAACGATTAAAGCAACTTTATAACACACTAGATGAACCCTTAGTTAACGAACAAATTTGAAGTCAGTTATGTTTACAAATTATTAAAGTGAATACAAATATACATTTGTGTAGTAATGCTTTCTATTGAAAGTATCGAAACAGTTGTGAAAAGATATTAAAAAAAAAAATTAAATTCCATGTCACAAAGTAACGTTTTGGAAATGGAAAAAATGATAACAATGATGATGAACAATTAGTATAAACAAATGAGAAGGAAAAAATCATCCGTCAAGCATAGATTATGAAGCACTTTCCAACACATTCAGAATAATGTAAAAAATAAATAAATAAAAAAATAAAAAAAAAACTGCACCGTTTAAAAAAATTAAAACATCAATTTACATGAGGGAATATCTGAATATTAATTTTTTTTTAAATTCATGCAATAATTTTTGTGATGGAGCGACAAAATTTGTGTCGCATTACAAACAAACAGAGTCACCAACTCACAGATCCACAGATTCACAAACTCACAGACAAACATTTTGGGTACTACTTGGTTATTCCGTCGACCAAAAAACTATCGCCAAACTATAAGATTAAATGCCAATAATGTATGATCGTGAATGTAACATTCAATGACATTAAATACTATACACGTGTTTAAAACGTCATTAAATGATTTTTATTTCGCCTGATAATTTATATTTTTATTACTTATGCTACTAATTTTTTTTTAATTTAAAATAAAAATTATGCCACTATGTATAACTTGGCAATCTGTATAATTTGGCGAAATTGGTCGACGGGATAACCAAGTAGTACCACTTTTTGTGTAAACGTAGGTTTTGGAATCTCTGATCCCTAAAATGTGTAAATCCGCTAAAAACTGGAATTCGAAAATTTTCACGAATTCAATACTTTCTTCAAGTAAAGAGAGAAGAAAGTAAAAATCGCACATAATCTCGCTATTACAGGGTCACCTTAAATTGTTTACTCCATACTTTTATACAAATCTCTGTCTATGACGTTATTCTCTGAAAAGCATTTACCGGGTGTCCCAAAAATGACTGATGGATTTTAAAATTCAATAATTCAATTTTAACATGAGAAATCTACTCACGGTCATCTGGAAAACTCCACTGTATTTAGAAGAAAAAAAAAACATTTTATTTCATTTAAAACTTTATCTTACTAAAAAGTTATAATAAATTATAAAATGTTTTAATATTCCAAAATGAAATTCATCGATATTTGTTTGAATTGAAGAAAAAAAATGGAATGATCATTTGCCATGTATCGTGTATAACACAGAGTACGTAACAGAGCCTCAACTCGACTTGAAAAGAACGCCCTCGGTGGATGACTTAAAAACTAAACCATCGCGTTGGCGATTTTTATCCTCGTGATTTCTGTTTAACTGTAACCCTATTCTGGTTTGGCGCTTCTTGCTGAATGCTGATTTCATTATCTTTGCACACGTGCTTATGCTATTTGATCTTAGATTTCCGCGCTTATATTGATTCGTAATTATTACTGTTATTATTCTTGAATTTTCAAGTTTAAATTATTAGGTCGTTATGTTACGAAGAGACACATGTATTGTTTGCAAGACGAATACGCCAAAGTTATTTCATATTAAAATAATTTGTTCATAAATTTCAAAACAAGAAGCAGCAAGCCGTCGCTGTATTTTTTTTTCTTTTTTCTTTTATCATTTGTCGCCAAGGAAGAGATGTTTTGCCGAATTAGCAACCTCTCTTATGTTATGATCGTAGTTTCAGAGTCATCCGCTCGTCTCGCTACTGTCTATGCGTAATCCCATGTTAAACAAGTTGCCATTACAGTGTATGAAAGTTGATTCTCTGTTACTACTCTGTGGTGTATAACATCTGAATAAGAATTCAGATTTTTCTTTTAAAAAGATATTTTCCGGTTAGACAATATTTTATTAAACGGAAAAAATACTATACACTACACTGTCTAAAATGTTTGGTACAACGTCATTCCTGGATAATTTATTTTCTTTTTCTCAAAGCTAGAAATTTTAATTTTGCTCTTACATTGTCAAACGAACGGGAATGGGGAAAAAATCCTTTAACTTGAACAAACATTTCTCAAAAGATTGTTTTGTGAAGCGCGGAAAAGAAAAAAATTTTTAACACATTTCGATTTATTCATTTCCTTTTTCCACCGAATTTTTTTTTTTTCAGACTATAGGAATTATGGTTGAAAGAAATGGGTATATTTTTGTTGATCGTGAATCTTTTTACAAGAAATGCTTTCATTTAAGATTTTTCTTTTTGTATTATATAAACTTTCTATTATTTACCTTTGATTTTTTAATTCCGCAATTTTTCTTCGGGTTTCTTTTAAAAGCCATTCAAGCCAGAATGAAAAATTATGAAAGGAATGATATAAGAAAACTATTTAATATATTGACAGTGAACCGAAATTTTAATATTAATATTGAGTGTATGTAAAAGTTCCGTTTTCCTAAGGGATGGCGTATGCAGGGATGTAGTGAAGGGTACACGAGGTTATAAGCCGTATACCATCTGGATATTTTTTAAGAAACACCGTATACCCTTTGTTTTCAAGAAGGTTGTAGTATATGCACTCTAGTGCCCTGACCGCCGTGCACAAATGCAAAATTCTAATGTTGTTTCCTTTGTAATTTTTTTAAAATGTTAAAAAAGACGCTTTTGCAGCATGTAATATTTTTTTTTATTATGTATATATTTATATAAGCCTCCAGAGCAGTGTTGCCATATGGGCTACTTATTTAAAATTCTGATTCTTGATTGACACCACTTTCTACAACTGATAAAATGTGCCTTATTCAATGACATGATAATTAAGGAGAAAACTAAAGGTAATTTACTGTTTTTAAAAAGCGGCGCCAATCAAGAAATCTGAATTTTAAAAAAGTAGCCCACTGGCAACACTACTCCAGAGTTTTAATCATAACTTAATTTCATAAAATTGTGTTATATCTGTAGAATTATATTAATTTAAATTATGCTACGATTGCAGTGAAATCTGCAGCTTTGTGAAAAATTTATCCGTTTGCGGCGATGAGCCCTCAGCTTATAACATATACACTATATTGCCATTGATTATGGGACACTTGCGATTTTAGACATTTTACTAAATATCTAGAAAAATACATGAGGAATCATCTCGAAACTCTTAGTGTGTAAATATAATAGTATACGTCATACATCTCCGTGAAGAGTTTTTCCCAAAACTCCAAAGGGGACCGTCAACAAATTAAAAAAGAATGAATATCTTTTGAATAACCCTGTCAAAACTAATGTAGCAAAAGCGCTCAAACACTAGATTGTGATTGAATGCCTTATTATAATAAGCCTTGTCCATTTTTATGCAAATAGCATGCATACTCGCAGAGTAATTAAGGTTTTTATAAAAATGATCCCAAATTTTTCCAAGTTTTTTCCTTATAATTTTCAGAGTTCTTAATATAAAATATTATTTTTTTCAGAAAATATGACAAACAACATTGCACACAGTACTCTGTAATCAGAATTAAAAAATAATGAAAATTGTATAAAAAATGAGTTGGTTTACTAAATAATTTTTACTGCGCATGCGTCAACGATATCAAAATTTCATTTGCATATTATGTTAGCTAAATGTATAGAGCAACTTTTGTGAAAGTCAGAAAATCATAACTTGAAAATTCTGACAATAATCGTCAATTGAATAAGTCGAAAATCCGTTATTCTCAAAATGAAGCAAAAACAAGAGGGGTTGTATCCATATATTCATTGATTAGTGTCAATATAGAATACACAATATGGGATGTACTACTGCATTTGAATAAAATCCCTCATTTTTTTGCTTCATTTTGGAAACAACGGATTTTGTCCCTTTTCTATAGACGATTACTTTCAGAATTTTCAAGCTATGATTTTGAGACTTTTACAAAAGTTGCTCTATACATTTAGCTAACATAATATGCAAATGAAATTTTGATATCTTTGAGTAAAAAATTATATAGTAAACCTACTCATTTTTCATAAAATTTTTATTATTTTTTCAATTCTGATTACAGGGTACTGTGTGCAATGTTGTTTGTCATATTTTCTGAAAAAAATAATATTTTATATTAAGAACTCTGAAAATTATAAGGAAAAAACTTGGAAAAATTTGAGATCATTTTTATAAAAACCTTAATTACTCTGCGAGTATGCATGCTATTTGCATAAAAATGAACAAGGCTTATTATAATAAGGCATTCAATCACAATCTAGAGTTTGAGCGCTTTTGCTACATTAGTTTTGACAGGGTTATTCAAAAGATATTCATTCTTTTTTAATTTGTTGACGGTCCCCTTTGGAGTTTTGGGAAAAACTCTTCACGGAGATGTATGACTTATACTATTATATTTATACACTAAGAGTTTCGAGATGATTCCTCATGTATTTTTCTAGATATTTATTAAAATGTCTAAAATCGCAAGTGTCCCATAATCAATGGCAATATAGTGTACTTTCTGTTTTGTTTACTTCTTTTGTTAATACTACACTTCTAGGCGTAAGTGTTCTGATGTGCATTTTGTGAATCTGGCAATATATGATTCTGAAAAGTCTCTTTATATCTTTCAAAACGTAGTACATGGCATTTAATTAAAGTGTAATCAACATAGTTCTTTATTCAATTTAAACGGATAGTTTTGTGCCAAATAATCATCACTTGCAGGAAGTTTTATTAAAACAGAGATATTATTTTAAAAAAGAAAAGCTGCTGAAAGTCATCATTCACTGTAGAAGCTGATAAATGTAATTATCCTGATGTTATCTGTAGAATGTGGTTCAGGGAATTAAAAAAAAAAAAAAAAGATTTATTCAATATTGAATTCAGAAAGCGAAGGAAGAAACTGCAAGTATTATTGGATGAAGACAATACACAAACGCAACAAGAATTGACAGAAAGATTGAAGTTGATCAATCCTTCGTCACTAGAGGTTTAGATGGAATAAACATGAAATGACAAAAATAAAGGTTCTATATAGAGACGAAAAAAAAATTCTTCCATTAAAATCTTTAGCTTAATAAAAAGTTATAATCAGCATAAATTGTTTTTATATTCCAAAACGAAATCTCTCGATTTATGTTTTAATTGAATTAAAAAAAACGGAATGGTCATTTGTTATATATCGTGTGTGACACGTGAAGAGGAATTCAGATTTTACATTTCAAAATATATTTCTAGATTAAACAATATTTTATTAAACGAAAAAAAAAAAAAAAAAGAAATACTATGCATTACACTGTCTAAGAAGTTTGGTACAACGTCATTCCTGGATAATTTATTTTCTTTTTTCTTAAAGCTAGAAATTCTATTTTTGCTCTTACATTGGCAAACGAACGGGAGTGGGGAAAAAAATCCTTTAACTTGAACAAACATTTTTCAAAAGATTGTTTTGTGAAGCGAGAAAAAGAAAAAAAAATTAACACTCTTCGATTCATTCATTTCCTTTTTCCTCCAGGAATTTTTACTTCAGACTATGAGAAATGCAGTTGAAAGAAATGGGTATATTTTAGTCTTTAATAAATATTTTTACAAGAAATACTTTCATTTAATATCCTTTTTTATATACTTTCAGTTATTTTTCCTTTTTTTTGTTTTAATTCTTGTAATTTTTCTCCGGATTATATTAAAAGGCATTTAAGCCACAATTTAAAATTACGAAATGGATGATATAAGAAAAATACTTTATTTATAGACATCAAACCGGAATTTTAATATTAATATGATAGGTTAAAAGATTATACAAGGTGTTTTCTAATTTGACCGCGAAATACAGAGGAATAATAGTAGGTAGTAACAAGATGAAAAACTGCCGTAGAACATGGGGTAGCAGACGATTTTAGTCACAAATATAAGGTATTTCATTTTAATTTAACTTGAATTGACCGCAGTAATTTTGAGAAAAACAAACGTGGTGATAATTGACTAAACATCTACAAACTTTTTAAACTGTGATTTTGAGCATGCTCGAATAACTAATTCAAAAAATAAAATTATTTATTCTGACCATCATTTCATCTGTGCCTTATATATAAGAAACACCGTTGTAAGATTTTTTTTCGGATAAATACAGAAAAATCCAAATAAATGAAATAGTATTTTAATAATCAGATTATTTTAAATATACAAAGACCATTTCTTTTTAGAAAAAATTTAGCTGAGCAAATAAATAAATAATATTATATAATGTTTATATATTTTTTATTATATACAATGTGATTAGATTTTTACCAAAGTTTTTTCAGACAAAATTTCTTGGTTTTATTAATCTCAGATAAATATTACCAAGTTCATCATTTAAAGCTTTTTGAGACCACTATTATTTTAAAGGAAATTTTCATGCTATTGAAATGCGGAAATGTTTAGACTAAATTTTACGAATATTTTATTGAACCCTCAAATGCATAGGATATAACGCGTTCCAAGGAATGCGCAATTCAAAGAATCAGAAATCGTACAAGAAAAATCTAAATAGTAAATTTTTCTTTATTTAATTACGAATGGTCTGTCCATAAGCACAGTGAAAATTGCTCTTTTAAATTTCTAGTGAGAATACGGAATATGTGAATAAAACCCCCAATAAATCGGAAACACTTATGGTATCGAAAATGATACATTATGCATTTAAGGGTTAAATAATAGTGGTGTAAGTCCTCTATTTTCAATTTATTGAATGGAAAAGAATTAACCCATTAACGCCCAGCGTCCTCGTTTGAGGACGGTTACAGAAACAGCAAGAAAGCGATTTTCCCACCAGTAAAGAGGAAGATAAATATATACCTTATTTCATGTGACAGAATCATGGATAAATTTTGATAAAAGTTAATTTGCTTTTAAAAGTGGTGGGAAATACAAAATTTAAATTTTAGCGAAGAAATTAATTTGGCGTTAATGGGTTAACCAGTTAAGGGGTTAATCTCTATAAATAAAAGGAATTCTGAGGATAATTAATTAATTGAGGCACAGGGGAAAGCAAATCTTGGCAATGCGCCAACTCGGTCCAGAGGAAGCATATCTTGGCAATGCGCCAACTCGGTCCAGAGGAAGCAAATCTTGGCAATGCGCCAACTCGGTCCAGAGGTATAAAAGCAAGATAGAAAAAAACGCGCAGGTCTGTGCATTCAAGTACAACCACCCATATGTATATGCTGAAAGTTTGTTCTGACGCTCACCCGACGCACGTGGAGTGCCGATGGTCCGGGGAGAGTCACCGGGGGATCCGTCGCCAGCTGAGAGAGAAGCGTAGAGTCACCGGGGGATCCGTCGCCAGCTGAGAGAGAAGCGTACCATACACATAAATTATTAAATAAACTTTCAAATTAAGCCCGGCGAAGCGGGCTGCGTATGCTAGTATATATAAAAATTACTCCCAATCTCCTTGCTATTTCACTGTAAAAAATAACGTATTAAAAAGTTATAATAAGTATAAATTCTTTTAATATTCCAAAACAGAATTCTTCGATGTATGTTTGAATTGAATAAAAAATTGGAATGATCATTTCTTATGTAACACGTATGACACCAAATAAGAATTCAGATTTTTCATTTAAAAATATATGTTCATGTTAGAAAATATTTTGTTAAACGAAACAAATATTATACATTACACTGTCTAAAATGTTTGGTATAACGTCATTCCTGGATGATTTATTTTCTTTTTTTTAAAGCTAGAAATTCTATTTCTGCTCTTACATTGACAAACGAACCTGAGTGGGAAAAAAATTCCTTTAAGTTGAACAAACATTTCTCGAAAAATTGTGTTGTGAAGCAAAAAAAAAAAAAAAAAAAAAAAAAAAAAGTTTAAGACACTTTGATTTATTTATTTCCTTTTTTCCTCGGAGATTTTTTTTTCAGACTATGAGAATTGCGGTTTAAAAAAAAGGGTATATTTTAGTTCATCATAAATGTTTTTCAAGAAATGATTTCTTAAAAAAAAATTATACTTTCAGTTATTTACCTTTTTTTGAATTCGTGTACTTTTTCTTCGTCTTTTATTAAAAGGCATTCAAGAGACAATTAAAAATTATAAAAGGAATAATATAAGAAAAATATTTAATTTATTGACAGCGACTCGAAATACTAATATTAATATTGAGTGTATGCAAATATAAGTTCAGTTTTTCTAATGGATGGTGTAAGTGTTCTTATGTGCATTATATGAATCTGGCAATGCATGCTTTTGAAAAGTCTATTCATATCTTTTTATTAGTAGTATACGACATTTGAATAAAATTTAATGAAAATAGTTTTTTATTTCCATTTAACTGTTTCCTTAATTTGTTCGTATATCATACGGGCACGACTTAACAAAGGTGAAGTGTATGGGAGAAGACAAATAGTCAATAATGAGATAAAGAAGCGAAAAAGACTGGGATCGAGAACTGTTTAAATGCGAGTTCAAATATAGTTTGAACACTGATTCTAAACAAGTTTTGATCTAGAGAGAGGGAGGAATACGAAACTTACCTTATTTTATCCATGAAATATATGTGAGACACTATGTAAGCCTCGGAGAAATTAAGTTTGTGCAGAAGAAAAACGTTTAATTTGAATTCCTACGGCAGAATGAAGGTCTGAAACCAAATCTCTCGTAGTCATTTCGCAATTTCATTAAACCGACAAATGACAGAAAACAGCCTTCGGATGCAGTTTTCGATATTAACCTCCCTTGAACAGATTGTCTATCAAGGGATCTAACGTTTAAAAAGTGACCTGGAGCTCTTTATAGGATACTTTAAAGGCTTTTCAAATATTCGTTGACCTCAATTTAAGTTTGATTTTTCTCGATTCTACGAGTTATTTTCGACTTTCTTTCACTTAAATGGTGTCTTTGAGCCAAAACTAATGAATACTGATCAATTATAGACACCGGATTCACTTTAAACAACACTACAGACAAGAACATACATTCACTACACACCATATTTTGCATATTTCGGAAGCTAAAATATGCGCGGAAGTGCAATTTTGTATTCAACAGTATTTATTTTGTAGCGCCTTGACCATAACTAACTTTTGCAACCGTTTTATAATTTTTATCACGTTACTCAGGAACCTCTCCACTCCACTCAAGCTCCGCGAGATTTGCTGGAACAAGTTTTTTATCTAAGTTGTACTAACTGCTCATCTGTAAAAACTATTTTTTGAATGTTAAAATCTCAGCGATGTATTATATTATTTGTAATAATTGTTTTAGTAAAACAATATGTGTGTTTAGGAGTGGACTAGTGCTTCAGTGGTGACCCGCACAAGCACGCAACTTTCAAACAACCAGTGCAAAATTAATTAAGTGATAGTACATCAAAGAGTTCGCTTTTGATTGAGGAGAGATTGGATATCAGGTCAGTTCTGTTTTCTGTAAATTCGAGAGAGATTTTTTTTTTAACTTTTTATAATGCTTAATTCATATTATTATTAAGGTTATTGCACATAAAACACATTGATATTATAACTGAGCATAGACAGCATAAATTTATAGATAGCTGGATATGCAAGGCAATGAAATTAATAGAATTGCACTTCGCGTGCCGCCGTTTTGGAAACAAAATATTCAATTATGGTTTTCACAAGTAGAAGCCGCGTTTCAGTTATCTGGAATTACAAACGATGACACCAAATATGCTAGTCTAATTTCATCAATCGACTCTGAAAGTTTAAATTATGTTAGTGACCTTATATACAGTCCCCCACAGCAGGATAAATATGACACATTAAAGCGCAGGCTTATTGCAGAGTTCGCGGACTCTGATGGAAAACGCTTAAAAAAACTTCTGAGTGAATTGCAGTTGGGAGACAGTAAACCGTCTACATTACTCCGCCAAATGCGCGATTTGGCTGCAGGCCAACTCAACGATAACTTTTTGCAGAGCTTATGGTTACAGAGATTACCACCAAATATTCAAACCATCTTATTGGTATCGAACGAAAATTTACCTGAACTTGCGGTTTTAGCCGACAAGATATACGAAACTACAGCAGATAACACGCAGGTATATTCTGTTGCAAAATCAGAACCAATTGCGGCAATAGGCCAGCCATCTATTTTAGACATGCAAAAACAAATTGAGAAGTTGACATTGCTTGTCGAGAAACTTTCCGAAGAAAAAAGTCAATATAATTCAAGGGGCCGAAGATTCACATTCCGAGGCCAATCTAGGAATGTAAGCCGAAATCCGGCTTATGAAAACAATCAAAATTATTGCTATTACCATAATCGGTTTGGTCGTTTTGCTAGGCAGTGTAGGCAGCCTTGCTCGTTCACCCAGTCGGGAAACGAGTAGACGCTACCACTCAAACAAGTGCCGTGGGTGGTAGCGATGTTTCGGTAGCTAAAACTAATAACCGCCTTTGCGTTTATGACAGTGCTACAAATCTGAAATATTTAATTGATACCAGTAGTGATGTTTCGTGCATACCAATAAAAAGAAACCAACACGGTTACCAACGCTCTCCTGACTCCTTTGAATTATACGCCGCAAATCAGTCAAAAATAAAAACCTTCGGTACAAAATTATTACAATTGAATTTAGGTTTACGCCGGGTTTTTAAATGGAATTTTATAGTTGCTGAGGTCTCGACACCCATTATTGGAGCAGACTTTTTGAGACATTTTAATCTACTTGTCGATATTAGGAATAAAAGACTTATTGATGGAATGACAAATATAGGCACCTCGGGCAGTTTGGATAATGTGCAACAAGGGGCAGTTAAAGTCATTATAGAAAATTCCCGTTATCACGCCTTGTTAAGATCTTATCCAGATATTATAACCCCAGATCCCAAATTTGGGAAGGCCAAACATTCCACTGTGCATCATATTGAGACAGTTGGGCCGCCAGTCCATAGTCGCCCTAGAAGATTAAATCCAAAAACCCTCGATGCCGTTAAAAAGGAATTTGAATTTATGATTGAGAAGGGTATTTGTCGACCATCCAAGAGCCTCTGGTCTTCACCCCTTCATGTTGTGACTAAATCCACAGGTGGTATACGTCCTGTTGGCGATTATAGGCGCTTAAACGCAAAAACAATTCCAGATCGTTATCCCATTCCTCACTTACAAGATTTCTCCTCTGCTCTCCATGGCAAAACTATTTTTTCAAAATTAGATATTTTTCGGGCTTACCATGCGATTCCGGTAAATGAAGAGGATATCCCGAAAACTGCAATAATAACACCCTTCGGCCTGTTCGAATTCCCCTTTTTAAATTTTGGTCTCTGCAACGCTGCCCAAACTTTTCAGCGATTTATCAATGAAGTTTTAAGGGATTTGGCATTTTGCTTTGCATATTTGGATGACATTTTAGTTTTCTCTGATAATGAAGAGCAGCATGCAGAGCATTTACAGCAATTATTCCAAAGACTCAGCGACTACGGGATACAACTAAATACATCTAAATGTGTGTTCGGGGTCTCTGAACTTTCATTTTTAGGACATTTGATTTCAAAAGATGGGACCAAACCCTTGCCAGAAAAGGTTCAAGCGGTATTAGATTTTAAGGAACCGAAAACTGTAAGGGATTTACGCATGTTTTTAGGCTTAATCAATTTTTACCGTCGATTCTTGCCACATGCTGCGGACAAACAGGCCATCTTAAATGAGTATCTTAAAGGAAACAAAAAAGATAACAACCATATCGAGTTGACTGTGGAAGATAAACAAGCTTTCGATGACTGTAAACAACAACTTGCAAATGCAGCTTTACTTGCTCACCCTTCAGAAACGTCGGGTTTGGTTTTGTGTACTGATGCTTCAGATTTTGCTATCGGGGCTGCACTCAATCAAATTACAAATAACCAATTGCAACCTTTGGGTTTTTTCTCCCGGAAACTGTCTCCCACTGAAAAACGTTATAGCGCGTACGATAGAGAATTATTAGCAGCCTATTCGGCTATTCGACACTTCCAATACATGCTTGAAGGTAGAACATTTTGCATCTATACCGATCACAAACCTTTAACTTTCGCTTTTCATCAGAAATCAGATAAAGCATCCCCACGACAAAACAGACAACTAGATTATATATCACAATTCACAACAGATTTGCGTTATGTAAAAGGTTCAGATAATATCATAGCAGACACTCTCTCTCGAATTGCAGCCATAGAAATGCCTTCGCCAATTGATTATACAAATCTGGCCAATGCACAGGCGAATGATCCTGAATTACAAGACTTATTAAATGAAAGCACTTCTTTGAGACTGCGTAAAGTTGTTCTACCAGACGGAGAGATTTATTGCGACTATTCAACAACTACCATCAGGCCTTACGTTCCAAAAAGCCTACGTTTTGAAGTATTTAAATCTCTTCATAATCTGTCCCATCCAGGAATAAAGGCTACAACAAGACTCATTACCAGTAGATTTGTGTGGCCGGAAGTGAACAAAGATTGTAGAAACTGGTCCCGTGCTTGTATTGCATGCCAAAGATCTAAAGTGCAACGTCATGTCTCCAGTCCTCTGGGATCCTTTAAGACCCCAAATGAAAGATTTGAACATGTCCACATGGACATAATTGGACCTTTGCCACCATCTCAAGGATACTGCTACGCCTTGACGATCATAGACCGATTCACGCGCTGGCCCGAAGTCATTCCCATAGCTGATATCACAGCAGAAACGGTTGCACGGACATTTCTTTCTGCCTGGATTTCTCGTTTCGGAGTGCCTACATACATAACAACCGATCAAGGTCGTCAGTTTGAATCAGAATTATTAAAGGCTCTAGCTCGACATTTCGGAATAACGAAGCTTCGAACGACTTCATTTAACCCGAAGGCTAATGGCATTGTAGAACGTTTGCAGAGGCCATTGAAAACTGCCATCAAATGCCACATGACAGAACGATGGGTTGATACATTGCCACTTGTTCTGCTCGGCCTTCGTTCTTCCCTGAAAGAAGACATTGGTGCAACAGTTTCAGAATTGGTTTATGGAACTACCTTGAGACTTCCAGGTGAATTCTTAGGGCTGCGACCAACTTCGGACCCTGATCCTAAACCTTTCGTGGATAACCTGAGAGAGGCAATGAGAAAATTGCAACCAGTACCTCCTGCAAACCATGGACGTCATACACCATTCATCTATCAGGAGTTGAAAAATTGTTCCCACGTTTTTATCAGACATGACGCAATCAGAAAACCACTCCAACCTACTTACGACGGACCATTTAAAGTCCTTTCCCGTACAGACAAATGGTTTACACTTGACGTTAAAGGTAAAAAGACAACAGTTTGTCTTGACCGACTAAAACCAGCATTTTTGCTCAGTGTGCCTGAAGAAGTTCCGCCAAAGGAACCCGTCAATAGCCAAAGAAAACCTTCAACAGCCAAAGAAACTCTTCAACAGCCAAACACGATAGACCAACAAAAGAATGAACCAGAGAAAATAACCAAGTCCGGTAGAAAAGTCCGTTTGCCAATCAGATTCCGTGTCTGAAGACACTGGGGGGGGAGTACTGTAGCGCCTTGACCATAACTAACTTTTGCAACCGTTTTATAATTTTTATCACGTTACTCAGGAACCTCTCCACTCCACTCAAGCTCCGCGAGATTTGCTGGAACAAGTTTTTTATCTAAGTTGTACTAACTGCTCATCTGTAAAAACTATTTTTTGAATGTTAAAATCTCAGCGATGTATTATATTATTTGTAATAATTGTTTTAGTAAAACAATATGTGTGTTTAGGAGTGGACTAGTGCTTCAATTTAAAATAAATAATTGGAGCATTGGCCATTGGTTTCGACATGACATTAGTGAGCATAATTTTACTCATTATCCTTTCATTTTGATGACCACCCGTAAGGCATTGTGACGTCACTGCAACGTCGTTGTGAAGTCACACTGTGACTTTGTGACCATCGATTGTCGATGTGACGTCACGTTACGTCGATGTAAAGTCACAGTGACTAAAATGTGAAGTCGTTATGGTCGTTTTAGAGCAAGGGTCGTAGCGTCCC
Source organism: Maratus speculifer (assembly GCA_964019185.1). NCBI lineage: Eukaryota > Metazoa > Arthropoda > Arachnida > Araneae > Salticidae > Maratus > Maratus speculifer. The sequence continues at coordinate 255,922,282 of OZ025290.1, forward strand.
TAAAATTTTCATACTTTCCTACCACAATTTTAAAACGATAATATTTATTGAAGAATTTCATTGTAGATTTTAAAGGAATTAGACACGAAGATTTTTTATTTAAAAAACTGGTAGGAAAGTATGAAAATTTTTGGGGCGCTGCGACTCCTGTTAGAGCTCTTTTGTGACGTCACATTGTGACCACTTTATGAAGACACAATGTGACAAATTTGTGAAAAATGTGTCATTTGTGACTACTCTGACATTAACATCGTGACGAAACTGAGACAAAAGCGACGTTGTCACAAAAGTGTTTTTGTAAATAACATGTTTTGAAGAATTTTTGTAATTTTCTAAAGATTCTTAAGAAAGTCACACCTCATTCACAATGTGACGTCACTGAGAGTGGCATTTTAGTCACAGATGGGATGTGACCACTGTGACCATGCATGCTATGCGGGCAGTGTATATTAAACTGGTATGTTGGGATAAAAATTTGGAGGTTAGTTACATTGAGTCCTGTCTTTTTAACTGTTCCAAATATTGACATCTTGAACAGACAGATCCCATGTTAAAAAAATAGGTGGAATGAAAAGACAAAACAGATTTCACTAGCACAAATAGCCGAAAATTACAAGCAAGGTGATTTCATTTGGGAATCTAACCATTCATTTCTAAATGAAGAAACCGCTATTCTGCGAAGTTGAGAAATTACGGTGGCTGAGATTATACTGCCTTAGACTTCATATAAAACAGAGCAGTGACATACGCAGAGACCAGATACTCGGATTGAACAGTTTGTCCATACGACCAACATTCTAGATACAGCTTACTGATTGCTAAACCTACGCTCTGACACAGAAATATCAGTTGTAGGCAAATAAATTTAAGCTGTTGTAATGTCCCCCAATTTAGCACCAGTATTTTCTAAACATTTTCTTTGAATTTTTTAATATTCGATAAATAAAGCTGAGAAAATTTTTAGAAATTACCAGTATTCAAATTCAAAGGACCATGCAAGTATTAAAAAAATCCGTCTGCGACAGCCGCCATTTTTGTGTCAGCGCGTAAGCCTATTATTCAACGCGAATTTTTTTTTTTTTTTTCCAAGCACCTTCGTCGTTCCAAGCCCAAGCTCACACTCTGATTGGTTGTTGCTCTCGGCACTGTTTTCACGTAACTTGGCGATAACGATACTTGGCGAAAAATATTTCGCTCGTAAGTGAACGAGTAAACCTAAAACCTAACCTACTCATTCTTATTCTTCCTTCATTCTTATCCTTGTGATCTTGTGCTCTTGTGTGTAAAAACTTTTAAAGAGTACATCTTTCAGTAAAAGACACGTTCCATCCAATCCAATGCTGCAAGAGAAAAGTTACTTTGTACTCGGTTCGGAAGGAAATCAAACTCGACGGAAGCATCTATCGCTACGCCAAGTATAATTATCGCCAAGTTACATGAAAACAGTTCCGAGAGCAACAACCAATCAGAGTGCGAACTTGAGCTTGGAACGACGAAGGTGCTTGGAAAAAAATTACGCTTATTCAACAGAAGCCGATTCTATATCTTGACAGTACTCTACTGCATGAGTTCAAATAAACGGGTGAGTCAGGTTAACAAAGATTACCTTGACATAATGGCAAGTATGCCAAGGCACTTGGCAATAATGACAGGCTTCCCATGATCCTTGGAAATTTTAAATTATCTAAAACATATTTGCCAACATTCAAGTTTACAGCAATAACATGATAGTTAATTTGATCCCGATTAAAGACGTTTCTTTCCTGAAAATTTATTTGATGTTACATTATATATATTTAATTTCATGTTACAGAGAATGGTATTTCATTTCTTTAAAATATTTATTTTTTGAATACAGTTTAACTTGGACAAATTGTTTGACATTTTACAAAAATTAAGTTGAATGCTGTCAAATTTGCCAAGATACTCGGCGATTTGCCTTTTTAAATCGAGAAAATACTCCGATGAAGTAAGGCAAATTTTACAGTAAAATTTCACTGATGGGCATAAACAAGGATTCTTAAGCCTTTTTGCGGCACTTATACGTATCGCACGTCCCCAAAGGGTTAAGAAGTACATTTACTGTTATGACAGAAGTTTTTTTATTTTGCACAGACATATTTTAAAAGACATTCCTACTTTAATTTTAAATTCAAGCAGTCGTTTAAAAAATTGATTTGAATGACGATATAATATTCCTCATTCCAAACTATCGCATAAATACATTTCTTTCATCCACCAGTGGCCGCGAGGTTCTGACCTCCAAACTGGTAGACGGTAGGTGCTGGGTTCGAACCCAGTCGCGACCGTCGGCCTAACCGTTCGGAGTTTTCCGTGGTTTTCTTCGAACCTTGCGTAAATACGGGTTAGGTTCCCTTAAAAAGAACCCCACGGAGGACATCTTACCCGATAGGGCCTATATCCCATAGCGTAGATAATCGGCCGACATAAATACAAACAAATTCAAACAAACATTTCTTTCATAATACATGAAGTATCACATAGAAGCTATAAATGTGGATTTAAAATAATGGTAATATATTTTTATGCCTGGCTGTGATTCAAAATGTTTGTGAAGAGTTTATCAATACTGAAAATATACTGTTGTTTAACCATGAAAATAAATCTTCATAAGTGCTTTACGTGAACTTAGTGTATTAAACCCACGTACGCTTTATGTAGTCTGTTACGATGTCGTAAATATTAAATATTTTATGGGAACTTTTCAAGATCAATCCTTAATAATGGAAAGGAAATGCTATCAAAATACGCATTCTCTTTTAATATGTAGTATATAATTTGGAAAATTTCGGAAATTTAAATGTAGACATATATAAGCTGTATAAATAAATAATCATTTATGGATGTAAAGGATATATGTTTATGTATAATCATAGATATAAATAAATATTATAATTTCGCATATTGCATTACAGAAGGATTTATTTGATTTGCCCAGAAATAGATTGAATAATTGTAGAATTGTAAACGTTTCGGAAAATTCAAGTTCGAAGATATTCCTCATTTAAAATTTTCGGTTATCTCATAGTAGCCCACTTGTGCGGATCTTCTATACCACTAAAATTTTACGTAAAATTATAGCAACTTGAATCAACGAAATTCAAGCAATTTTAGCCTTTAAATAAGTCAAAAATTTTCGTTAAATTTTAGTGATACCAGAAATTCGTATATGTTGGCTGCTATGGTTATCTGAATTTACTGCTACTAGTATATTATCTCTGGGAAGGTGTTTTTGTTTAGGAAAAAAGGTCTGATAACTATACCTACAGATACATTGTCTTTTTTTTTTCATTAAATAAAGCAAATACTACTTTTCAAAAATTCTGGTGAAAGGTCCTTGAAGTGTGCGAAATATGTACCTGAATGTGTATTTCTTTATACGAGGTAAAAAATCTAAATAAGCAAAATAGTGATTTTTTTTTTTTTTTTTTTGAAAAATACAATCTTTTACTTGTGAGCATTCAATGTTCTTCTTGAGAATAACCAATTGAAAATTGTGCAAATAATCAAATTTTATAGTATAAAAACGCAATTGTTAAGAATTAAACTTTCTAGAAGTAATAGAATAAAAAATCACTTTTGGAGATAAACAAGGATTCTTAAGTGTTTTTGCAGCACTTATACGTGTCGCACGTCACCAAAGGGTTAAGATTAAATTTACTATTATGACAGATGTTTTTTATCTTGCATAATCTCATTTTAAAAGACATTCCTACATTAATTTTAAATTCAAGCTGTCTATTAAAAATTGATTGAATCCCCGTAAAATGTTCCACATTCAAAACTATAGCATAAATATATTTTTTATCATAATACATAAATTATGACACAGAAGTCATAAATGTAGATTTAAAATAATGGTAATATATTTTTATGCCTGGCTGTGATTCAAAATTTTTGTGAAGAGTTTATCAATATTGAAATACTTTTTTTTAACCATAAAAATAAATCTTCATAAGTGCTTTACGTGAACTTAGTGCATTAAACCCACGTACATTTTATGTAGTCTGTTTACGATGTCGTAACCATTAAACATTTTATGGGAACTTTTCAAAACCCAATCCTTAATAATGGAAAGGTAATGCTACCAAAATACGCATTCTCTTTTAATATGTGGAAATATTTTGAAAAAATTTTGGAAATTCAAATGTAGACTTATTAGCTGTATGAATAAATAATCATTTTTAGATCGAAGATGTATATGTTAATGGATATTCATACATATATAGATAAATATTATAATTTGGCATATTGCATCACAGAAGGATTTATGTGATTTGCTCAGAAATAGACAGAATAATTATAGAATTGTAAATGTTTCGGAAAATCTAAGTTCGGAGATATTCCTTATTTAAAATTTTCAGTTACCTCATAGTTGCCAACTTGTGCGGAAATTTTATACCACTAAAATTTTATGTAAAATTATAGCTAATTGAATCAACAAAATTCAAGCAATTTTAGAATTTTAATAAGTCAAATATTTTCGTTAAATTTTAGTGGTAATAAATATTCGTCCAAGTTGGCAGCTATGATTACCAGAATTTTCTGCTACCAATATCTTTTCTCTGGGAAGGTGTTTTTGTATCAGAAATTTTGTTCAGTGCTGATAAATATACCTACGGATGCATTTTCCTTTTTTTTTTCCTCATTAAATAAAGCATATACGAGTTTACAAAAATTCTGGTGAAAGATCCTTGAAGTGTACGAACTATGTACGTGAATGTCTATTTTTTTGCACGAGGAAAAAATCGCTACTATTTGGTTATCCCATAGACTTATTTCGCCAAATTATACAAATCGCCAAACTAATTAGCTAAATTTTACAAATTAATATCATTTTTCGTTTAAATAACTTAAAAACAAATAAATTAGTAGAACATTTACAAAAATAGAATTAAAAAGTCGAATTAAAAATCACTTGATGACGTAATAAACATGTATATTGTGCTTCAAGTGAAAGTGACATTTACGAATATCCATTTTTGGCATTTAATCGTAAAATTTGGCGGTAGATTTTTGGTCGACGGAATAACCAAGTAGTACCAAAAAATCTAAATTAGCAAAGAAGGAACTTTTTTTTTTTTAATACAATATTTTACTTAAGAACCATCCAATGTTCATCTTGAGAATCACCAATTGGAAATCGTTCAATCAATCAAATTTTATAGTATATAAGCGCAATTGTTTGGAATTAAAGATACTGTTATGATAAAAGTTTTTTTTATCTTGCATAGTCTCATTTTAAAAGACATTCCTAAATTAATTTTAAATTCAAGCTGTATTAAAAATTAAATGAATTACTGCAAAATATTCCATATTCAAAACTATAGCTTAACTATATTTTTATCATAATACATAAAATATGATGCAGAAGTCATAAATGTGGATTTAAATTAATGGTAATATATTTGTATGCCTGCCTGTGATTCAAAATTATTCAGTATTTATCAATACTGTTTTTTAACCATGAAAATAAATCTTCTTAATTGTTTTACGTGAACATAATGCATTAAACTCACGTGCACTTTATGTAGTCTGTTACGATGCCTTAACAATTAAATATTTTATGGGAACTTTTCAAGACACAATCCTTCATAATGGAAAGGAAATGCTATCAAAATACGCATTCACTTTTAATATAGTACATATTTTGATAAATTTTTGGAAATTCAAATTTATATGAATAAACTGTCTAAATAAATAATCATCTATAGATATAAAGGATATGCTTATGGATATTCATAGATATAAAGAAATATTATAATTTCGCATATTGTGTCACAGAAGGATTTATGTGATTAGCTCAGAAAGAAATTGAATAACTAGAGAATTGTAAATGTTTCGGAAAATCCAAGTTCGAAGATATTCCTTAAGTAAGGGGTCTCAGGAATTTAACTTTTTATTTAGTAGTACGCAGTAGTGGCTCGTCAGGGAGTGCTGCATCAGGTTTTCAAGGTTCGCGCACTCCTTGGAATTTCCAAGGACTCTGGCATCACTATTAAAAATAAGAAAATTTACATTTACTTTTTAAACCACAATATTTGTAAGCCCCACCTTCATTCACAGATTTTACGGTATTTTTCTGCAGTGAAACACTTTGAAAATATTTTTGAATTTTAGTTGTAGAACTGTGCGACCCTGGGTTTTTCTTACCACTAAAATTTAACAGAATCTCTTGTATTATGTATGCTACAAATTTTGTTGATAAAAAAAAAAAAAAACTGAAATTACCATACAATTGTACGACTTGCCAATATGTCATATTTCATTTTTTTCTCACTCCCTATAAAACACAAAAGTATAAAATTTTTAATCTAGCCCCAGGAAAGAAAGAAACAGTAGGCCATCAACTGGAAAAATGACCGCAGCCAGCTGTGTCGTCAACGGTAAAGTGCAATGGTGCCATTACTTAAACTACTACAAAAGTGTCCGTGCGAAATGCAACTAGCCCATCAGTGCAGGCCAGAATTAGTATGCCCTCACATTGCTTCAATCCGACACTTTTCCTTCAGTTCTAGCACCTATCCTACTGCTATTCCTTTACTGACCCAGCACTGTTAATCCAGCACCATCTCTTATCTTGCAGTGGTTTATACAGTGATAAACCATCTAACAACTTTTTTTACAATGAGCAGAAATCCATCAACCACCCTTACAAAAAATTCTAATAGATTTCTATACAAAAAGCATCATATAATTCTAGACCGTTTTTCTATAAGCTAGTTTAAACGAAAGCAGTATAATGTAATATATAGAAACATTCGAATGTATTCAGATTCGCCAACATGCAGTGGACTCTCCCAAGTACCAACCACGTCCGATGCTGTCTGGATTTTGTGATAGGTCGAGCACTGATGCCTTCAGCGTATGCTGTCGGTTCACACTTCATCTGTTCTTATTAGATATTTTAATATTTTTTCTGTAATGTGTATTCCCAATTTTTAAAGCCATATAGAAATCATATACATTTTATACGTTGATTCTCAAATGTGTGAATTATGGATACCGAAGTCATCTGTAACTTAGAAAATCAGATTTAAGAAGAAAAAAAATTCCGTTAAAATAAAGAAAATATTTATTGTTTTACTGATTTATTTTGTTATTAATGGTTGTTATTGTTTTTTATCACAATCACAACGTACGTAATAGTCGCTAATAAAGCATTAAAAATTCCAGAATGAAATTCCGAATACCCAAAATGATGATTTTCGAAATACTCAAGATTTTCGATATTCGCAACGCCACCTAGTGTAAAGGTTCCCAGCAATAATACTGCAAAATGTCTTGCACTTCCATCGTGTGGTGATATAGCACATGTGATAAAACGGAGGCCGATCAAATTTTTATCTAATGATTTCCAACAGCAAAGTTGGCTGAAGCTGTTCAGTAATGATCATGCAGTGGTAGACGATTAGCCAGCACTTCTCCAACATTGCCAACACCTATCTTGCTGCTGGACAGCAATTTACTCTTTGTTGGGAACTTGCTTTTGAAAAGTTCCTTTTGAAGGTTTCGTTAGATGACGAATCTCTATTGTCTCACTCCTTTCTCTGCCTGTCGGTCACAGACTCTGTACACAAAAAGTGTGTAAGTCAGCAAAGGCTTCAAATTTTGTGTACTTGCAGCTAAATACCTCGTGTTACACAACAAATCATAAAATTTTGAAAAAGTCTATTATTTTAATTAAATAAATTTTTTCAATGTTATCCGTTCATTTTTGCGATTTAAATTTTAAAAGAGAACCTTAATTTCAAAGGTTTTTCTAAAGACATCACAGCATTTCACTAGTAAACAAAAGTTCGCGTCCCAGTACTGGATGGTTTGGTTTGTTTTTGTCGTCCGATTATCTACGCAAGGGATATAGGACCAGGGGGGGGAGTGCCCTTCGTGGGGGTCTTTCTAAGGGAACCTAACCCGTATTTACGCAAGGTTCGAAGAAAACCACGAAAACTCCGAACGGTTAGGCCGACAGCCGTGATTGGGTTCGAACCCAGCACCTGCCGTCTACCAGTTTGATGTCAGAACTTCTCGGCCACTGGTGGGGCCCCAGTACTGGAAGTTAAAATTTTCATATTAAGATGAATTCAAATCAAAGTTCGTACTGGTACTGTTATTTTCTAGTTGAAATACCAGAATTTATTAAATAAAAAAAATAAATCTAGTTAATGCACGCAAATTCACTTAATGTAATTTCACTTAATTTAATGAGAGATTTTCTATAAGAAAATTCTGGTGCCAAAGAATTTCCTGGTCTTGAAATTCCCAGGACCCGTTCGATTTCTGTAATTAAATGAAATTTCGTATTTTTTGTCTAATTAAGGTAAAATATTTAATATGGAATTGAATCTAAACCCTAATATTATTACGGTTTCGTTCATCCGACATCCATAATATATTTTTGTGGAATTCGTTTAAAAACTATTGCGATTTATTAATGATTCAGCATTTTAAATTTGGTTTGAACATTTTTGTTTGTTTCTTGAAATTTTAAATTTTATTTATATTTTCGCCTTTTTCTTCTTTTTTATATAAAAAATAATTTCAATTTTGAATTTCATTTTATTTCGGACTGAAAAAATCTGAAATTCGATTAAAAAAATCGGAGAATTATTCATTTAATATATGAAAAAATGCACTTTACTAACAATTAATGTTGATCATTTCAAATGGTATAATTATATACATATTTAATATTAAAAAAAATCTTCGTTCTTAATAATTAATTGGATAAAAGCGATAAATATTGGAATAATCGGAAATAAACATTTTTGTTTGCTGCTGCCATTTACATTTTTTTTTTTTTTTCAAATAAAAGGCTTCTATGGACAAAGTATCCTAAGTCATCATTATAAACATAAATTATAAATTGAAAGGTTTTTATTTTTTCCCGAATTTTAATACATGTTAAGATTTTTTAGCGCCATCTAGTGAGTGAATGAATGAATGAGTTGAAAATGGAGGAATTAATATAAATATTTCATGATTAATTGAGCATTTTAAATATATTTAAAACGCTTTTTTGCTTAAAAAAATTATATTTTATTTATACACCCGCTAGTTTTTTTAAGTTGCTGAATTTAAAAATTTCCGGATTCTTTAAATTTTATTTAAACTATTTTACTTGAATATTTTAATTTAAAATAAAAATATTTTTTAACATATTTTATAATTAAATATAAAGGCTCTGCCATTTATGTAAGAATTTAGGATTTATAAACTAGCAATTTTGATTTATTGATTTAAGTATAAAGTATTTTAAAAGAGTTATAAAGAGAAATACTCCGTGCGATCCGCGGTTACACTTACCAACTTGTTAAGCATTTTTCTTTCGCATTTTAATACCTTTTTTTTTTTTTTTTTTACATAGGATTACTGAAGTCGTTATCTTTTATTTTCTATTTACACTCTTTCGATTTTAGCTACAGTTTTTATTTATGTACAAATACGTAATTTTCGTTACCGGTTCTGAAAATGAGTTTATCCTCCTACGAAAAATTGAAACAAAATCGAAAAATTACAAATGAACAATAACAGATATCGGTTTGAGATGTACTATGAATAAAAAGGATTTCAAAACATTATAAATCGAGCAAGAAACATGTAAAGATCTCTCTTATAGTTCGAGGGTTAGCTTTTAAGTTTCTTCACGTTATTAATGTAGGTTCTTAAGCCCTTTTAGAAGGGTTGCCAATTTTGTCCTTTTTTATTAAAAATTTTTGCACTCATGCCAGAAATTTATTTCTCGCCAAATGATAAGCGTTTCTTGCTTCTATCAAATTCTTCAAATTCTTCATGCATTATTTCTTGAAAATTTCTAGCATGAGTTCAAAAATTTTGAACTAAAAACAGGCAAATTAGTAACAATGCTTTCCAGACGAGTGTCGCTTTTTCACGACTCGCAGAATGTTTAACCCTTTCCGCCCCAGTGTGCCCAGTCTGGACACACCTAATTTTAATTCCAAACTTGCAATTGGCACCTATAATATTTTAATAAAATCTTGCTTTTGCAATACAAGTTTGAATTAAGGGGGTTCTTGATTTCTTAACCCTTAAATGCATATTGTATCATTTTCGATACCATAAGTGTTCCCGATTTATTGGGGGTTTTATTCACATATTCCGTATTCTCACCAGAAATTTAAAAGAGCAATTTTCACTTCACTTAATGACTGACCATTCGTAATCAAATAAAGAAAAATTTACTATTTAGATTTTCAGGTATAAATTCTGATTCTTTGGAACGCGTTCTATCCTGAGCATTTAAGGGTTAAAATATCGTTTGTAAATTCCAGTGTTAGTCGATAATTTGTCATTTTACTAACAGAATTTGTCCACGCCAGAAAGGATTAAAATCCTTTATTTTGTTACCAATACTTCTTGAATGAAAACTTTTCTTTATTTAACCAAAGTATTTCTGTGATTAAATTTGAATATATATATACATATATATTTCTTGTTTGAACGAACGGAGATACATCAGGGTTTGTACTCCTCAAGGGATTTAAGAGGTTTGCATACCAGAACATGTATAAAATAATGGTCGCCAGATTTTAACTACGACTTTTTCTCATGAAATCAGGTAAATATTACCTTGTAAAAATTCCGGTATTGTTCCCTTAAAGAGTATGAACCCCGTAAATGATAAAAAATTCTGTAAATGACGCTTAGCTTGAAGTGGTTTAAATATACAGAAAAAAAAGTCGTCCTTTATACACAAATATTAAATTAATGTTATGCATAGGAAACAATCAATAAGCTTTCGACAATGATTCAAAAACATCAATATTGACTTTGCCGTCTAACGTCTTTTTTTATTCCTTGTGTTTAATTGTTTTCCCAAAATTGTAAATACGATTCACTGTTTAATTTGCTATTTGTAGATTAAATTATTCGTAACAAGATATATTAAGCTAATTCTAAAGATATACTTAATGCATGACGCATTATTTCTTAAATAATGAAAGATTTTTTTTTTTTTTGACCATTTTCTATTTTTTTTTTCCTGCGTAATGGATAAAAATTATTTTTGAAAGTTTTTTTTAGTAATTTTCTTTTCCTGAGCCGCTGTTATTTTTCTTCCATTGTTCTTCTTTTCTTCTATTTCTCTTGCATAACGGAGAAAAATACAAAGAAAAAAAAACAGATAATAATAATAATAAAATGTTTTTGAACAACCCCGAAAGATTAGTTTTAAAGGTAAGTTCTTCTTCTACTATAAATGTAAATTTTGATGTATAAAACACTTGGTGAATAAATCGTTGTTGCCAACTTTTACGTTTTGTTCTCATCGCTGTATTTAAAGATAAATATTTAACTTAGACAATTAAAGGTAATCTCGAGTAATTCAGGCAAATTTATAAATGAAAAAATAGTGTTGGCAAAAACTATAATATTGGCACACCACTCAATTTCAATAGAACGATTGTTTAAATATTGCAAATAACAAAGCCTTTATATTTTCAAAATATACTAAAATAAACTTCTACTGAAATATATAATAAACAAAGCCTTATTACAGATAGATGAAAAAATCTGAAAATTAAAATGAATTATTGTATTTAAAAAAAAGGGTCACAGCCAAATAATCTGAATTAAAAAGGTCCCAAATCTGGCAACACTAGATTACCTGAACTAAATTATGGTATACATGTCGTTAATAGATAGAAATCTATGTATCATATGAAAGGCTGGCTAAAGAATGAAGCTATGTATAAAAAACCGGATTAAATGCATTGTCTATCAGTTGCGAGTGTGGGAACTAAGGAGGTTGTCATAAAATGATCGCTTTTTTAAAAAATCAGATCTAACGGTTACTGATTATTGTATGCGATAACTTCCACCGGAAAACTTAAATAGAAAATTTCGTCTTATTTAAGCGCTTTGTTGTTGTGATGTTTCTCTCACTATTATGGTCATAAGTTTCTATTTTTACTTGTATCAGTTTGCCCAGGTATTGCAATCTTTTTACAGATACTGACACAGTGTTGCCAGATTGGGGATTTTGTCCCCATTTTGGGGAATTTTGAGCCTCCAGGGAAATTTTTTGGGGACAAGTAATTCTTGGGGACATGTTTGGGGACTATGAACATATTTGGGGAAAAACTTGGGGAATTTTTTCGCAATTTCAATTTTTATTTTTAGACATTTGCCAATACTGGATCGGTCTTGAATTCGATTTTGATTTGCAAAATGAAAATAAAATACAGAATAATAGATATAAAACATTATTTTCATGGTCGTGCTTACCTTTTACATGTACTACTGATTCATCACGATTTGCATTGGACTATCCCCTACCTGAATTTTCAGATAAGTTAGTGAGGCAGATTTTACTGTCATCGTGGTCAGACACACAAGCGCAGAAATGCATTTCATTTATTAGTATAGATTTATACAACGAAAATAAAAACAATTTTATAAAGCGTAGATTGAGCTAATGCAATGATAGGCCACCATTATCAACTAGCAACCATTTAAATAACAAGTGTAAACGAGCATCGTTGTAATATGTATTTCTTATTCTTGTCGATTAATTATGAATATACATGCAAAATTCTGTTAAGTTTAAATGTCTTTTTTTTTTTTTTTTTTTTTTTTTTTTTTTTTTTTTTTTTTTGTAAATGGGGAATTTTTTTTAAAAAAATGCTTGATTTTGGGGAAAATTTGAGTTCGAATTTGTTAAAAAAAATTCTTCTAACGAAAAATTGAAAATTGAAAACTTGCCTTTTTGTGCAAAAATTGCGTTGGGGACTTTTTTTCAAAAAAGGCCTGATTTGGGGAAATTTTCAGAAATTTGGGAAAAATGGCTTTCGACAATCTGGCAACACTGTACTGACAAGAGGCTGCCTTGGTTGTCCCAATGTGGCGAAACTATTGCCGCCAAATTAAATTCTTACCAATAAAAATGAATATCGATTTTTGCCATTATCTTTGATAAAAATTTCTATTAATGAAGCGTTTAAATAAAGAAAAATTTTTCGCATACATTTACTAGTGGGAGTTTGCTGTCGTGTAATAAATCCTATGCTTAACCCTTTCCGGCACGGGCAAATTCTGTTGGTAAAATGTGAAACTGTCACCGGAATTTACAAACGACTTTTTTAGTAATTAAGAATCCTGAAATTTAAGCTTTCATCTTAAAAGCAAAATGTTATTAAAATATTATTGGTGCCGTTTGCAAGTTTAGAAATAAAATTAGGTATCCCGGGCTGGGCACAGTGCGCGGTTACAGTTGTTTGAAATATATTACGCTGTTCCGCATGGTTGAATTAGACATAATATTACATATTAATAATTAGTGCAATTTTGTTACATTATTATGAATGCGTTGGAAAGTGTTTCATAATCTTTGCTTGACGCGTGATTGTTTCTTTCTCTTTTAAATACTGTAAACGATATTTTAAAAACATAATTACTTACAAAGTACCGGGTGTCCCAAAAATGACTGATGGATTTTAAAATTCAATAACTTGCAAACGGTGACAGCTATTTAAAAAATTTTTGCAGGAGGATTATGTATAATGTAGGAAGTTTTTTTACTGTAATTTTTTATTTTAGTTCGAATTTCAAACAGTAGATGAAGCTGACGGCGATTGAAGGCCAGGTGATCAGTGCTGAATGAGGTCAGTTTCGGAGTCGACCTGGGCTTCAATTGCTGTCAGCGCCATCTATTGTTCGAAATTCGAATTAAAATCAAAAGTTACGATAAAAAACTCCTGACATTATAAATAACTCTCCTGCAAAAGTTTTTTAAATAGCTATCACCGTTTGCAAGTTATTGAATTTTTTAAATCCATCAGTCATTTTTGGGACACCCGGTACATAGTATTAAAGGAATCCGGAAAACATTTTAAAATAATTTTTATTTATGGAGTTAAAATAAATTTTTTTTATGATGATTCAGCATGTTATTTGTGAACAAAATCACATGATAAAACTTCTCATATTTTTTAAAAAACTTAAAATTTAAAAATTATTAAAAAGTGCGGTAATTTAAAATTGTTAACTGATAATATTATTTGTGGAATTTCAATTTTTTTTTACATTAAAATAAACAAAAATATCAAAATTTTAATTTTGATTAAACATTTTAAAAAATATTAATTCTTTAAAAAAATATTTAAGGTAAAAATTTGAAAAAAAAAAAAAACAGTAACTTATTTTTTTAAATCATACTTTCAAAAGTAAATATTTTTTTTTCAAGCTTACTGAATCAAAATTGAAGTAAAATAACCAAAAAAGACATGTTCCAAGTTTGAAGCATTTAACTTTAAAAGTTCCTCAGTTTTAACACTTTGAATCTGAGAAATTGTAAAAAAACCCATTATGAAAAAAAAAAAAAAAAAAAAAAAAAAAAAAAAAAAAAAAAACGCAGTTTTACAGGATGTTATTTCCATGGTAATCATTGCTTGAAAGCTAAATTTCAAAAACAAACCAAAACGAAAAAAAAAATATTTTTCTTCTAATTAAGATCGAAACATGAGTTAAGAACACACACTAGTCACGCGGTAAAAGCCGAGCGCTAATGTAAAGTCTATGGGGGCGTTCTTTTCGAATGTCTCGCTGAAATTTTAATATTTTTACATGATTTTTTTGCACAAGATAGCTGAGGACGATCCACAACCGGCCTAGTTTTTACTTTTTCAGTTTTCGTTTCAGATTTTCTTTAAACAATTACTTAAACTTTCGGAACCGGTTTAAATCGGTTCTGAAAATGAAACTATCGTAATATAAAAAATATATAAGCAAAATCGAAAAAGTAAAAACTAGGCCGGTTGTGGATCGCCCTCAGCTATCTTGTGCAAAAAAAATATGCAAAAATATTAAAATTTGAATGAGATATTAGAAAAGAACACTCCCATAGACTTTACATTATCATCCGGGGCTTTTTGTGTACTTTTTCTGTGACTATTGTGGGCTCTTAACCTCTTCAGTCCTGGAATACCCATTTGGGTACATTAAAGCAAAAGGCAAAATTACCCCCAAAACTTTATGATAAATGCATAAATTTCTGCTATCGCTATTCAGATACATCTGAACTAGGCTATTCAGATTAACAGTGTTCTATATTACCAATAGATGTGCTACATGTTTAAAGAAGGAGGAACCATGTGACTTTGAAAATGAGGCGATCAATTTTCGAGCGACATTTGGTGAGCGACCAATTTTCGTCGACGACCCCTACCTACGACCCAAAGAGACCCAGTCTCTTGCACGACAGCGCTGTCGCCGGCAGGCGACCACGGATCGCGCCAGAATACTTTACTTACAACCCGAAAAGCCTTGCACTCTTAATAGAAAAGGAAAAAAATATATATAAAACAAATTGAAACCGGACAAATTTAAGAGAAAAAGTACACAAATTAAAGATATTGAGAGACGGTTAGTGGGCGGCAGGGGCCCTGAAGCTATCGACTTTCCCTGCCTTCTTCCCGAACAAATATGTCTCGGACGGTGGTTGGGGGTATGGCATAAATGAATGACATAGTGGAAATGACATAAGCAATTTACCAACGACTTCACATCAAATTATGTGAATAATACAATTTTTGAGCGAATTAAAAAAAAAAAAAAAAATGCGTTTTTTATAAATTACATCTATCCATTCGTGCGTGGATGTTGAAATCATCTGTAAGTATGTTGTACCCATTTGGATACAATGGGTCTTTACCATACATTTCCAGATAAAGAAACTAATTTTCTGTGTAACTATTGTGTACACTTGGTTATTAACAATTTTTTTTTTTAGGAATGAATAAATTATTTGATTTAGTCTTACAAAACAATTTAAAAGGATTTTTTTAATTTTTTAAAATAATATGAAGTAATATACTGAATTTACTGCTAAAATATGTCATACGTTTTAGTAACTTTAAAAATTTCTAACACAAATTTCTTATTATTTCTTATTTTTCTTCCTATTTTTAGATAATCTTTTTTTTTTTTTTTTCCTAACATTCTCTTTTATATCTTTTTTCTGAGTTTCTCGATCAGATAATAAAATTCTGGTGTTGAAGTGGAAGGACAAGAAATATGTGCATACGATGTCCACCACATGTGGAAGTGAGTCCAGACATGTGAGCGCTGGTGCAAAGATAAAAAAGACAAGGTTCCTGTAACCAGACCATCTATAATAAGAATGTATAAAGCACATATGGGTAGAATCAACCTAAACGATAGGTTCAATGATGCGAACACGTAAATAGCCAATTCGGATCTTTTCTCACTTTCTCGACTTAGTTACAATAAATAGTTGGGTTTTGTATATAAGAGATTATAGATCCTCCAGTATTCCGAAAAGAGATGAAATGAGTTTACTCGAATTTGTCTTTACATTGCTGAAATCCTTATAAAATGTGAAAAGGAAAAGTCTACTGTTGGAAGACCAGGAAAATCAGGGAACTCATCCAATGAATCTACCTCTTCTAAGGGGAAAAAAAAGAAGAAAAAAGGAGAATAACCATGTCTATTTTCAAAAATGAGGTTCACTATGATGTGTTTAGACATTGGCCCGAATCTTTTGCTTGGGTACATCAATCTCGATGGTGTATGGAAGGATGCAAAGGCAAATTAGGAGTAAAATGTATGAAATGTAATCTATATCTTTTTCTTCAGAATAATAACTGTTTCAAAAAATTCTATAATAAATAATACATTATTAGAAAATTATTATTACAAAATATGTATAGTATATGTATAGTATACATAGTATAGTAGCAATATATGCATTACAATTATTACAAGATAAGTATAATATTTTGACACAATATATAACTTTACGTAAAAAATCATTTAAGTTGTTTAAACTGATATAATTTTTTAACAATAATTTCTATTTATTTAGGTCTATTTATTTTAAACAAAATTGATGTTATTTATTTATAGAATGACATTTTTATTCAATTGTGACCTGATGTACCCATATGGGGACATAAATTTTATCTATTTAAAAATTTTAAACATAAAAAACTAATTTTATTTTCTCTTTTCTAAGCCTAAAAGCGCCATAATTTGCTAATAAAATATTTTTTCTTTACAGCGGATTTTTCTCGGAACTCAAGAGGTCAACATCATTATAAGAATAAACAAGTTGGAAATTGCACGTGAAGCGTAGCAAATTAGGTGCGTTCGTACGATAACGAAGTTTTAAAAATATTACTTTCATATATCAATCTCATAAAATTGTAAATAGTGAATTACAATTAAAACGCTCATCAAACAATGTGCTCCCTATACCATTATGTAATAGAATACTTTTGTGTGGACTTGTAAATCAATAACAAATGTTCTTTGCACCACAAATTATGCATGATGTATATTATAATATGTACTTTATAGTTGCATACAAATTTTATTAAGTTCGCATGAGTGTAACACGATTAAAATGCATTTGAAACATTTTTTCCCATTGACCGTAATGTAACGGAATACTTTTGATTGCCCCTGTAATTGATCTATGCACACGATTATCAAAATATTTGAAATAACTCGACAGAATTATGTAATAATTGTGTATTTTAAATTTCAAACGATTTAAATGCATTTGAAACTTTTTTCCCCATTGACCGTAATGTAATAGAATACTTTTGATTGCCCCTGTAATTGATCTATGCATCCGATTTTCATAAAATTTGAAATAACTCGACAAAATTATGTAATAATTATGTATTTCAAATTTCAAACGTATAGAATATATTTGAAACTTTTTCCTAATTGACCATAATGTAATTGAATACTTTTGATTGCCCCTGTAATTGATCTATGCACACGATTATCAAAATATTTGAAATAACTCGACAGAATTATGTAATAATTGCGTATTTTAAATTTCAAACGATTAAAATGCATTTGAAACCTTTTTCCCCATTGACCGTAATGTAATGGAATACTTTTGATTGCCCCTGTAATTGATCTGTGCATCCGAGTTTCATAAAATTTGAAATGACTCGACAAAATTATGTAATAATTATGTATTTTAAATTTCAAACGATTCGGTTGGGTAGTTTTTGCGTTGTTATATGCGGACAGACGGACGGACGGACAGACGGACGGACGGACAGACGGACGGACAGACGGACGGACTGAACGACCACTATAGGTGCTACGTATTATATAATTACGAACGCACCTAAAAACAAAACAATTTTTAATATTATATATATTTAGAGAATGTGAAGATTTTTGTATAATATTAATTATTAAATTAACATTTAATGATGCCTGTCATTAATGTGTTTTATACATTAAAAGAATAAACCTTGTCTTATTTAAAATAAGACAATTATTTTAATGAGCGGTTTTTAAGGCTGAAAAAAAAGTCCGTGTCATAAGCGTGTCAAAAATAATTATCGAAATAATTAAGACATCTGCGAACAGATGATAGCAATTATTATAATTTACGTTTTAATTTGTTTTATGGACGCAATTACTAATTTTTTTTTTGGGGGGGGGGCTAAGCAATTTTGAAAACGTTTTAAAATTATTATTTTATTCCCCAGAAGAATGTTTTAATCAGCGTAAAGAGATGTATCAGTATACTTTGAGATACAATTTCAGTTGAATGAATGTTTTCTGTATAAACAACGTGTACGCAAGATATTTAAAAAAAAATTTCTATTTTATCCAATGGAACTATTTTCTTTTCTTACATATTAAGGTAAAAATCAACTATGATAACATAACTGCCAACTTTTACGCATATTTGCTGCCACTAAACTTTTACAGAGAATTTCCATTTGTTTGATCATAAAATTTCGACGGTTAGATAATATAATATTCACTATAAAATTTTTGTGGCAAGAAAAATGTGTATAAATGTCGGTAGCAATGTACTAAAAGCTGAAACAATAGCTACAGTAAAAGTTTAATACAATATGGAATCGCAATTACGTAACGTACAAGTGGCTCGGTTGCCATATTTAGCCTCTTTTTAGGTGTGTTCGTAATTATGTAAATGCGTAGTTAGTTAGTATAGTTGTCCTATAGTTATAGTTGTCGTCACCTATAGTTGTTATCAATCCGTCTGTCCGTCAGTCAATCCGTCTGTCCGTCTGTCCGTCCGCATATAACAACGCAAAAACTACCCAACTGAAACATCTGAAATTTAAAATATATAATTATTACATAATTTTGTCGAGTCATTTCAAATTTTATAAAAATCGGATGCATAGATCAATTACAGGGACAATCAAAAATATTCCGTTAAATTACGGTCAATGGAGAAAAAAATTCAAATGCATTTTAATCGTTTGAAATTTAAAATACATAATTATTACATAATTATGTTGAGTCATTTCAAATATTATGAAAATTGAATGCATATATCAATTACAGGGGCAATCAAAAGTATCCCGTTACATTACGCTCAATGGGGGAAAAATGTTTCAAATGTACAGGATGTTTATAAAGTCCCGGACCCATTTTGATGTTTAATAACTCATAAAATAATAAAGATAGATTAAAATCAATAACATAAATGGTTAGATAGACTCAAAAGGTTTCATGACCCTTGTCAATGAACTTCCACATGTGTCCCCTTCGTGGCACGGAGAATATCAAGTCGATACTCAATTTCACGCGAGGTAGCGGCAAGCATGTCGGCATCCACAGAGGCTATTGCGGTTGTAATTCTGGCTTTTAAGTCATCAATGTTCGACACTCTCCTTCGGTAAACATTGTCCTTTACAAATCCCCAAAGGAAAAAGTCCAGCAGCGTTAGACAGAATTACAACCGCAATAGCCTCTGTGGATGCCGACATGCTTCCCGCTACCGGGAGTGAACTTGACTATCGACTTGATATTCTCCGTGCAACGAAGGGGACACACGTGGAAGTTCATTGACGAGGGTCATTGAATTTTTGAGTTTATCTAACCATGTATGTTATTAATTTTAACCTTTCTTTATTATTTTATGAGTTATTAAACATCTAAATGGGTCGGGACTTTGCAAACACCTTGTATTTTAGTGGTGTTACTCTTATTCGAACATAGTAAAATTGATATGCATCTATAAAGTAAATATCATGATATACATTTTGCATAATATGTGGTGCAAAGAAAATTTTTTATTAATTTACAAGGCCACACAAAAGTATTCAATTATATAATGGTATAAGGAGAAGTTTATTTGGTGCGCATTTTAATTGTAATTAACTATTTACAATTTTATGAGATTGATATTTTTAAAACTTCGTTTTCGTACGAACGCACCATATTTTCTACGCTTCACGTGCAATTTCCAACTTGTTTAATTCTGAAATCTCATATAACACCAGAAATTATTTTCCTTTTTTTAAGGACACAAGTTTCCCGATAACATAAGGAATTCTTCTTCTTTCAGTACTTCTGATGCAAATTCGAAATTTTTAATTTGAAAGTAGAGGCCAAACTGACAACTCGTTTGGCATTTTTCAATATATTTTTCTTGAAAATGTATTCAAAATTATTTTAATTTTTTTTTTCTGAAAAGTGGTGCGCATAAATAGTCTCAAGTGGTAGCCCTGCTTAAAGGAAGAGAAGGCTGGATGCAACCCTTTATAAATAATCCTAGATTTGACTCATTTCCTTGTAAACTATCCGACCGATTTTGATAAATTTGGAGTCCACATACACTGGATTATGCTCAAGATTTTAAGACAACAATTTGTTTTTAACCCCCCCCCCTTTTTTTCTTTTTACTAGAGCAATGGTAACATTTTCGAAAAATTATACTTTTTCAGATATATTTCTTTTTCTGAAACTAATATTTTTTTAAATACTGTTTGCCACATATCTTATATTTATACTTTACCACAAAAAATGTCAAGATAGCTCGAGTTCTTTATGAGATAATGGCATTGCTAACCTCAAAAGTATGAATTTTGAGGAGAGCTAAAAGAACTTATACTCTTCTAATTTGTGGGAATTTCTTACTAAACTTAAATACATGAAGTAAAGTACACGATCCCAGAAGTCAAGGGATATAGGTGACAAAACTTAAAGCTAATCGTTTGGGGCTACCGTAATATTTACTCATGGATATGCATAATATAAAATATGAAAAAAAAAACATGTGTAACTACTTATATAATGCATCGCCATTTCAAAATAAAATTAAAACGTTTATTTAAATATTTTTAACACACAGTAATGCACTATTAATGAATTACTGATGAGCCAATTTCGACAAATTATATAAAACACAAAACAACTCAAGTAGTACCGAATTGCGTAAAAGAGACATCCTTATAGCTCCAAAAATAATCTATTTGTATAAAAGAAGGTCTTGATTTCGTATTAATCACGACACAAAAAAATCTACCGAACCAAAAATCTGGAAAATTGGGGTAAAAATACTACTTATAACATCGAGTGCCGCTAAGAAGGGATTTTCGAAAATTCCACCCTTAAGGGGGGTAAAAAAAGAACGAACATTTAAAAAATTCCTGAAAAATCGGCTTTTATAGTTGTTCTTGAGCTGATATTATATTTTAGTGTATTTTTTCATGCTGAATCGAATGGTACTAAGCAAATTCTTTTAAATCCATTAGTTCGTGAGATACTTTACATTTTCCAAATTTGGCGATGTCTTCGGCGCTAAAACTTTAAATTTTCAATCCTTATCTAGATATATAAAAGAAAGTCTGGATTTCGTGTTAATCACAGCACTAAAAAAATCTACCGAACCAAAAATCTTGAAAATTGGGGTAAAAATACTACTTATAACACCGAGTGGTGCTATGAAGGGATTTTCGAAAATTCCACCACTGGGGGGGTTTAAAAAAGAACGAACGTTTAAAAAATACCTTAAAAAACGGCTTTTGTAGTAGTTCTTGAGCTGATATTATGTTTTAGTGTATTTTTTCATGCTGAATCGAATGGTACTAAGCAAATTCTTTTAAATCCATTAGTTCGTGAGATACTTCACATTTTCCAAATTTGGCGATGTCTTCGGCGCTAAAACTTGAAATTTTCAATCCTTATCTATATGTATAAAAGAAAGTCTTTATTTCGTATTAATCACAGCACAAAAAAAAATCTACCGAACAAAAAATCTTGAAAATTGGGGTAAAAATACTTCTTATAACATCGATTGCCGCTAAGAAGGGATTTTCGAAAATTCTACCCCTAAGAGGGGTTAAAAAAAAGGACGAACGTTTAAAAAATTCCTTAAAAATCGGCTCTTGTAGTTGTTCTTCAACTGATATCATATTTTAGTGTATTTTTTCATGCTAAATCGAATGGTACTAAGGAAATTCTTTTAAATCCATTAGTTCGTGAGATACTTTACATTTTCCAAATTTGGCGATGTCTTCGGCGCTAAAACTTGAAATTTTCAATCCTTATCTATATGTATAAAAGAAAGTCTGGATTTCGTATTAATCACAGCACAAAAAAATCTACCGAACCAAAAATCTTTAAAAGTGGGGTAAAAATACTACTTATAACATCGCCGCTTGGAAGGGATTTTCGAAAATTCCATTCCTAAGGGAGGGGTGTAAAAAAAAAGAATGAACTTTTAAAAAATTCCTTAAAAATCGGCTTTTGTAGCTGCTCTTCAACTAATATCATATTTAAGTGTATTTTTTCAGGCTGAATCGAATGGTACTAACAAGGAAGGTCTCCATTGGGGGCATACTCAGAATTTTTTGAAAAAAATACGAATTAAACTACTCATGTAGGTAATAAAGGATCAGTGAAAATTAGCGGCGGAATTACATTATTAGATATATAAAAAAATAAAATAGTTTGGAATAATTGGCGCGAAAAGCTGAAAGCGACGCAGGATTTGGGGATAAGTGCATTTCCTCGCCAAAAGCAGACGATTTTAATGAATCTGAAAATTGATTTTAATTGACTTCACTGTTAAAAATTTGCAGCATTTACTGCAACGTCACTCCACTACTTTTATAGAATATCTCTCTTCTGACCAATGAGAATGCTCCATAGCACGGTGAATTGACCGTTTTCTATAAAAGGGGTGGAGTGACGCTGCAGAAAACGGTACACTGATAAAAATCTGCTGCATTTTGCTGCAACGCACTCCACCTCTTGTATATAATATCTCTATTCCAACCAATGAGAAAGCTTCATTTCACGGCCAAGTAACCGTTTTCTATACAAGCAAGGGAGTGCGTTGCAACAAAATGCAGCAGATTTTTAACAGTGTATTTTTCAATTTGGAACAATTTTAATCAATTTAAATTGTGTTTTAAATGATAAAATATATTAATTTCATTTTGTTATAAGTACTTGTAAATGTTTATGACAAAATTACACTTAAAGTAAAGTAAAAATGCAAAACTAAAATTACTTAAACTAAACTTATTTAAATAAACTGAACATAGAAAGTTTTTTTCTTTAAAAAGTATTCGAAGCGTAAAAGCGTATTTTTTATTTATTTATTTTTATTTGAACAACATACATCAGACTTGTATGCTCGACATCAAAGCCTGTTTATAAGTCATCGTCATAAAGCGTATTTTTCAAAATTTCGTTTTTTCGCCAACCGGAGATAAATCGCCAAATAAACGAAATTTTTATTATTTTTTTACGGACGTTATAAGGAGATTCCGCCGAAATTTTTTTTATAAACATATATAACTATATGAGAAGAACATTCTGTAATTTTTTCAGATTTTTCTGAGTATGCCCGTATGGAGACCTTCCTTGTAAGCAAATTCTTTTAAAACCATTAGTTTGTGAGATACGTCACACTTTCCAAATTTGGCGATGTCTTCGTCTCTAAAACCTGAAAATTTCAATCTATATATATAAAAATAAGTCCGGATTTCGTATTAATTATCGTACAAAAACCTATTGAACCAACAATTTTGAAAAAGAGATCTATAATCAGGTTAACATGATTATATACGCTACATTTAATTATCTCATTATACACTCGAATCTCTATATAACTTAATCCATTGTTACAGTAAAAAATTTGTTATATAGAAAAATTCGTTTAATAGAGAAATCCGTCAAAAGTTCTGTTTAATGTGCAAATTTTGAACAAATATTTTTATACGTTTAATTAAAAATTTGAATTTTTTAACTATAAATATTAATGTAATATCTTATTTCTTAATTATTTGAACAATTTCAAAACAGAGAATAGACATTTATTTAAAAGCTTAATAAAAATCACACAAGAAAAAAGTACGTTAATTATTTTTTTGCCATTGAAAACACAATTTTCTCAAATTTTCGGGGGGCAATCTCATTGCTCTGGGAGTGAATGTCCCCCAAGCCACCCTCTGAAATCAACACTGACTTCAATTACCACATTGATCCAGGTTTTATATGTGTAACAATTAAATTGACACTGTTTCTCGAAGGATGTTAAAAGATGTATGGGAATGGGGCACAGAGTACAGACAGAGCCTCAACTCGGCTTGAAAAGAACGCCTTCAGTGGATCACTTAAAAACTAAACCATCGCGTTGGCGATTTTTATCCTTGTGATTTCTGTTTAACTGTAACCATATTCTGGCTTGGCATTTCTTGTTGAATGCTGATTTGATTATCTTTGCACACGTGCTTATGCTATTTGATCTTAGATTTCCGCGCTTATATTGATTCGTAATTATTACTGTTATTGTTCTTGAATTTTCAAGTTTAAATTATTAGGTCGTTATGTTAAGAAGAGACACATGCATTGTTTGCAAGACGAATACGTCAAAGTTATTTCATATTAAAATAATTCTTTCATAAATTTCAAAACAAGAAGCAGCAAGCCGTCGCTGTATTTTTTTTCCTTTTTTCCTATATCATTTGTTGCCAAGGAAGCGATGTTTCGCCGAATTAGCAACCTCTCTTATGTTATGATCGTAGTTTCAGAGTCATTAGCTCGTATCGCTACTGTCTATGCGTAATCCCATGTTAACAAGTTGCCATTACAGTGTATGAAAATTGATTCTCTGATCCGTACTCTGTGGGAATGGGGCTGGTGGAATGAATTCATTGGACTTAAAGATCACGGAGATTCAAGGTAGAGAAGCAATATAAAAAAACTCAGCCTTAAACGATAAATCAAAAATAAGTGATGGAAATTTGATTCCATGTGATTTTGAAGCTTTTTTAAAACTGAATAAATAAAGAACATTTTAAGAAAAAATTCGTTATATGGAGATAGATATTTCGCTATATAGTGGCTGTTTTTAATGTAATCATGAAAAAAGGGGACCGTTCGTGCTAAAAATTCGTTATATAGAGAAATTCGATGTATGGAGTTTCATTATAGATAGACTCGACTGTATATAAAACGCTAAGTGAAATTTCTTTCCGGCCGCTTATAACTTATGTTCTACCTAGATAGATTTTAATGGAACTTACATTGTGTTGTATAATTTTTCAGAAATTTTGTAATAAATAAAATATAGCATTCTACGTTGTTTAATTGACTACTTATGGAGATGTTTTAAATAAGATAAACCCGATTACAAAAGGTTAGCTTTATTTGAAGGGTTCTGCTGAATGAATTTTTATTTGATTAAAACTGTTAACATGTTGATCGCTACGTCATTCATTGGTGACTAACATTGAACTTTCCGTTTAGATGACTGACTTTTCACGGATGACAAACAGAATAAAATATGATATAAAACTAAAAATTACTATGATATAAAAATTTCTTTTGATTCAAAGTTTCTTTAAAAAAAACTGACCAGCGTAGCGGGAGAAGACTGCTAGTAGTCATATAAAATAACAATTTATTGTGTCAGATTAAGCGTTTCATATCCAATTAAAATATACCTTTGAATTGAAATTTGAATAAAATATAGGGTCATAAAAATTCGAAAAGTGTGGAAAATAGGATTACAAATATCTTGGACTAAACATCCGATCGCTTACCATGGAAAATTTGTGTTATTTTATTGTCTTTTACACACATTCTTTAAAAAAAAAAAAAAAAAAAAAAATGGATTTTTACCAGAACTAATATTTTGAGAGTCCGAAAAAATAGCTCCGGATAATCGAGGTAACTGATATTGAATAAGCTTCTTTACATTATTATATGCTAAGGACGCATCGAATTTCAAGTTTCTATCTCAATTTGTTTGGGAGACAGACTGACACACAGACGGATGGTAATATATTTTTTAAAATATAGTTTTCGGAATTTCCAGTGTCTAAAACCTGTAAATCCGTCTTTTTTAATTTTTATTTTTCGATTTTAAAAACGATTGCAAGACTTAGCCTATACTACATATGATGGGTAAGTAAATCTGAGCTAAGTTCACATGCTATCTGGAAATAAAGCTATTTGTTTGGAGGGAAAACAATGCGTGTTTTTTTGAATGTGTTTAATTGTACAGGTCAATTATTTAAGCTCTTTAAACAACTTATTTTTTAAAGTAATTTAAAGAGCACAAAAGAGTGTTAAGGGGTTTTAAGAGGACACAGTACCTTAAAAATGGTCAAAATATTGATTTTTTTTTTTTTTTTTTTTGTTTCTTTCTTTCTTTTCTTTCTTTTCTTTTTTTCTTTCTTTTTTTTTACTTTTTTTCTTTTTTTTTAATATTAACTGAAAGTTTTTTAAATGAGAATATTTCGACGCCTCATTTTTACCTATATGACAATTATATCGCGTGATATTGAAAATTTTGTTAAGATATCTATCGCAATAACCTCTATAAATGAAAAATTTCAACTGATTTTTCTCCATGTTCATGTTTTTATAACTTGCTTGTTCGATAAACACTAAGACTTTTTTACTAATTTAGACAGAGGTTTGATTTTTTTTTACTTATTCTCCATGGCTTATTTAATATTTTTATGTATGGACTTAATATTCCAATTTATAGTTATTTTTTAAAAATATTGAAATAGAGAGTTTTTTGAATTTCCTTCACATTTTAATATACACAAGAGGAAAAAAATCATGTTAAATGTAAAACCTCATAAATCGAAACATCCATGAATAGTTATGTGTAGTATATTCTAATGAATATCTGAAAAAGAAATCAAACAAGAATATTTATATTTGTAAAAGTAGTAAAGATTTTAAAAAGTTTTTAAATTAGATTTTAGTAAAATAGACTCTACAAGATTTATTTACATACTTTTTAATTTAATTTTTAGCATTAAATACTGTGCCATCACATATTACAGTAATATTCAAATTGAAGAGAAGGTTTCAAAGGTAATGTGTTCCCCTAACTCTTCAATTTCTACTTAATCTTCCTACCCTGAATGGATCTAATCGACCCAGTCCTATAATGCGCTTCGCTCGATTCAAACCAGAAAATTTTTCATAAAGTAAATTAAATAAATAACGCAAAGATTTAAGTTAAATAAGTATGTTAAATGGATCTAAATAAAAATTCTGGTGTGAAATATTTTAACCAAGTTTGAGTAAAATTTCAACAGGGTAGGAAGGTTAAGTTTTACAAAATATTGTATTCCATTTAAATTTAATAAGGAGTTAGAGACAGATGTAGAATAAGCAGCTGAACATTCTAATTCAGTCAATTAAAATTGGTGTTCCAGCTTTGAGCTTCGTTTATACTAAATCTATGTTTTGTCACTTTTATCCATTGATTTCTGGGATCCTCATGAATAAACACTTGGATAAAATTTAGCTACTGATAAGAAATGATGTACTGTTTTAATCCTTATCTGTTGCATGGATGGCAGTTTGGCTTCCATTTTCATCCAGAAATTTAATGTTCGCTCTATAAATGAAAAATTGTTTTTTATGCTTTATTTAATAAGAAACATTGAGCGATCTTTCAGAATAAAGTATCTTCTTTCGAAATTTCCGGTATGAATTTGAAACTTTAAATTAAAATTCGAGGCCAAACTGTCAACCCTGATCTGTAGCGTTTCTTTCATGCACTATTTCTTACGGCATCGATGAATAGAGGTTATGTCCATTTCAAAAGCAGATGGGAAAGGTAGAGAGGGGTTCTGCGGGAATGTAGTTGATTTTAATCGAATAGAAGTTTAAATAAAGATAATCTGTTACAAAGGACGATGAGTTAGACAGTCGAATGGTTAGAGCATTCAACCCGAGACCAGGGGCTATGGCTTCGAATCCATGTGCCGCCAAGTTGTGTTGATGCTTTTTATATATTTTTTCTGTTGCTTAATATATATATATATATATATATATATATATATTAAGCAAATAAAAAATAAATACTGTGCGAAAATATCCGTTTGCACGTAAAATAATTTTTTGACTATAAATTACTTCGTGTTTATAAATTATTAGTGTGGTTTACGTAGAACGTTTCTTTGCTCTTCCACCCTTCCCACTTGCATTTATAATGGACTTAACCCCTATCCATGGCTCCCATAAGGAACACCACAGGAAATTGACGCTAGTAACCCTTATCAAGCTGTATGCCTCTTCTCACGAGACATCCGGAAAAAATCTCTTACACAAATTTAGCACCACTTTTTATTATAAAAAATACCTTCAGTCGGACATTTACAACACCT
Source organism: Maratus speculifer (assembly GCA_964019185.1). Lineage (NCBI taxonomy): Eukaryota > Metazoa > Arthropoda > Arachnida > Araneae > Salticidae > Maratus > Maratus speculifer. The sequence goes on from OZ025290.1 coordinate 255,950,727, forward strand.
CCATATCACAAAATTTGTTTAACCCCTCGAAAGGCAGCGTAGGCAGATGCCAACACCTAATTTTAATCACAAATTGTCTCACTGGCACCAGAATATATATATATATATATATATATATATATATATATATATGTAATGTTTCGACGAGATCGATGTTCCATAACAATGTACAAGTTCCAGTGGCACACCATCTATGAGGCAGAACAGATTACTACTACCAAGAATCAACAGTGGGACGAGCTGAGCAGTCGCTCCGGCAATTTGACCAGCAGTGGATGAGTTTATTGGGCTATTTCCCCATAAGAAAGTTCAATCAAGCAGTCTTTAAATTAATTTTATTAGAACTCATAAATAAGTTAAGTTCTTTCACGCAATCACCTTGGCACTCTCATCGAATAACTTCCACTTCACCAACTCCGTGATTAAGCTACATTCCACAATATTAGAATTTTGGGGAGAAAGAAGAAACAGCATCCTAATAATTTTTGAAAGTCAATCGCATTCTCGGGAAACATGACATGGCTTCCGAGTAGTTTTTTAAGAAAAAATGCATTCTAATTCAGCGGAGCAATAAAACGCGCGTCTTGATAGTTTAAAGAAAAGGTGCATTCTACTCTCCTGAAAAGCCAAATGAAAAAATCATTTTCACGACAAAACTAGCGCCCTCCTACTCCGCGTCAATCATTTTAAAAATCCAATCAGGATGGACTCGAGCCTCTAACGGACAAAATGATCAATTCTAATTGGCTGTAATAGGCGGTCTATTGGCAAGAACTATATTTTTTCCTCGGAACACTAAGCCCTTTAGCAACGCGTAGTAACACTTGTCACGCGATGTTAAAAAATAAAAAATAAAATTAAAATCGCAGGAATATGCCAGAAAGTAAAAAGCTTACGAAATACTTCCCGCCTTTTTGAGAAGCAAGAAATAATTTATTAATAACTAAAGTAAGAAAAAGAATTTTAGCTGTTACAAGTTACGAAACTAAGATTGAAATATGTTCCACAAATTTAGAATTGAAGCTAAGAGAGAAAAAAAAATGGCGCAATTTTTTTTTTTTTTTTTTTTTTTTTTATTACATATATATGTAATATTTTAGGGGAGACATGAGTAAAATTTTTTGAAAAACTGAATTTTTTTTTGGCTTAATTTTTTTAAGCTTTTTGAATCTATCGATATGCATTTTTTTTGGGGGGGGGGGGTCATTAAGAGTAATTGTATAAATTCAATAGAAAACACGATTCGGACGCCTGGCCCATTCATAATAGTTTAAGCTAACATTTTATACTTGATTCTATTTTTATATTATACTTGAACCACTGTCTTTTAATCCTTTCCGGCGCAAGCTACTTATATTCGTAAAATACTGAAATAATTGAATGACACCAGTGCTTGTACTAGATTTTATTTCTAATATAACAAACGTATATGTATATATATACCGGGTGTCCAGTAAATGAGTGACCCATTTTGAATGTAAATAACAAAAAAAAACTGTTTGAGATAAAAATGCGCGGCTTGCTGTATTGTTGTTAGAATATCAATAAATTTTAAAATATGCACTTTGTTAATGTAATATAATAATATTTAAAATAATATCTCAGTCTCAAGACTGAGGAGGTGAAGTATAATACAGATGGTTCAATCATAAATATTATTTTAAATCACTTTCTAACCAGCGTACCCTATTTCTGAAGCTGATTCGAGAGTCGATTCAACATATAGATTCAGATTCGACAACATATTAGATTCAGATTCAGCCGAAAATCTCATATTTATGAAAATTAGAGTCATGTCTCTCTCTATTCAAACAGCCTGTTACCGCCAGCGCGATATTTTTTTCCGAAATTTGAACTATATTAACAAAGTACATGTTTAAAAATTTATTGATTTTCTAATAACAATATCTCAAACCGTTTATTTGTTATTTAAGTTCAAAATGGGTCAGTTATTTACTGGACACCCGGTATATATATATATATATATATATATATATATATATATATATATATATATATATATATATATATATATGTAATAAAATAAAAAAATAAAAAAAAATGGCGCAATTTTTTTTTTTTTTTTTTTTATTACAAATCCCCCCTCCCAGAAAGACGGGTGAAAAAGTAGGTCTGAGACCTGCAATTTCACAGAAAGGGAGATGATGCAGACTTAGCTCACGAAGTTGTTGATATAAGTAATAATAATTAGATACTGAATAAAAAAAAAATTTAAATTAATTTCTCTTTTTTATATAAATATAGAATTCAAATTTAAAAACACCAAGGTGATGCGTGGAATAACTTCAAATTTAAATACAATAAAATAGGCTTCAATACAAATACAAGATATAATCTTGTTTAAAGTACACATCAAAAAGTAATTTGAAAATATAAGCAATTACCCATAGTAATAACATAAAAATGAAACATAAAAATGAAAAACAATAACGTTAAATTCTTTTTTAACAATGTCAAATCTAGAAATCAATTTTTAAAAGTTTGTTTCAAAAATCCTCTTAAAGTCATATTTGGAATGGCATAGTTCATTACCTCATTTCAAGGATGTCTAATTCATTTAACTGTCCAAATTCATCAGCTAACATTATAATATTAGTTCAGTTTTTGTGTGAGTAAGTCCTTGAACATTCATGACAGTTCCATTTTGGAATCTTTGTGAAAATACTTTTATAATTGTATTTTTAATTAATAACACATTTTATAATATAGTAATAATAAAATTTAACAATGTAAATAATAAACAATATAATTAAGAAACATAATAAGGAAAAATATCAATAATAATAAATATCATAAGTGTAAGTAAATCTCATAATGGGTATAAGTAAATCTATTAATAAGTAATAATAAATATCACAAAAGACATTCTTTAAATACTTAATCTCGTTTATCTCATCTCATATTTTTGGGATGAAATATAGAGAGAAGTGGAATAAAATAAAAAATGCAATCAACTGTGAAATCATTTACTTAATCTGGTAATCCGAGTACAGGATTAAGTAGGAATATGTACAAAAAAAAATTAAAATATAATATGATAAATTAAAATAAAATAAAGATAAATAAAAATTTTGTTCATGTTTGAGAATGCACGTGACCTTTAAACTACTAAGATTCTTAAAAAGAAATATTAATAAATGATAAAAATAAAAAACAAGATCTATTCATGTCAAATAATTACGCAATAAATATTCTCTCGGTGTGATAAAACATTGCAAGATGCAAGTAGGAAAGAGAAAAAGAAACAAAATTATATTATAATTGACATGTACTTGGACTGGAATGCAGAAGCAAAGAAAGAGAGAAAGAAAAAAAAAATATATTAAAATAAAGTGATAAAAATTTTGTTACTTGGCAAATAATTAATTTAATAATTGATAGATTAAATTTAATATTACAAATAGGTTCAGTTGAAAGAAAAAAAAAAATATTCTAAGTAGAGTAATTCAGTACAGAATAAGAAATTTCCACTTTGTTCGTCTACGCCGGCATAAATAAACAAATATAAAAATTTCCAGACAAGTGACACTCTCGCTGCAGTCAAGAGATATCATTGCCATTCTGTGAGAATTACAGGATATTATCTGAATTAAAATATGAAAAGAAATTTACTGTTTAAGAGAAAAAATTATAAAATGATAAACTAGAGATATAGTTTAAGTTACAGTTTTTACCTGAGTTTGTTGTTGTTGATTAGGGGGTTGTTGCTCATGACTTAATTTAAATTTATCAGGGGAATAATAAGGCCTTAATTTAGATACATGTACTATTTCTGAACTTTTGAACTGGTTTTGCCTATCAATTTCAAAATTTACTTCGGATAATTTGTTAAGAATTTTATAAGGGCCACTAAATACTTGTGACAACTTTCTAGTATTAGGGTACTGAAATTCTTCATAGATAACTAGATCTCCTATTTTAAATTTTGGTTCGATATAATCTTTATCATAATATCTTTTATTTTTTAAATGAAATTCATCAGTTCTTGTTTTAGCAATTTTAAGTGCTTCATGAACAGGGGGATAATAATTTTGTTGTAAGGGGGAGTCATAGGGTAATTGGCCAAAAAGCAAGTACGCAGGTGGAAATTTGGTAATAGAATGGGGTGTATTATTATATTCATTAATTACCTCAGTTAAAAGCTTAGTCCAGGGAATTTTAGAGGTAGTGGAGTTTACTTTACATTTTAATCTAGTTACTATTGTCTGATTTACTCTTTCACATTTCCCATTCGTTTGTGGATGATGGGCAGTGGTCAAACGTTGTTTAATATTATGATTTCGCAGGAATTTTTTGAATCTTGAAGAAGTAAAAGCAGCATTCCTGTCACTAAGTATTTTTTGAGGGGACTGTACACTTGAAATCTTACTAAAACAGAATAATTGTTGAGGGATTTTGATATTGAAAATTTGTTTCAGACAATTTGTATAAGTTTCTGTAGTGACACTTTTGGAAGGAAATGCCCAAACATATCTTGTGGCATGGTCTATTATAATATGGAGATATTTTTTTGTAGAATTATAATAATTGAACCCTCCTACAGTATCAACAGACAGACAGTCAAAAGATTGATCTGTAGTGGGCATAGCTTGTAATAAGCCAAATTTTTTCTGTCTAGGTTTTTTATTTTTCTGGCAAATATCACAGTATTTAACAAAGTTAGTAATGTCTTGGGTCATATCTGGCCAATAATAGTTAGGAGAAATTAAATTTTGCATTTTTTGAACACCAGGGTGACCAAACTGTTCATGAGCAACATTAAGCAATTTTTTTCTTAGGGACATGGGAACTACCACTTTACGAAAACCTTTTCTTTTAACTATAATCAGTCCATTGTCATTAATATAATTTGATCCACACACATTTTCTTTTTCTTGCATCTCAATAATCTCTTTAACGTCAAGAAGAAAAGTAAGGGGCTTACAAAAATGAGAAATAGGGTTTCGGGACAACATGTCGGCTTCGACATTTGTAGATCCCTTTAAGTACTCTATTTTGTAATCGAACATACTTAACTTCAATGACCACCTAAATAATCGACCTCTTAAATGTTTGACATTTTTTAACCAAACAAGAGATGCATGATCAGTATGGATGGTAAATTGTACACCGTGAAAGTAATGATAAAATTTATCTAAAGTATCAATGATAGCAAGACACTCTAGTTCGGTAATGAAATAATTTTTCTCATAACTTCTCAATCCTCTAGAAAAATAAGCAATTGGATGTAAAAAGTTATTATGATCGGGTTGTTTAAGAACTGCACCTACCGCTACCTGAGAAGCGTCAACAAACATGTGTAGGGGTAATTTTGGGTCATAAATCTTTAAAATTGGTTTAGCAATGAGGGCATCTTTTAATTTTTGAAAAGAGTTTTGACATTCAGTATTCCATTCCCAAATAGTATCTTTCTTAAGTAATTTATTTAGGGGGTGTCTAATTTCAGCATATTTGTCAATAAATTTATGATACACATTTATAGAACCAAGAAATCTTTGTAATTCTTTAGTGTTAGTAGGAGGTTTTAATTTTTTAATCGTTTCTATATTAGTATTAGCTGGAGTTAAAGTTCCATTTTGGATTTCATACCCTAGAAAATTGATTTGTTTTTGAGCAAAAGTACATTTAGATAATTTTAATTTAATATTTTCTATTCGGCATAAATCAAAAATTTGAATGAGATGCTGTATATGTTCATCTATTGATTTAGAAAAAATAATTATATCATCAAAATAATAACAAGCAAAGTCTATTTTATATTTTGTAAGAATTCTTCTAATTGTCCTGTTGAAAATTGGGGGGCCTACCTTTACACCAAAGGGGAGAACATTCCATTCCCAGAGCCCACAATTAGTAGTAAAGGCTAACTTTTCGGAATCGGCTGGGTGAATAGGTATGTGCCAATAGCCTGAGGCTAAATCTAGTGTAGAGAAATATTGGGCACCACTTAATTTGTCTAAAATTTCATCTATTCGGGGTAAAGGTTCAGCGTCATTTTTCATGATAGAATTTAATTTTCGGTAGTCAACACACATTCGAGTTTTTTTACCTTCATCTCGTTTATTTACTAACGTAACTGGAGAAGAGTATGGGCTATAACTTTCTTTAATTAACCCAGCAGCTAATAATGATTGGATTTGCTGAGATATTTCTTTTTCATCAGCAGTGGATGTACGATAAGGCCTCAAAGATATTGGTAGGTCAGATTTAAGATAAATACGCTGAGGTTCAATATTAATTCTCCCTACATCATATTTATTTTTTGCAAAAATATCTAAATAATCCCTTAAAAGTTCCCTTACATTTTTATTTTGAATAGCATTCAGATCCCCCAATAGATTATAATCATCATTATTAGTTCGCGACAAGGATTGAGGAGTTATGGTATTTCCATAATCGGGTTGCACAGTAGTATCATTTTTTATAATATCAAAATGAAGCAATTCTAAGTTATCACTGGATATGTTGACATATGGGTTTAACGAAATATTGTCTTGTAACACCTGGCTTTTTGCACAATCAATTTTCAATTTAAATTTGGCACAATAAGGTAAACCTAAAATAGCATAGTCCAAATCAAGTTGACTTACTAAAAAATTAACATATCTCTTTATATTACCAAATTTAATACATAATCGACAAGATTTATTAATTGTAAGAGTTCCTTGTGCCTGTCTGATAGTAATAGGGGTAACATTATGTAAATTACCATTTAAATATCGAACAAATTTGAGGGGTAAAATTGAGACAGTTGATCCACTATCCACCACACAATACACTTTGTTATTGCCCACATATCCAGGGATAAATAATTGTCAGACATTATTAGTAGGGGGTGGTTGAATATGAGCAGGAGTTTGAGCTTGACAGGAATTTGTGTTAAATATACAACTCCTCTCCCAATGATATGCATTTTCTATGCCTCTGTTTAAACATACTCTGCACGGACGACTAGGGTAATTGTTTTGATAATGAGTTGCAGGCATTCTAGGAGTGAAAAACCTAGGATTAAAATTTTGGGAGGGATTGTTTGGAGTAGGTCGAGTCCAATGTCTGGGCTGAGGATTGGGATTGTGCATTGGTCTAGTTTGTTGAAAATTTCTATTGCCGTTATTAGAGGTATGATTTGGAATCACTGCTAATTGTTTAGCAATGCGAAACCATTCACGAGTATTGGAAGGAGGGTTAACCATCAAACAATTTTGATACTCCGGCTGAAGGCCATCAATTAATCCCTGTATAATTAAATTTTCCTCAAGCTGAAGTTGCCTTCCAATCTCAACTTTCTTTCTAAAATAAGAATCCAAATCACTTAGATCATTTAACTTTAAGGAAGTAAATTCAGAAAATTTTGGAGCTCTAACTTGAATGAATTTTTCACTTAAAATCTCGACAATTTCTTCATAAGTAGCACAATCCAAACAATCATTTATATAAGTTTTTAGCGCTTCCCCCTTTAAATATTTTGAAATATTTTGGTGTTTCCACTCATTATCTTTCTTTTCTACCGAACATTCTCGATCAAAATGTTTAAACCATTTAAATATATCCATGCCCGACCCAAATTCAAAAGGGACAATATCAAGTTTATTTTCTGACATTTTTTCTTCTTTTACTAATCCTGACCTTAGTAACATGAAAGAAGGATAATTCATATGGAAAATATTTAAATGCTATACTTCAATTATTAAAATTCAATTACTATACTTCAAATACCTCAATAAATAATAATAAAAATAAATAAATAATAAATAAATAAGTAATAAAATAATAAATATCGGGTTTCCATACATGGGAAATAACAAATAATTTTAAAAACAAAAATACTTTTCTTTACGTATGGAAAATAAATTTTGCAACAGAGTATTTTTTTTAACAACAAATTAATCCATCTTTCGATTTAAAAAAAAATAACACCTTTAAAACTAAATAAAATTTCTATGAGCAGAAAATTTTAATTAATTATAAATTAAGAACAAATTTATTTTTTAATATCTGTAATAAAAGAGAGAAAAAAAAATCAAGAATTTAAACAGAGAAATTATCATTAAATTTCTTAATCAATAAAACAATAAAATAATAAATAATAACTTACAGACATGTTCGATGTGGCCTTGTTCAAATACCTAATTTTTTATTAAACTAAACAAAAATAAAGAACTTCGTAGATACGACTCACAGGTGTAAATTTCAATTATCTTGTATTACTGATGGAATCTACCGTAGTTTCGCAACCATACTGCCGGTGTTCATTTATTATGAAATGAAAATTTATCAAAATATTTATGCACTTTTACCTAGAAAATACAGTAAATAAATAAATAAAAGAAAATGATGTTGAATTGATTTCATGCAGGTGATCTTTTGTAATTTTTATTTTGCATATCTCACAGTTTGGTTGCATATCTCACAGTTGAAAAGTTTCTCACTAGAATGCGAGGTATATTTCACAATTAAAAGATTTGTAGATGTAGATACCACACATAATTACAAACAAAACTTTATAAGACGATCTTTTTTCACAGATTGATTCATGTCGGTTCAAGATGAGTAATAAACAAAGGCCGAAGTTCCAGCAATTAGTTTCAAGCTCGGCGAAAATGGCACGTGCACACACAGCGTTGCGAAGAATTCTCTAGAGACGTATGCAGGTTCATTTAAGAAATCCTGCCGGCTAAAATGTAATGTTTCGACGAGATCGATGTTCCATAACAATGTACAAGTTCCAGTGGCACACCATCTATGAGGCAGAACAGATTACTACTACCAAGAATCAACAGTGGGACGAGCTGAGCAGTCGCTCCGGCAATTTGACCAGCAGTGGATGAGTTTATTGGGCTATTTCCCCATAAGAAAGTTCAATCAAGCAGTCTTTAAATTAATTTTATTAGAACTCATAAATAAGTTAAGTTCTTTCACGCAATCACCTTGGCACTCTCATCGAATAACTTCCACTTCACCAACTCCGTGATTAAGCTACATTCCACAATATTAGAATTTTGGGGAGAAAGAAGAAACAGCATCCTAATAATTTTTGAAAGTCAATCGCATTCTCGGGAAACATGACATGGCTTCCGAGTAGTTTTTTAAGAAAAAATGCATTCTAATTCAGCGGAGCTATAAAACGCGCGTCTTGATAGTTTAAAGAAAAGGTGCATTCTACTCTCCTGAAAAGCCAAATGAAAAAATCATTTTCACGACAAAACTAGCGCCCTCCTACTCCGCGTCAATCATTTTAAAAAACCAATCAGGATGGACTCGAGCCTCTAACGGACAAAATGATCAATTCTAATTGGCTGTAATAGGCGGTCTATTGGCAAGAACTATATTTTTTCCTCGGAACACTAAGCCCTTTAGCAACGCGTAGTAACACTTGTCACGCGATGTTAAAAAATAAAAAATAAAATTAAAATCGCAGGAATATGCCAGAAAGTAAAAAGCTTACGAAATACTTCCCGCCTTTTTGAGAAGCAAGAAATAATTTATTAATAACTAAAGTAAGAAAAAGAATTTTAGCTGTTACAAGTTACGAAACTAAGATTGAAATATGTTCCACAAATTTAGAATTGAAGCTAAGAGAGAAAAAAAAAATGGCGCAATTTTTTTTTTTTTTTTTTTTTTTTTTTTAATGGCGCAATTTTTTTTTTTTTTTTTTTTTTTATTACATATATGAGGAGTCCAGAAGCCAAGGGGTATAAGTGACAAAATTGAAAAAAATGAGTTAAGTACACAGGCTATCTGAAAATAAGTCTATTTATTTGTAGGTAAAGAGTAATGAGTGATTTTTTAATTATGTGCTGCGTTTTAGGGGTCAATTACTTAACCTCTTTTCCAAAGCTATGAAACGCGTGGAGGCCAAGGGGTATAAGTGCAGTTGTATACGTTTACGTCTATATAGCAGAAGCGCGACTAACGACATACAAGGCCATTTGCTTTTTTATACATTAAATGAATGCATTTTAACTGTTAACAAGTAAGAAAAATCCTTCGTTAATCATAGATTATGAAATACTTTCCAACACTCTACGAAATCTTCAAAAATCTTGGCTATTTAGGGTAATAAAGTATTACTATCCATAGCCAATTATGTATTCTAATACTTTCGAACAGCCATATGTTTTATCTGTCGGTTGATATATACTGTATAAAAGAGAAATTTAGTTTAGCAAGAAACGTGTAACAGTTTGAAATTTCTCTTTCAGCAGTTTATACTAATAGATGGAAACATATTTGTATAATTTTCTTCCTCCTGTACTTTACCTTGAAGCTTTATTATACGCCAGTATTTAGCTAAAATATAGTTCAAACTAAAACACTCTTAAGACTACTGAAATCACATTTACAGAAATTATCATCCATATATGAACATGTATAAAATTTTGTGCGTGATCCTGAATACCATTTTATCTATATTTAAAAGCATTTCTTAATAAATTGAATGCAGTTGAGCACAAAATTATATAACTTATTTAAAAAAAATCTTTAAGTAAATTACGCTCATGTTTAGTAACCTTTACGAGATCTTTTGTATCGCCCTGTATATGAACTATAGCATTTATTGATAGAAACATTGCGCAATTCGTAAATAATTTCCTCCGTTGTGCAACAAGTGACAATTATCATGGCATCATAAATAAAGTTAAGTGCTTGTTAGCATGACCTTGGAAACAGTGATTACGAGTGAACAATTACAGGTTTACAAAACTGTCAAAACTTACAAAATGACTCTTTTTTTATTAATAATTGTTTCTACATTATGATTTATGTGTGCATCGATTTAAATTCATTCTGTTCTCTGTTTTTGTAGCTTGATGTGAGCACTACCCTTTTGCTGTGTTTTTTCTCGCGTGTTAAAAATAAAGTAGAAAATGAAGAAGCGTGGATATAATAATTTGTGTGTGTGTTTTACAGTTACCATATAATAATGTTATATGTCTTTATCAAGATGAATTAGTGCAGTGGATATATCAACATGTGAATATGCCCGGTTCCCTTCCCTTATGGTGGATCTAATTGTTGGACACTTCAATGAAGAAGAATTCATCGGGTGAGTACCATTTACTCTCCTATTTAATTCTGATTAATGATAAGAATTGAAGATAAACAATTATATTGAGGTTATAGTGAGAACTCACGCCGTTATTAAGACAAACGTCTTACAATGATTATGAGACTGATCTAAAAAGATATATCAATTTGATAACATAGTGATATACTAATTTCACACAAATAAAAAATATTGAATAAAAAACAAATAAAAATATAAGATTAGAATGGCCACCTTAAAAGATAATTATTCAATTGAAAAATTGACAGCAACGAATTACAGTACATGGAAATTTAAAATTGAAATGCTCTTAACTAAAGAAGAGCTGTTCCATGTAATAACCGATAATCCACCGACCCCTTTGACCGATCAATGGTCCAAAAATGATAGGAAGGCCCGGGCATTGATAAATCTAACTATTGATGACTCACAAATAACCCACGTTAAAAACTTACAAACTGCTAGACAAACATGGGATGCATTAAAAGAAATCCATGACAGATCAAATCTCACAAGCAAATTGTTTCTTCTAAGAAAGTTATATAGTATAAAATTAGCAGAAAATGGAAATATGATAAATCATATTACAAAAATAATGGAGCTTGTTGATCATTTGGCAGCTATAGGCGAAATAATTGATAATCACCACATTTCCGCGCTCCTCCTGTGCTCTCTGCCCCAGTCTTATGATAATTTAATTACTGCTCTCGAAAGTAAAGAAGAAGCACAATTAACTCCGTCATATATTAAAAATAAGCTGATTGACGAGTTTAATCGTCGAAATGAAAACTATGAAAGTATTGATAATACAGCGAAAGCTTTTAAAGCTCAGAAAAAGTTTCCAGCTAAAAAAGAATCAAAATATTGTTCGATTTGTAAAATGAGAAGCCATAACACACAAGAATGTTGGCACAATAAAAACAAAACACACACAACACAACAAAATCAACACAACAAAAATTACAAAAAACACTATTCTACATCACTCGCTTTTCAAAGGGGTGAAAACAATATTAAGAATGAACAAGCATCGGAATCGTATAACAGGTTTAATCGCTATGAAGGAAAAAACAATACATGGAGAAACAGCGAAAACAAAGATTATGCATTTATAACACAAGGGATAGAAAATAAAACATTCATTGTGGATAGCGGTAGCTCAAGTCACATTGCATCCTCTGAATCAATGTTTACAGAGATAAAATCGAGGGAAAAAACAAACGTGACTATCGCAAACGGAAAAAAAACTTATCGCTTACGGTTCAGGCGATGTAAATTTAAATACGCTGACATCGGATAATAAAATTCATAAAATAACACTTAAAGATGTACTTCTAGTACCTGAAATCGAAACGAATTTACTATCAGTCAGCAAAGCAACCCAAAACGGATGTGAGATTGTATTTAAAAATGACCGATGCACTTTCAAACTTAACGGAGAAATCTGCTTAGAAGCACAAAAGGTAAATAACCTCTATGAAGTCCAGTTGGCTAACGAAAACCACGCGAACATTACACAAACGTGCAACAATAAAAATTGTCTAGAACTATGGCATAGAAGGTTAGGACACAGAAATCTAACATCGATTAAAGAAATTACACAAAAGGAATTAGTAAGAGGTATCCAGATAAACAATTGTAAACATAATATAGATTGCGAACCGTGTATTAAGGCGAAATTAACTGATGAACCCTATCCGAAAGTTGCTCAGTATAGAGCAAGTAAAAGGCTTCAACTTATTCACTCGGATGTTTGTGGATCTTTTCAGACACCCACGATTGGGGGGAAATCATATTTCTTGACTTTTATTGATGACTACTCGCGATTCACAATAATCTATCTATTGAAAAGAAAAAGTGAAGTCTATGAAAAACTCAAAGAGTTCATTGCGCTGATAAGCAACAAATTTGGTGAAAAACCGAAAGAAATCAGAACGGATAATGGGGGAGAATTTACATCAGATGAAATTGAGAATTATCTCAAATCAAATGGGATAAAACATCAACATACAGTCCCATATTGTGCAAGTCAAAATGGGGTGGCTGAACGGAAAAATAGGTCGTTAGTTGAGATGGCTAGGACAATGTTAAATGAATCAAATCTACCTTTAAAGTTCTGGGGGGAAGCAATCTGTACGGCAAACCACCTACAAAATAGACTGCCTACAAAAGCTAATGCAAAAACGCCATATGAATTATGGACAGAAAGACAGCCAAACTTAAGTTACGTTAAAGTATTTGGCTGCAAAGCCTTCGCTTATATTGATAAAGCCAGAAGACAAAAATTAGATAATAAAGCTGTAGAAGGTATTTTTGTGGGATACGACAATGAATCTAAGAGATACCGCATATATGTAGGAGGAAATGAAATAAAAATCGCGAGAACGGTAAAATTTCTTGAAAATAAATTTAAATACGTAAATGATAAGCCTGAAATTGAACAAAAACAAAATGAAGACGAAAAACGCAATTGTAAAAATCTCGTAGAGATAGAAATTTCGAACGGAAAAACAACACCGTCTGCGTCTCAACAACAAATTGTGGAACTAAGGCGCTCAGATAGAATAAATAAAGGCGTACCTCCTGATAGGCTAATATATATTGTCAAAGATGACAAAATTAATGAACCAAAGGATTATAAGGAAGTTAAATTAATGGAAAACTCTCCGGTAAAACAGAATTGGATAGAAGCCATGGAGAGCGAAATGAATTCTTTAAGAAAAAATAAAACATGGTCAATTGTAGATCCTCCACCGAATAAGAGAATAATAGGTTGTAAATGGACTTATAAATTAAAGCGTGACAATACCGGAAAAATCCAAAAATATAAGGCACGTTTAGTAGCTAAAGGATATACGCAAAAGTTCGGAGAGGATTATGACGAAACCTACGCACCGGTCGTATCGTATACTACGATAAGAGCATTATTAATAGCGGCGTTGCACCAAAACTTAAATGTTAAGCATATAGATATTAACACCGCGTTCTTACATGGGGAACTTGATGAGGAGATATACATGTCGCAGCCGGAAGGATTCGTTGAACCAAACCAGGAAACCAAAGTTTGTAAATTAAATAAGGCAATCTACGGACTTAAGCAAGCCGCGAGAGCGTGGCATAATAAAATAACAGAAACACTAAAAAACATGAATTTCATTCAAAGTAAAATTGACACATGTCTTTTTACACAGAAAAGGAATAATGAAACAACCTATATAATAACATACGTCGATGACCTCTTAATTGCAGGAAAAGACGAAACCATTGAGGAAATAATCGCGAACTTAAATAAAGAGTATGAATTAAAGAATTTAGGGGACGTAAGCAATTATTTATCCATGAACATTCGAAAGGTAAACAAAAGCTACTTAATTAACCAAACTTCAAAAATTGAAGAGTTAATTAATAAATTCAATTTACAAGAAGCAAAACCATGTAGTACACCCATGGAAACAAATTACACTCACTTTAAAGATGATGACAATATTTTACCAAACAACACACAGTACAGACAAGCCATAGGTGCACTCTTATATCTTGCCACAGTGAGCAGACCTGACATTTGTGCAGCTGTCAACATCTTAAGCCGAAGGAACGAAAAGCCAAGAATGAAAGATTGGAACAGTGTAAAGCGGGTCATGAGGTATCTTAAGACAACAAAAACCTTTAATCTAGTTATAGATGGAAATTCAAAACCAACGCTAGAAGTCTACGCGGACGCTGATTGGGGTGGAGACACAGAATCAAGAAAATCGACAAGTGGTAATGTATATTTGCTAGGTAAAAATCCCATACTTTGGTCAACTAAAAAACAATCCTGCATAGCTTTATCTTCTGCCGAAGCTGAGTACATCTCAGCAGCTAATGCAGCTAATCAAGTCAAATGGCTGGTGAATTTACTTGAAGAACTCAATATCTCACAAACATATCCTATAGAACTCTTCGAGGATAATCAGTCGGCTATCAAAATGATAGAGCTTGAAAAACATTCAAGTAAAACAAAACACATTGAACTTAGATATCATCTCATAAAACAACTGAAACAAGATGGCATAATAAAACTCGTATATTGCCCAACCAAAATCATGATAGCTGACTTATTCACGAAACCCCTGCCCAAACCTCTTTTTGAAATTCACAGGAAGAACTTGCATCTGAGTGACAACACAACTTCAGAAATTAAGGAGGAGTTGATAGAAACATTGCGCAATTCGTAAATAATTTCCTCCGTTGTGCAACAAGTGACAATTATCATGGCATCATAAATAAAGTTAAGTGCTTGTTAGCATGACCTTGGAAACAGTGATTACGAGTGAACAATTACAGGTTTACAAAACTGTCAAAACTTACAAAATGACTCTTTTTTTATTAATAATTGTTTCTACATTATGATTTATGTGTGCATCGATTTAAATTCATTCTGTTCTCTGTTTTTGTAGCTTGATGTGAGCACTACCCTTTTGCTGTGTTTTTTCTCGCGTGTTAAAAATAAAGTAGAAAATGAAGAAGCGTGGATATAATAATTTGTGTGTGTGTTTTACAGTTACCATATAATAATGTTATATGTCTTTATCAAGATGAATTAGTGCAGTGGATATATCAACATGTGAATATGCCCGGTTCCCTTCCCTTATGGTGGATCTAATTGTTGGACACTTCAATGAAGAAGAATTCATCGGGTGAGTACCATTTACTCTCCTATTTAATTCTGATTAATGATAAGAATTGAAGATAAACAATTATATTGAGGTTATAGTGAGAACTCACGCCGTTATTAAGACAAACGTCTTACATTTATACATACCATATAATATATATATATATATTTAGTGAAACTTAGAAGCACAAATCATAATTAAAAAGGCATTTCGTCCATCCATCAATCATCATCGATAATATACACTACTTCGAATAAAATATACTATTTGAAGTTTTTGTGTTCCTGTTGTGTTCCTATGTATTTCGTATTATGCGCGAACTTATATTAAGCCGCAGTGAAATATATCAATTTTATTATACATGAAAATTGTAATATAATTAAAATGTATCGCAAGCAATTTCTCTTTACCATTAGGTAATGGAAACCTTTTGTTGGGCCCTGTAAATAAATAATAACTAATCTTTTCACCTCATGTTTTACAAAATGTTTATTTTAATGTAATTTGTAAATGCATATAAATTTTAATATGTGACAAGGTTTAACTTCTCTAAAATTCATTTGAAACGGTTTTTTCATAACCCGTAATCAAACGGTAAACTTTTTATTGTCCCTGTAAATAAACTAATCGTGTAAGAAACTTCTTTTGTAATAGGTTCGTATGGAAGTAAACATGAACAACTCAATTAATTTTCAGGGCAATTCGAATATATTTACGAGAGTTAAGACGCGGGCGGACGGACAGACAAACCAAAATCATATTCATTTTTCAACTTTGTTGAAAAGTGTTAAAAATTATAAAATTCCAATGTTTCAAAACTTACAATAAAATTTTAAAACTTATGTTTGAACAAATTTTTTTTTTTCATTCATTTATGTCAACATTGTATATAAATTTTTCGTAAATTCATTTTTTATTTCATAATTTTTCCTTTGTAGAACTCTTATTAAAAAAAAAAAAATGTTCTTTCATTTATTTGTATCAAAATGGCTCTTAATATTTCATAAAATTATTATTTTTATTTCATAACTTATTTCTTCTATTCATTCGGCGCTTGTATCCTTGGCTTCCAAGCAGTTTTCATTACTGCTTGGAAGCCAAAGGGTACAAGTGCCGACTGATGTTAAACATTGCTTAGTTATACATTTAAAACAAAATTTAATTGGCTGTTTTTCTAATCAGTTATTGAAATAAGAGTTTAAAGATCACTAAGAAATAAACAAAAGTTTCCTATCTCAATTCATTCAATTACAGATGGTGTTTAACTTTGAACTCAATTTACTCGAAATCTAAATTTTGTCACTTGTACCCCTTGGCTTCTGGGGTCCTCATATATAAGTTCTTTAACCCTTTCCGGCACGGGCAAAATCTGCTAGTAAAATGGGAAATTATCGATTGACACGGAAATTCACAAACGAATTTTTTAGATATTTTAAATTCCTTAATTTAAGCTTTTATTGTAAAAACAAAATTGTACTAAAATATTATTGGTCCCGTTTACAAGTTTGGAATTAAAATTAAGTATCCCAGACCGGGCACAGTGTCCCTGAAAGGGTTAATCCTGTTAAGGCGTTCCGGTCTATTTCGATACAGAAATCATATTAGTAAGTGTTGTTGACGCTGCGTCCTTTTTGTGTACCACTATTAATTTTTAAATAAAATTTAATTTTTTAAAATCACTCAAATGTTCCAATTAAACAAAAGAACATTTTCAGTAATATAATATTGGTAGGAAACTTGGATGCTCAGCATATTTTAAATAATGTATATTCGAAATGATCACGTCGTGAAGGTTAACATAATTGATTGTTTTAAAAATTAATCTAGTGCAATTACGTATCCGACCGTTACTCGGGCAAAATTACCTAAGGTTTTTTCTGTTTAGCTGATTCATACATGAGATCATATACTATAATCAATAGGGTTCTAGTAGATAAATTCGGTCCTCTAGATTCATTCGAAATAGCTCGCTTGGTACCGAATTGGCAGCTTTGCTCACTACATCCCTTGATTCGAATACCGGCCAAGACATTTTTCAATCTTTTAGAAAATTAAAACTTATAATATTTATTTGCTAAATAGAATAACTGTGTTGAAATTAATCTAGAACATATAATAAAGTCTTTACAAGGGTATTTCTCTATCAGAAAGAAAAAATTTCAGGAGGTTTAGGGGGCACTGAGGCGACTGGGAACCACATAGCAAATCAGGGATCAACATGTCGTAGTTGTAAGTTATGTTACAAAGTAATGTTGCCAGTAGCCTACTTTTTTAATTCGGATTTCTTGAATAACACTACTCTTTGAAAACGGTAAAATTCCTCTTATTAAGTAACATATAAACTTAAGCAAAAATAAGGGAAATTTTATAATTTCAGAAAGCTAGTCTCAATCAAGAGATCTAAATTTAATAAAAATGGCCCACTGGTAACATTGGTACAAACAAGTGGAGAAAAATAATTGAAACAGCAACGCATTATGAGAGAAAAAGCATTTTATTGAAAGACTGTACGAGAGAATGAGATCGAAATTGCTACAAAAAGCTATCAAACAGGCTTGACAACGACCTACTTTTCCTTCAGTTGAATATCTCGTAGCTCGAATATTAGTAGAGGACGAGAGGATACGCGACACGAAAGGAAACATCCAGAACGCTAGGAATTATATGCGGTGCAGCTATCAAGCTTGCCTGACAACTTTTGATCGTAATTTTGATCCCCTTCTGTAATACAATCTTTCATTAAAAAAATTTGTGTCCCATTAATGTGTGTTCATTCTTTTTACTTTTTCTCTGGTTCTTTATATCAGTTTTACCAGTGGCTGCTTTACTTTTTTCTTATAATGAAAAACAAGCAATTTTCGCCAACGATAATCTGAATTTAGATCCAATTCAATGGGTCATTCCATGATGTTTTGTAACGCCAGACACGAAGATTATAACTGCGAAATTATTGTCCACCGTTATTTTCAAAAAGTTTTTTCATAGGGATACCTCATTAATTGAATAAAGCCAAGAAATTTTTTTGAAAATAACGGTGGACAACAATTTCGCAATTATAGTCTTCGTGACTGACGTTACAAAACATCATGGAATGACCCCAATGTTGCTAGCAAGCTACTTCTTTTTAAATTCAGATTCCTTGATAGGCACCAGTTTTTTTTAAATTGTAGATTATCCCTTATTTTGCCATAATCAATATACATATGTATATATATATACACATATAATAAGGAAAATTTAAAATAAGGAATATTAAAATTTAAAATAAGGAATTTTATAATAAGGAATCATTTGCAAAAAGTGGTGCCAATCAAGAAATCTAAAATTAAAAAATTATATTTAGTTATGGCAACATGGCTTTGGATCATAACTCACAACTACGGCATTTTGTACCTGTCATTGCCATCTGATTCCGAGCTTTCTGTGTGCCCACTGCATCTATTGCAATTTATTCATCTGTTTAAAACACCCAGTACATCAATAGAAATCAAAACGTGTGTCTACGTTTCCTATATAGACCTACAATTTTTTATAAACGATTACAGAACACATATACCTACTTACATACATAAGCATATATACATATGAGCACGTTAAATCAAACACAGTTTTGTTCTCTAGGTGAATTCATCATTTTTGCACGGACGTTGAGTTAATTATTATCCTGGAAACCTAAAAAACCAAAATCTGCTATATATTTCGCATTTACACGTACCCTGATAAAATTACCCGGAATTCAACAGTTTTTTTTCTTTTTTTAATTAGTTCCTTTAGTTATCGCTGTCGGGCAGCAATAGGTTTCTATTCTTAATGCTTCAGCCGTCAATGCAGACAGCATGATTACAAGATACAAATTAAAGAAAGTAATAGCACATATCAAATGCAAACATTATATTTTTTATGTATAAATTTATCAGTTATGTTTTCTGGTTTCAGTTTTTACATAAAAAAATAATTTTGGTTACTTTTCTTTATACGACTAACAGAACCCGCGTTTACACGTGTATTTGATGAAAAAAGCCGAACTATATTTGTGGGTTTTATTAATGAAAGTGAAATCAATTAGTTAACGAATGTTATATAATATTCCATATAAATCGTAATTTAAAAAGTTTGGCTTTTCTGTTTATTCCACCGTTTTAAATTTGTGTATTAATAACTGGGTAAGTGTGATCGCAGATCGCACAGGGGGTTTCGTTTAATATTTCTTTCAAAATAACTTATCCTTTAATTAATAAGTACAATTCATTAATTTGTAATCAGTATACTCTTATATAGATGGTAGCAATCATAAATTTAATTCTAAAATGAATGTAAAAGGAAGTTATTTATTTTAATAAAATTAAAAATGTTCAAATCTAATTATTTAAATAAAATGCAAAATTCCAATTTTTTTTAAATCCGAAATTGCAGATATTTTAATTGCAGATAAATAAATTTTTAAATTTTTAAAATGAAAAAATGTTTAAACGAAATTTAAAGTCCTGAATCATTAATAAATGGCAATAAATTTTAAAATAGAAAGAAAATTAAATTCTAAAAATATTATGATGAAATATTATCTCAGGGGAACGAAACCCATATAATCACTTAATTTAGCAAAAATACGAAATTTCATTTAATAAAATCCATCTTAATTTGAAAATTTCAACTTCCAACACCAGAGCCAACTTTCTGTTTACAAGGAAGACGTGCTACCGCCGAGATATGATGTCTGCATGCGAAACTTTCAAATTAAGATTCTCTTTTGAAATTTATCGCAAAAATGAACGAATGATATTCAAAATATTAATTTAACCGTTTCCGGCACGGGCAAAATCTGTTAGTAAAAGGAGAAATTATCGACTGACACCAGAATTCACAAACGAATTCTTTAAATATTTTGAATCACCTAATTTAAGTTTTTGTTGTAAAACCAAAATTTTACTAAAAAAATATTGGTGGCGTTTGCAAGTTTGGATTTAAAATTAGGTATCTCAGACCGGGCACAGTGTGCCGGAAAGGGTTAATTATAAAAATGTACTTTTCAAATTTTTTTAATTTGCCGTATAGCACGAGATATTCATCTGCAAATACACAAAATTTGAAATCTCTGACTTATACAGTTTTTATGTACAGACTCTGTGACGGACAGACAGCGACGTATAGAATTTGTCAGATGAACGAAACCCTAATAACGAGTAACCCTTATAACAAATTTGAAGATTCCGACCTTTTCAAAATCACAACTATCGCAAGCCTAGAATTATTTTTTTCTGCTCAATCCTTTTAAAAATGCAAATTAAAAAAAAAAATGTTCTTAGTATACATTCTACAGGAATTGCAATTTGAACGTTTTTAGAACAATGTACAATGTTTTGCCTTTTTTTAAATTTTTAATTATACATATATTTATACATTTTAGGGATGAGATGTCCGCGTTTTTTGACACCAGTATTTTGTTAGAGAAAATGCTGTCTGTTTAAATGGAGAAAATGTTCCGATTTAATCAAATAATATTTTCTATAACGAAATTCTGGTGTACAATAACGCGGAAATCTCATCTCTAATATGTATATATATATATAAATGGACGAAACTTCGTGTTTTAAAAATAACAATCAAGTAATTATAAAAAATAACAACCTTAAGAGTTTCTATGCCTAGCAATCCAGAGAAATCTTAATTTAGAGCTTTTTAAATTTTACATTAAAAAAAATACATTTATAGCGGCTACGTAACAGGCTTGCCAAATATGAAGTTTCTGGGCAATCCAATGTACAAAAATAAATAAATAAATGAAATTAAAATTAAATGTATCGTATTTAATTTTTTTCCTTCTTCATACTTAAAACTTCAAATTTTTCTTAAACTGTTATGTGCGAGTAAATTTGCCTCTTAACCCCTTGGGGACGAGCGACACGGATACGTGTCGCGAAAAGGCTTATGGATCCTTGTTTATCCCCGCCAGTAAAATTTTACTAAAAAAATCACCTTCTTTAATTGGAGCATTTCCTCTATTTAATAAGCCACAAATTTCTGTTTTTTAAAACCGGTGAAAGAACATTAAAAATTTCGTAAGAGACTCCCGTCGCGAAGGGGTTAATCCTTTTAAAGGCAAGGTTTTTCTGCTCTAAAAATGTTTAATTATTTAACTCACATTGCAAATTATGAACAAATTAGTTTGAAAATATTCAGATGTTCCCCCCCCCCCCCAGGTACATTATGAGACAGAAATTGTACTAAAATATTTTTAGTGCCGTTGGCCATTGGGCATTGACAGTAACCTGCAAGCGTTAAAAGAAGTAGCCATATCCACTAAGTTCCTATTCATAATAACTCCATAGAAATCATAGTTTTAATACGTTTTTAGAAAGCTTTACTGAATTTCAATGTTTAAATTTCGAATTTTTTACAAACCATTCTTAGGCAGCATTCACATCTTATAAGTAACCGTTATGGCAAATTTAAAACTTCTAGTCTTTTCAGTTAATCTCTTATGAAAGATGAATCTTGTTTACCAGATTTATTGCAAAATATTTTTTGTACAGTTTTTTTTAATAAAAATATGCGTATTTAAAAAAATGGCGTATAGTAATTTTAGTTTCAGAGTAGAAGATAATATGTTTAAGTAGCATTAATCCCTTGAGGGGCGGTTTGATATATTATATCCCACCTACGATTAATAACGATCTACACCAGAAAAATTTGATTAAATTTTATTTTTCTAACTTTGGTGGAAGAAAATCGTGAAATTGCTTTCCCTTATTTTGAAATAACATTTTTCCAAAATTTTATTCGGGGGTTCAGAATCACACAAACGCAATTGCTTGCCCCTGAAAGGGTTAATACTTTCTCTCACAAAATTAAAATGATATTGTAAATATTTTTTTTTTGATTGTACGTAATTACTTCAAAACAAACTGTAACAAAAACTTTTAGAGAAAAATCTGGTAAATTTGATTTATCTGTCATGATTGAGTGAAAATTCTGAAAATATGCTCTACGCTTGATATGTGTGCAGTTTTGTACAGATAACAAATAAGGCAGTGTTTTAATCCGTATCAGTTGTATGCCGCTTCCCGAAAACCTCCGGAAAAACATCTTTAACACTAATTTTATTAATTTAACACTTCTTTTATATTAAAGAAAAAAACCTCGTATTTTCATAATATATGCATACCACAAAATTCATTAAAAATAATGGTGCGAGTAGAATATAAAAATAAAATCAAGAATAAAATGTTAGCTTAAAATTCAATGGGCGTGGTATGTTTCCTCTTGAATTTTCACAATTATTTTTAACGAACCGAAAAAAAAGTTGCATATCGAAAGCCAATAAAAAATATCAGATTTTTTTTTTCTAAAAATTCCACTCATGACTCCGATTAAATATTATAAGTCCTTTATCTCTGCAAAGGTGTTCGGGTCTATTTCGACCGAAAAACTAAATTAAGTATTGTTGAGGCTGTGTATTTTGGCACACCACTATTATTTTAGATAAAATATAATCCTGTTAAATCACCCAATTGTTCCAATTAAATAGAAGAAAATTTCTGAAATAAAATATTGATAGGAAACTTGGAAGCTCTCCATATTTGAAATAATGTAAATTCGAAATAACCACACGCATGAGGGTTAACATAATTCTTGTTTTAAAATTAATCTAGTGTAATTACGTATCAAGCGATTACTGGGGCTAAATTACATGCGATTTTTTCTGTATAGCTAATTTATATATGAGATCATATACTATGATCAATAGGGTTCTAGTGGGTGAATTCGATTCTCCAGATTTGTTCGAAATAGCTCACTTGGTAAAGCATAGGCAGCTTCGGCCACTACATCCCTTGGTTTGAATCCTGGCAGAGACATTTTTCAATCTTTAGGAAAATTATAACTTATAATATGTATTTGCTAAATAGAATAATTTTGTTAAAATTAATCTAGTACATATAGTAAAGTCTTTACAGGGTGTTTCACTACCAGATCGACAAACTTGCAGGAGGTGTAAAGGTCACGGAGGCGACTCGGAGCCACATAGCAATGCACGGATCAACATGCCGTAGTTCTAAGTTATGTTACAAACTAATGCTGCCAGTCACGTACTTTTTTTAATTCAGATTTCTTGAATGGCATCACTTTTTTTAAATGTTAAAATCCCTCTTATTAGGTAACATACATTACTTAAGGAAAATATGAGAGGATTATATAATTCCAAAAAGCTAGTCTCAATCAAGAAATCTAAAAAAAAAAAAAAAAAAAAAAAAAAGAAAAAGAAACAATAAAAGAAAAAGTAGCCCACTGGCAACATTGGTACAAAGCAGCAGAGAAGTTTGTAGGAATAGCAACACAATAATGAGAGAAAATTAATTTTATTGAAAGATTGTAAGAGAGAATGTGGTCGAAATTCCAACTAAATGCTATGAAACGGGCTTGACAGCGATACACTTTTCCTTCAGTTGAATATCTCGTCGCTCGAATATTCGTAGAGGCCGGAGGATACGCGGCACGCAAGAAATCTTCCAGATTGATAGGAATTATATGCGGTTCTGCTGTCAAGCCTGCCTGACAACTTTTGATCATAATTTTGACCTCCTCCTGCAGTACAATCTTTCATTAAATTTTTTTTGTCCCATTAATGTGTGTCCGTTATTGTTCTTTTTCTTGCTTCTTTGAATCAGTATTGCCAGTGGCTACTTTACTTTTTTTATACTGGAAGAAAAAACAATTATCGCCGACGATCATTTGAATTTAGACCAAATCCGATGTTGCTAGCGAGCTACTTCTTTTTAAATTCAGGTTCCTTGTTTGGTACCAGTTTTTTTATTGAAAATTACCACTTACTTTCGCCTTAATTAATATTACATACTATATATATTTAATAAGGGAGATTTTATCATTTTCATAAAGTGGTGCAAATCAAGAAATCTAAAATAAAAAAAAAACATATTTAGTTATGGCAACATGGCTTTGGACCATAATTCACAACTACGGCATATTGTACCCTTCATTGCGATCCGATTCTGAGCCTTCTTTGTGTCCACTACACCCAGCAGCGGCTCGTCAGTGCAGTGTTGCCAGTGGGCTATTTTTTAAAATTCGGATTTGCTGATTGAAGCCACTTTTTTGAAACGGTAAATGCCCATTTGTTTTATCCTTAATTATCATGTCATTGAATAAGGCACATTTCATCATTTGTAAAAAGTGGCGCCAATCAAGAATCTGAATTTAAAAAAAGTAACCCATCTGGCAACACTGCGTCAGTGCTCGTCAGTGCTGCATCAAATTTTTCTTACCACTAAAATTTAACAGAATCGTTTCTATTATTTATTCGACCAGCTTTGTTTTGTTGATTAAAGAAAATTGAAATTACCAAATAATTTTTGTGATGTGAATAAATTGATGCAGCACCTCCTGACGAGCCGCTACTGACTACACTTCTTACAAGTTTAACCGTATGTTAATGAAACATACAGTATATCTATAGAAATCAAAACGTGTGTCTACGTTTCCTATAAAAACCTACAATTTTTATAAACGACTGCAGAACACACATACATTCTTACATACATAAATATATATACATATCAACACGTTAAATCAAACACAGTTTTGTCCCCTGGGTGAATTTATGATTTTGACATAGACTTTGAGTTAATTATCCTGGAAACCTAAACAAACAAAATCTGCGATATCTTTCGCATGTACCCGGTTAAAATGACCCAGGATTTTACAAAGTTTTTTCTTTTATAATTCCCTATACTTATCAGTGTTGTGCAGCTTTAGATTTTTGTTATTAATAATTCAGCCGTCAATGCAGACGGCATGATTACACGACACCTAAATTGCGAAAAAAAATTCAATGCTAACAAGAGTGATTATATTTTTATATACATATTTATCTGTTATATTTTCTGGTGTCAGTTTAAGTTTTTATTTAAAAAAAAGAATTTTGGTTACTTTTCTTTTCTTTATACGACTTACAGAACCCGCAGATTTACACGTGTATTTGATGAAAAAAGCCAAGGTACATACATATATTTGTGTGTTTTCTAAATGGAAGAGAAATTAATTAATTAACGAATGTTACATAAAATTCGACATAAATCGTAATTTAAAACGTTTGGATTTTCTGCTTATTCCATATATATCTTGCTTACATTTATTTTTTAATTTAGAACATTTAAAAAAACTGTTCTTACCAAGCACTTGTGAATTAATAAGTGGGTAAATGTGATCGCAGATAGCACAGAGAGTTTCGTTTAATATTTCTTTCAAAACAACTTATCCTTTAATTAATAAATTCAAATAGTTAATTTGTAATCATTATATTCTTACATAGATGGTAGTACTCATAAATTTAATTCTAAAATAATTGTAAAAGGAAGTTATTTGTTTTAATAAAATTAAAAATATTAAAATCTAATTATTTAAATAAAATGCAAAATTCCAATTTTTTTTTTTTTTTTTTTTTTTTTAATCCGAAATTGAAGACATTTAGCCAGGATATAAATAAATTTTTAGATTTTTAAAAACAAAAAAACTGTTTAAGCGAAATTTAAAATCCTGAATCATTAATATATGGCAAAAAATTTTAAAATACAAAGAAAATTTAATTCCAAAAATATTATGATGAAATATTATGTCAGGTGAACGAAACTTCAATAATATAATACCTTAACTTGACAAAAATACGAAATTTTATTTAATAAAAATCATCTTAATATGAAAATTTCAACTTCCAACACCATAGCCTAGAACGAAGAACTTTCTGTTTACAAGCAAGACGTGCTACCTCCGAGATATGATGTCTGCATGCGAAACGTTCAAATTAAGGTTCTCTTTTGAAATTTATATCGCAGAAGTGAACGGATACTATTCAAAAAATTAATTTATTTATAAAAATATACTTTTTCAAATTTTTATGATTTGCCGTGTGGCATGAGGACGGCACAAAACAAACATACAAAACAAAATTTGAAAACATACAAAATTTGAAATCTCTGACTTTCACAGCTTTTGTGTACAGACTCTGTGGCACACATATATACAGAGGACAGAGACGAATAGAGTTACGTCATATGAATAAAACGTAAAAATAAACCCTTATAGCAAATTTGAATATTCTGGCTACTTTCATGATACATGAAAAAAAAATTGTAGTTCATATAGTAGCTGGAGGACTTGAAAAAGTAGGTAGAAATAAAAGCAAATGAATCGGACCATTTTATGGGGGTTTTAGTGGGGGAACTTAAACGACCAACTGGTAGCAAAGAGGCTTAAAGATGATAAATGGTTAAAATCTACAGTACCTACTTAGTTGTTTTGGATATTCATGGTATACCGTAATATTTGCAGTGAATAAACGCAAGTTAGTGATGAAAATGATGATGATATTCGAAAAGGGTGTTAGTTGAGATTGAAAAAAATTATTAGTTTATAAAATATCTGAAAAAACCATGGAACTAGGCAAAAAAAAATTGGGAAAAAATCTAATCAGTTAAAAAAAAATACTCTAAGAGGTTCAAATTAATTTAAAAAAGTTTGGTAGCTGCGATCGTAGAAAGAATTTGTAATTTTTATAGTAGCTGAAAAATCTCAAATTTTTTTAAAAAAAAAGTCTTGTGAATCGAGCGGCTTTATAAAGAGTATTATTTAAGGACCAAAAAAAGGAGTCAACTGATAGTTGAGAGCAGGAAAAAAAGATGGAATTTTTTTAAAGACCGTAGTGCTTAGCAGTTAGGAAAAATAGTTTAAGAGCATGAATTTAAAGAAATACGCCAAAATATAGGAGAAGAGGTATTAAAAAAAGACCCTAGGGTAATCTACTAGATTAATATGACGATAGAGACCCAAAGAGCCCCCCCCCCTCCCCTAGAACATTTTTGTTCTCGCTTTCGAGTATTATATGTACAAGAATCGAATATGATCGAATTTCGACGAAGTAATATGTTTTTAGTAGGAATTGTTTAATTGATTTATAATAAATCTACGATATTAGTAACAATAAAATGTGCACCATATATTGGTAAGTAACTCTTAAACAGATGATGATTAACCTAAAGTTAACAAAATACTGTTTCTATAAAACTCAATTGTAGAAATTATTAAAATTAGATTTTAATCGTGTACGTAAGCAGTAAAAAAAAATAAGATTACTTGCTTTTGTACAGTTATCAATTAAGACTCTTAAGCTTAGTATTCCAAAATGAAAAACAGTAAAATTTATTCCATTCTGATTCAATCATGAAATTTTTTCCCGTGAAATCTAAAACCGACATCATTTTTACCACCTCGCATCTCTTGTATCGTATACACTGTTTTTTTTTATTATTATTATTTGGTATTTTAATTTGATCATTATCGAACCATTTTAATTCAAAACTTGAAGTCTCGACTATTATTAGCTAAAAACAAATACAAATAAAATATTTATATTCTTTTAATTGTAAATGAAAATTACTGATATAATCTGCATGTAATAAATACGATAGACAATATTCCTGTGACGTCAATTGAAATCAGCACATCCTCATCAGCCTCTACCGAAGACTGAAAAATATTTTAAAATATTTATTATCACTGATTTATAAGTATTTTGAACGAACGTATCATGTTTATTAACGTATTTAATTTCAAAATTTTTCACTTTTTATGAGAAAATGGCAGCAAAAATAAGAAAAAACTGAAATTTCCCCCTTTACTTTTAATAGAAATGGAGTATTTCTGTTGCCACGATGACAAAAATGGTATTGAAAACTACTAAAAAATTAATAAGCCAAAAATAAATTAAGATACAGTTTTCAAACAAATTGCGTTTAAAAATATTTTTACGTGGATGTAAAAATTGAAAATGTACGATGTTAAGGAGTTTAAAAACTTGCAGTTGCAAAAATTGCAATACCGAAGTTCGATTTAAAATTTAAAAGTGTTGCCATTCGATGTATGCGTTACGCACAGGTTCGTTTGGCTTTTATAAAATAGATATGTTTAACGATTTTCAAATCTATACATTAATAAACTAATTTAATTCTCGTTCATTAGAAAAATTAGCAATGTTTTCCTTTTATCTTCAGAAAATACATGGATGGATCACCTAAAGAAGTTCTCTTTTTAGTGCAGTTTTTAACCCTTTCTGGCACACTTTTCCCAGTCCGGTATACCTAATTTTAATTCCAAAATTGCAAATTGAACCAATAATGCTTTAATAAAATTTTGCTTTTACAATGGGAGCTTATTAAAGGATTCTTAATTTAAAAAAAAATCGTTTGTAAATTCCGGTGACAGTCGATAATTTACTAACAGAATTTACCCATGCAGGAAAGGGTAAATGAATGGTATCCCCTGTCTAGTTCACTTTGGAATTTTCTCTTCAGTTTTTCGCAAAAATCAAGAAACATTTTGACCAATTTTTACAAAAAATTGACATTTGAATTTAGGATTTTTTTTTTTTTTTTTTGGCGTATGCGTGCTGAGTTTCAAATTCATGCCTCAAATATTTTTGCTTATTTTCTCTTATTAGTGATGTTTAGAAAGTTTTGTCGTGTTCGATTCCAAACCAAAGCAATTGCTTTATTTTTTGTTGTAAAAAATTGCATTTAAAAAAACAAAAATACTAAAAAACAAAAATACTAAAATTTGTTTAAAAAATCGTTGTGCAGTTCCAAGTTTTTTTTTTTTTTTTTTTTTTTTTTTTTGAAAAGAGGAAAAAGTTTATTTGGGCGAAAAGATTGATACTGCATTTGTTTTATTATTGTATAAAAAATTCGTCTTGAAACGTTAAAAAGTGGCCAGAAATCGCACGAAAAAGCAAATAATAATAATAATAATAATAATAATAATAAAATTCGCAATTTGTTTTCAAGGTGCAAAACTACATTTATTGCCAGTTTACTAAATTTAGTAGTTCCAAGTGCAGCGGGTCTTTTCAGAATAGCGTCAACAAACACATACACACTCACAAAATTTAACACTCCGCTAGTCGCGTGTTTTTTTTCTTTTTTTAAACATGTGTGGTCGCCTTGTATCTGTCAGATACACAAGTACAGGGTGATTCCAAATTTTTTTTACAATAAAAGAGGGGTGACAGTACACATCAAGACAAACAATATTAAATAGAAGACCAGGGGTCCAAAACGTTTTCTTAAGGAGATTGTCGCCATTAAAGTTTAGGGACCGAAATTTCAAATAAACATAAAAAACAGAAAAATCGGTCGATTCATTTGCGGTTTTCACTAAAATTATTCTTTATGTCGGCATTTTCTTGAAATTAAATTATAAAGATTAATTTCAAAAAATGTGGATAGAGGGCGCTTTAGACTTTGGAGTAACGAACAACTATTTTTTGCCGGTATGTTTTGCATCTCATTAAATGTTTTCGTAAGTTTACACTCAAACTTAAATTTTGAGCTCAAAATTTGTAGTTGGGAGTGATTAAGTAACACAAACTGAGCTGTGTTCAGAGGGTTCAAATTTCAAATGATTAAAAAAAAAAAAAAAAACGGAAATATTGGTCGATTGATTTGCGGTTTTCACTAAAACTATTCTTTATTTAAGTATTTTCGTGAAAATAAATTACAAAGATAAATTTCAAAAAATG
Source organism: Maratus speculifer (assembly GCA_964019185.1). Classification (NCBI taxonomy): domain Eukaryota; kingdom Metazoa; phylum Arthropoda; class Arachnida; order Araneae; family Salticidae; genus Maratus; species Maratus speculifer. The sequence goes on from OZ025290.1 coordinate 255,981,034, forward strand.
CCGATAGAGGGCGCTTTAGACTTTGGAGTAACGAACAACTATTTTTTGCCGAATTGTTTGCATCTCTTTAAATGATTTCGGAAGCTTAGACTTAAACTTAAATTTTGAGCTCGAAATCTGAATAGTAGGGAGTGATTAAGTAGCACAAACTGAACTGTGTTCAAGGGGGAGGGGGAGGTTCAAATTTAAAGTAATTATATAAAATGGAAAAATTGGTCGATTCGTTTGCGGTTTAAAATAAAACTATTCTTTAAGTCAGTATCTTCTTGAAAATAATTTTTAAAGATAAATCTCAAAAAATTCCGTCAGAGGGCGCCTTAAACTTCAGAGTAACCAACAATTCATTTTAACCATTATTTTTTGGTTCTAATTAAATGCTTGCAAAAGCACTTTAAATGTTCTCAATTTTAGCTTATATTTAAATAAATTTTGAACTCAAATCCTGAATCGTTATGAGGAGTTAAGAAGCGCAAACTGAAGTGTGTTCAGGAGTTGAAATTTAACCCTCTTTCCTCCTCGAACACAATTCAATTTTTCGCTACTTAAACACTCCCAAAGATTCAGAATTTCATCCCAAAATTTAAGTCTATGCATTTGAAAGCATTTAATGAGATTAAAAAAATAACAGTTAAAAATAGTTGTACGCTACTCCGAAGTCTAAGGCGCCCTCTATCGGCATTTTTTGAAATTTATCTTTAAAAATTATTTTCAAGAAAACACTGATTGATCAAGGAAACTGCTGATTTAAAAATTAGTTTTAGCAAAAACCGCAAACGAATCAACCATTTTTTCCGTTTTTTAGAATTATTGGAAATTTGAACCCTCTGAACACAATTAAGTTTGTCTACTTAACGACTCCCAGCTATTCAGATTTTGAGCTCAAAATTTAAGTTCAAGTCTCTAAGCTTACGAAAGCATTTAATAAGATGCAAAAAATAACGCCAAAAAAGAGAGTTTAATTACTCTAAAGTCTAAAGCGCCCTCTATCGGCATTTTTTGAAATTTATCTTTGTAACTTATTTTCACGAAAATACCTAAATAAAGAATAGTTTTAGTGAAAACCGCAAATCAATCGACCAATTTTTCCGTTTTTTATAATTATTTGAAATTTGAACCCTCTGAACACAGCTCAGTTTGTGTTACTTAACCACTCCCAACTACAGATTTTGAGCTCAAAATTTAAGTTTGAGTCTAAGCTTACGAAAACATTTAATGAGATGCAAAAAATACCGGCAAAAAATAGTCGTTCGTTACTCCAAAGTCTAAAGCGCCCTCTATCGGCATTTTTTGAAATTTATCTTCATAATTTAATTTCAAGAAAATGCCGACATAAAGAATAATTTTAGTGAAAACCGCAAATCAACTGACCGATTTTTCTGTTTTTTTATGTTTATTTGAAATTTTGGTCCCTAAACTTTAATGGCGGCTATTTTTTTAGGAAGACGTTTTGAACTCTTGGTCTCCTATTTAATATTGTTTGTCTTGATGTGTACTATCACCCCTCTTTTATTGTAAAAAAAATTTGGAATCACCTTGTATATATTCTTAATAAAAATATTTAAAATAGATAAAAAATACAATTTAAAGTAGAAATAAATAACATTAAATCAAATTCTTTAATATTTTGAATGTAGAAGAATTGTTAAAATAACAATATAATTGCTGTAGAAGAAGATTATTTCAAAAAGCTAGTCTCAATCAAGAAATCTAAATTAAAAAAAGTAGTCCACTGGCGACATTGGTACAAAGAAGTAGAGAAAAATAACTGGGACATCAAAGCATTAATGAGAGAAAAAGCATTTTATTGAAAGATTTTACGAGAGAAGGAGGTCGATATTGAGACCAAAAGTTATCAAATGGGCATGAAAGAGACATGCTATTTTTTCAGTTGAATAATCTTGTCGCTCGAATCTTAATAGCGGCCGGTGGGGTACGCGACACGCCAGGAATCTTCCTGAACGCAAGGAATTATATGCGGCGTGCTGCGAGGCCTGCCTGACAGCTTCTGATCGTAATTTTAACCCCCTTCTTAGTACAACCTTTCAATAAAATGTTTTTTGTCCCACTAGTGTGTTGCCGTTTCTGTTCTTTTTCTCTGCTTCTTTATAACAGTCTTCTTTATACAGTATGGCTTCTTTACTTTTTTATAATGGGAATAAAGCAAACATCGCCAATGATCATCTGAATTATGATCCTTTCCAGTGTTGCCAGCGGGGTACTTATTTTAAATTCAGATTTCTTGATTGGCACTAAATTTTTTAAAATGTAAATTGCCCCTTAATTTCGCGTTAATTTATGTATTTTAAATGAGCAAAATTTTATCATTTGCTAAATGTGGTGCCATTCAAGAATTCTAAAATTCAAAACAATGTATCATTGGCAACATTTTTTTGGACCATAATTCACAACTACGGCATGTTGTAACTTTTTATTGCTATATGATTCCGAGCCTTCTTTGTGCCCCCTAAATCTCCTGCAAATTTGTCCGTCTGTTAGTGAAACAACCAATATATCTATTTAAATCAAAACGTGTGTCTACGTTCCCTATACAAACCTATAATTTCCATAAACGACTACAGAACACACATACATACTTACATATATATACATATACTGATATGCCAGCTTTGTAAGGTCTTCACTTGGCAGAATGCCAAGCCGATTCCATTCAGACTTTGGGGGTAATAGCCTATGAGGCCGAGAAATGATATTAAGTATTGTTTTCTAATTTTTGTTCCGAGTGAAATTTTATTTTAAAATAAATAGATTGTGGACCTATTATTAGTTCTCAGAATAACATTTCCAAAATATATATTTTCTCCTACATTTTTGTGAATTTTAATAAAAACATGTCTGTTTGTTTTTTTTTTTTTTTTTTTTTATGGCTAAAATGCAGTTTTAACGACCTCTTGGCATCTGACTTAGCGGCTATGCAAGAAATTCGCCAATTCTAACAACCTAAATATTCAGGGCACTTGTGTGTCATATACTCACTGGGATTTACTTGGCGCCAGAATGGCGTTATTTTGCCTAATATGGCAACCCTGATATTGTTTATTTTTTGATAAATTGTTTATTTACCTTATTTTTTTTTAATTATATAAAATGTTTTTTGCTCTATTGTTATTTGTTTTTAAAATTTATTATATTTAAAAATTGTTTTTTTTATTGTTATTTTTTTTTAATAACAGAAAATAATTTAAAAATGTATATTTAACCAGCATTCGAAAATGAGGTTTTCGCCAAATTGACGTTAGAAATTTTTTTTTACCAAACCTTGCGCGTATATGATATCTGCGTCATTTCTCATTTTCATATCCAATGTATGCAAATAATATAAATAAATAATGTACACAATAATGTAGCGAAATAATTTTAAAAAATTGCTAATCTGGCAAGTTTTAAAATCACACCATTCAGGCGTTAATGCTAAAAAGATTAAGTTACGCTATATTGCGAGGGAAAAAGTTATAACCATACATTTAAAACATCTTTTTTATTATATTTGTCATATATTTGTCATTATATTGTTTTTTTTAACTTATTTTAGTGTAACCGAATTACAATGTAATGTTTAGAAACAGATAACTGAATTAGAAAAACAAAAAGGTATTCGCCAAAAAAATTCGACATATCTAGGATGTTAAATAAATAAACTCATCCTCGAGATGGTACGAACTCTCCCATTTTCGCATTAGACTCGCTCTTTTCGCCCATGCGCAGTTCTGTCCAGGTTTCTCTCAAACGTGGTTTATCAGTATACATAAGAACACATTAAATCAAACGCAATTTTGTCACCTAGGTGAATTCACCATTTTAATATGGAAATTGAGTTAGTTATCATCCAAATAACTGGAAACCTAAAAAAAGAAGAAAAAATCTGCGATATCTTTCGTATGCACCCGGGTAAAATGACTAAACAAAGTTTTTTTTTTTTTTTTAAATAAATCATCGCTTTCGAGTAGCAATAGGATTATAAGTTCATTTGCTTGATATTTCAGCCGTCAATGAAGGCAGCATGATTACATGATGATATTTTACAGGAGCGGAAAAAAGTATTGCAAACTGAGAACATTATATTTTTATATATAAATTCATCAGTTATTTTTCTGGTTTATATTTAATTTTTTGTACATAAAAAAAGAATTTTGGTTATTTTTTTATTACGACTCACAAAACCCGTGCCATTTCACATTTAATTGATGAAATAAGCAAGTGATATTTGTGTGCTTTTGAGATGGAATGAAAATTAATTAATATCCATATAAAGCGTAATATAAAACATTTGGTTTTCTGCTCATTAAACCGTTTTAAATTTAGATTTTTTAAATTTCTTTTAATTAAATTTCAAATTTTTATCGTTAAACATTCTGTAGGAATCGCAATTTGAATGTTAATTTTTAATTATATTTAAAAAAGAAACATTGTGTTTTAAAAATAACAACCATGTAGTACTTATGAATTACTATATCTAAAAACGTCAAGAAATCTTACTTTAGAAATTTAATGAAATGTTTTCGGATTATTCCACATTTTAAAATTTAGTAAAAATAAATAAATAAATAAATAAAATAAAATAAAACATTCATGGCGATTATATGTATTTAAACGTAACAGCCGTGCCAAACTTTTAGTTTTTGGGTCTTTTAATGTACAAAAATAAACTAATTAATTAGTTTTGGCACCTAAGTGAATTCACCATTTTGTCAGGGACATTGAGTTAGTTATTATCCAAGTAACTAGAAACCTAAAAAAAGAAGAATAAACTGTGATTTCTTTCGCATGTACCCGGATAAAATAACCCGACAAAGTATTTCTTTTTAAATAATTTTTAATTAGTTGTCACTTTTGAGCAGCAATAGGTTTCTATTCTGGATACTTCAGCCGTCAATAAAGACAGTATCAATACAAAATGAAATTCACAAGTGTGGGAAAAAATCATTAAAAGACGAGAATGTTATATATTCAGGGTGCGTAGTCTGGAAGCACCTTGTAAGGACCTTTTACCAGAATTTTTATAATGTAATATTTGTTTTATTTAACGAAAAAGAAATCCTTTTTCCGATCTAACAACCAGTACTTTAAAGAATTTCTGATACTAAAAGAATTAAAATCCTCTGAATTTCTTGATGGCTACGCACCCTGATATTTATTTATAAATTTGTCACTTATTTTTCCGGTTTATATTAAAATTTTTATTTAAAAAAAGAATTTTGGTTATTTTTTTAAACGACTCACAAAACCCGCAGCATTTCACGTATATTTGATGAAAAAAGCCAAGTGATATTTGCGTGCTTTTGAAATGGAATGGAAATCAATTAACTAATTAATATTACATAAAAGTCCATATATATCGTATTACAAAACATTTGGTTTTTCTGCTCATTAAACCGTTTTAAATTTAATTTTTTTTTAAGAACTTCTTTTAGTTAAATTTAAAATTTTTATCGTTAAACATTTTGTAGAAATTGCGCAATTTGAACGTTAATTTTTAATTATATTAAAAAAAAACTTGAGTTTTAAAAATAACAACCATGCAATACTTATTTATTTGTTATACCTAACAATGCCAAGATATCTCAATTTAAAACTTTAATGAAATATTTTCGGATTATTCCACATTTTAAAATTTCGTACATAAAAAAAAACATTTATAGCGATTATGAATACTTAAACATAACAGTCATGCCAAATTTTTAGTTTTTGGGCCTTTCAGTAAACAAAAATAAATAAATTAAATTAAATAAATCGTATTTTAGAATTTGTTTACTTTTTCATATTATTAAATTTCGAAATTTTTAAAAAGCTGCTGTGCGAATAAACTTGGGTGCGAATGCAGTTTACTCTCCTTCTTGCCGCGATTTTCAAAAATCGCCAAATTGGCGCGTTTTTGAGTTTTGTCTCCCGGAGCTTCTTGCTCCAAAGCCGCCACGCACCACAGAGACATGCGTTAAAAATCGTGCAACATGACGCAGTCAAACTGGTTTTTTCTTTGATATCAGGGTGAAATTGTCTCATGTCGCACGTTTTTTCGTTCAGTGTTTCACTAGTGTGTGGCGGGCCCAAGAGACACTACGCAAAAACGCACTTTCCAAGATGGCGGCAATCAAAATAAACAAAAAGCACATAAAATACAAATCTAAAAACAAAAAAAAGGAGAATTTTTACTTACCCGGAATCGCTGTTTTGCTCCGGATTAAATTGCTCCAGATATTCCTGTTTTGCTCCGGATTGACTGGTCAATCATATACTTTTTCCCGCAAACTTTCAGCAGCGTAAAGTATCCTTGAATACTTTACTTCCTCATTCAAACAATCAACAACATTTTTTCTGAAATCAACAACTTCCATAGTAGTTACTGAACGGTATCTAACTAAATATAAAAGAGGAAAATGCAAAAAAATAAACTCACTCGTTGAATGCACGACGCAACTCCAAAAAACAATGCTACCGGAAGCAATTTCTAAGCGGGAATAACGATATTCAAAAATTTAAACGTTCTCTTTCAAGTTTTCCTCTTTCGTACAATCAGAAAGCATTTAAGAAAAAAGGAGCGTCCAATCAGGAAACGGCTTAGAAATCGGTAGAATACGTAAACCGGAGCACTCCTTAGGGTTGCCATATTGAAGATCCGAGAGGAGAAAATGAAAATGCAGGGTTGCTATATCGAAACATTTATCGCTAAAGAAATGTCGCCTTGGCGAAGGAGAGTAAACTGCATTTCACCCTAAACTTGTGTCCCAATCCTTTTAATGTCAAGGCATTTCTGATCTAAAAATACTTAAATAATTAACTCATATTAGAATCTATGAACAAATTTGTCTAAAAATAATCAAAAGTTCTTTTCCCCATCGTATATTATGAGGTAGAAATTGTACTAAAGTATTATTAGTTGCATTTGACGTTTTGAGTTTTAAAGTTAACCAGAAAGAGTTAACAGCAGTAGCCAAAACTACTATCAAGTTTCTATCCTCAGTAATTCTATAGGAATCATAATTTAGGGCGTTTTTAGAATGCTTTTAAAGATTTTAACAATTTATTACAGACCAGTCTTAGGCACCATTTACATTTTAAAAGTAATCGTCATGACAAATTTAATATTTCTAGGTCCTTCAGTATCAGAAAAATCACAATTTTAGAGCCTTTTCTGCTTGCACGTCCACTTATAGGGACACAGTATTTTGAAACAATCTCTTAAATTTTGAATAATACTGGAATATATGTGGTGGCACAATACTTAATACTAAAAATTTTGAATTAAAACAAATTTCCAGTAAAACAGCCTACTTTAGTAAAGTTTAAATAAAAAAAAATTCTTCGACTTTTTTCCCGTATTCATTAGAATACACCACATAAAACTGTGCATGGATTTTTAGATGTGTGGGATTTCACATTTAGTATGATTTTTTTTCTCTCGTATATTTAAAACGTATTTTCTCGTATATTAAAAACGAAAAAAAAAATCAACAAACTCTCAATTAAAGTGGTTTTTTTTTAATAACTATAAACTTGAATGTTAAGTACATGCACAAAAATATTAAATACACCGTGGCGAACAAGTAAAATAAAAATTCAAACCATTATTCTGAAGTAGCAAAAAGGAGTTAGTATTTTTCAAACAAGCATGCAGTGCTGCCAACTTCTACGCCTATTTAAATCGTATAAACATGTTTGGAACCACAAAAATATTCTAATAAAATGTATCCCAAATATATTCAGTGTAATGCAGTACGGCAGATATTGTTAATCATTTATTAAAATTTCTCCTTCTAACATGTTTATTTGACTTTAAATAGGCGTAGTAGTTGGCAGCCATGAGCATGTTGTAAAAATATGAACAGGGAGAATAATTATCAGTTTAAAGTTTTCATTTGTATGGGTAATTACGCTGAATCTGTTAATAAAATTTATAATACCTCACGGTATAATAGTCGTACATACATCATTTGTCATGCATATATAATCGCATATTACACATATAATATTTGCATATTGTTTGGGTAGTATGTAATTACTACAGAAGCAATCAACACTCACGAAATAAAATTAATATCGGTAATTATAATCGACAAAGAATATAGAGAGAATTTTTAGTTCCTTTTAAAACAGTCCGAAGATACTTGATCTAGGTTAAAAAATTGCAAGGAAATCGGATCATTAAAAAATGCACTAAGAGACCCAAGAAGGAAATTAATATTCAAAAATTTTTGTAGCTGATACCTGAGATTTTTTTTTAGTTCATATAGCAGCTGGAGGACTTAAAATGCAGTTAGAAATAAAAGCAAATGAATCGAACCATTTTATAGGGTTTTTTTAGGGGGAACTTAAGGGGGCTCAGGGGTTGAAAAATTTTCAAAAAATCGATTTTTTTATGATCTAATTTTATTCATTTAATTCTTAACTCAATGCAAAAAACCGCATAAAAACATTTGAATTTTTTAACGGAGTTATAAGCATTTATGTATCAACACTTTTATAGCGCATCTATATAATTTCAACTTTAAGTCGCGTTTTCTCAAAACTTGATTTTTGATGACTAACGCCAAGATTAAAAAAAAAAACTATTTGATGGAATGGCTTTTTTTTTTTTGCTTGAATATAACATCATTATCTAGATTATGAATTAATATATTTTAGATAGTTTAATATTTTGAGTATTTTTAATGGAGAAAAAGTTTAGGGTTTTTTTAGGGTTTTTTTAAATTTTCAACTTTGAGAGATTATTTAATACTATTTTTATGAAATGATAGTTATATCCTTAATTCATAATCTAGATTATGATGTTATATGCATGCAAAAAAAAAAAAAAAAAAAAAAAAAAAAAAAAAAAAAAAAAACTCCTATTGAACAAGGCAAATTTTACAGTATAATTTTACCGGTGGGAATAACCAAGGATTCTTCAGCCTTTTTGCGGCACGCGTACGTGTCGCTCGTCCCCAAGGGGGTTAAGGTGTAAAAATGTTTAAAATCTACAGTACCTACTTACTTGCTTTTGGTACTCATGGTACACGGTAATATTTGCAGTGAATAAACGCAAATTGATGCTGAGAATAAAGATAGTATTCGAAAAGGGTGGTAATTGGAATTAAAAAGAAATATCTGTTTTTAAAACAGCTGAAAAAACCATGGAACTAGGTAAAAAAAAATTAGGAAAAAATGTAATCAGTAAAAAAAAAAAAACTTTAAGAGGTTCAAAAAAGAAATTCCTTCCAAAATTTGTTTCGGCACCAATAATAAAGGAAAATGAAATTTTCCTTATTTAACCCTTTCCGGCGCAGACACGTTCTGTTCATAAAATGAGAAATTGTTGACTCACACCGGAATTTATAAAAGACTTTTTTAGAAATTAAGAATTGCCTGATTTAAGCTGTCATCGTAAAAGTAAAATTTTAATAAAGTATTATTGGTGCCGTTTGTATGTTTCGAATTAAAATTAGGTGTTGCCGGAGTGCTAACACTGCGCCGGAAAGGGTTAATAAAAGAATTTTTGAAATTGTCTACTTCAAGGAAAGTTCTTTTTAAAAAGTGGTGCTATTCGAATAAAATTTGTGTAATAGGTACCGAAGTCCGAAGGATTAATATAAAAAAGTTTTTAAGTAATTCTTAAAGTAGCTGGAGAATTCAGAAGTTGTTAGAAAGAAAAGGCTTGTGAATAAAGCGGACTTTTAATGAATTATAATAAAGGCCCGTAAAGGAGCCGACTGATAGTCGAAAGCGGAACAACAGGATGGAAAGGGTATAGCCGGGTTTCTTATTAAAATATGACCTTGAGTGAACCACATCGAGTCCTACATGAATCGATAGTCCATAAAAATAAATTCATTTCTCCCCAATTTCAAGTGTATGTCTCAAGACCACTGGGGGTTATGACCCTAAATGCCTGTTTTGGAAAAGAGCGTATTGTGACGAAACTACTAAGCGAATTTCAGCGAAATAAATAAGGGATGTATAAAACTACCATACGAATATTTGACAATTTTTTTAGGTATTTTTTTAACAAAAGAACAAGTTTTTTAACATTTTTCTTGTTTTTGAATGAATATTTTAATTAAAAATCTACTGAAATTTCTGAGTGACCACCTTAATTTTTTTGCATGAAATACTATGAAATATGTTGCATATTCACAATCAATTTCAAATTTCTATGTAGGTGCATCATATTAAATAAAGACAAAATCATATTCCGGCGGATTTGGGGGCGTGTCTCGCACAAATCTCACGTATTTGGTCTATCGAAAGCTCTGCCGTATAATGTTATTTCACACCTTCTTTTTAAACTACCGCTTGAACTAATATGTGAGATTTGTGTGAGATACGCCCCCCATCACCGCCAAAATGTGATTTTGTCTTTTTTTTATTATGATGCACCCTACGTACAAAGCTGAAATTGATTGTGCATATGCATCATATCTCATAGTATTTCATGTATTACTCACGCTGAGGGTTACGTGCAATTGTTAAAAACCGTGTAATTCATTAAAACATTTGTAGAGGTGCCTGCCTACCAAATTGCGTAGTTCAAAGTGCAACGATCTTTTCAGAACAGCGTCGACAGACACACACACACAAATTAATGTCCTTATTTTAAGGATATAGATATAAAAGCTATTAAACAAAATTCTTTGATAAAACTGCCTCATTTATATTTTTTGGACATACTTGAATGAAATGTATATTCTGCCCATTTATTCTCCTGCACTTCTTATCATGCAAAGATTTGTTTTTCTGAAATGTCTTCCAAGTCGTAAATACGAGAGATTCTTAGAAATATCTAGAATAACAAATTTTTAATTATCTTAAAGCAATGATTGTTAAAAAGCTTTCAGCGAAATCATTTCATAATGTGGGAGCCGATACTTGAGAAAATGTTGTTAAAATTGATAAGGAAAACAAAGCTAAAATGTTAGATACCGCAAACATAATGCAAATGGGCTATTCTATAAGATTATATTGCAATATAAGACACTTAGGGATTTAATTGTTTAAGGGACTATGCAAATACAACGTTATCATCTTAGGGAGAGGGAGGATCTGAGTGTAAGATATCTCTAGGGGGAAGCAGGGGGCTGCCTTTTGATATCCTTATCATTTTTGACTCAACCAAAATTTTCTCTATTTATTTGAAACTTTGTCTTTACATAAAAATAGTATCTTATCTTTTTTAAGTCTGTTATTTATTTTTACAAAAATACAAAATTAATATTAAACATTATCTTTGTATTATTGTACCTTAGTGTATTTAGCAAAATGATTGTTAAACCCTTTAACGGAGAAATCATTTTCATTGCTAAGATGATGAAATAAATGAACATTACCGGTAATTACGAACAAATAGATTTGTAAATATGAAAAGGGGATTTTTCACATGCATAATAAAATGGAATTTTTAAATTAAAATTCCGATGTCGACGTTGCATATCGCAATTAAAATTTTGTGGTTTCGTAGAGAAACTAAAGAACGTTAAAGGGACCCTCTTTGCAGACGAAGAGATAATTCTCATTGACCATTAATGCTTTGCGTAAATGGGTGCTCCAAATGCTCTGGATACCAGTATCCTAAACTAATTTTCTTCTCTCTATATAATGGCCGAATAATTTGTGATAAAAAAAAGAAGAAATAAAATTTAAGATATTATTGGTGTCCCCAGCATTTGGCATTTCGATTTACGAGGACAACATTAGCAGAGAGTGGCAGTCACCTCGGAGTGCAACGGATTAATAGAATAAAAAAAAAGAATTTCGGTTGCAAAAATAAAAGTTTCCACGTATTACTTTTAAATAACTGAAAAAAATAAATACATCTTCATGCAATACGTGTTGTTATGTCAACAATTTTACTCGGTACAATACAAAGGCATAAAAATATTCAAATAGTTTTTAAAACTGTATTTAGATTTTGTTTTTCTGTTTATTATACTAAAATCTACAAAAATGATTAAAAAATATTAGAAAAATCAAAAAGGAGTACTGTCAAAAGTTTTACTTTTAAAAATTAACTCTGTTCGAAGCAAATTGTAACTCTTAATGCGTAGAAAATAATTAAGAATTAAATGTTTTGAAATGTTAATTCTGCTTGATCAGCCATGTGTATGATTCTTTGCTCGTAAGCACATATATACAGATGATTGATTTCAAATACTTTATTAAAGTTCGTTGCTCTAAAGAGCGTTCGAAGGTATTTCAAGTTTTCGCCTTCAAGGAAAGTTCGATTTTTCAAGTATCGTTATTTTACTACACTTAGTAAATGTTCCGAGGGATAAGTTCAAGATTCGTCGACGTTTTAAGTCAGAAAATTATGATAAAATATAGCTCCAGGTGAGGAGAACACATAAAGTTTGAAAGGTCAATAACTAGATATAGTTTTGAAGCTTGTTATCTTAAAAATGATTAGGCCTACTTTTACAAAAATTTTACATTTGTATGTTGTATTTTAAAAATTCAATGACAATGCTAAAATTTTATAGTTTATATGTTATATTATATAAATGTTATGGAATAATTTACTTGTTACCATTTGATTGAATATACAAAAATACATCAAAATATATTATCATTTGACAGATAATTAAAATATCCGATATTCAAGGTATTTCTTTCAGTTTATTCCCGGTTTCACACTCCTTAACCGTGTAATTCACTCAGGCATTTATAAAGGAGCCTGCCTATCAAATTGTGTAGTTTAAAGTGCGACGGTCTTTTCAGAACAGTGTCGCAAATCTGTGTCCTTATTTTAAAGACATAGATAAAGAAGGTATTAAACAAAATTCTTTGATAAAACTGCCTTATTTACATTTTTCAGACATATTTGAATTTATGCCGTTTATCTGAAAGGCTCATACATAGCAGTTTGAAAGATATATTCTGCCTAGTTTTTCTCCTGCACTTCTTATCAAACAAATATTAGTTTTTCTGTCCAAGTCGTAAATACGACAGATTCTTAGAAATATTTTAAATAACAAATTTTGAATTATCTTAAAAGAAAGAATGTTTAAAAAGATTTCTCAGAAATCATTTTATAGTGTGGGAAGCTATATTTTAGAAAATGCGGTTAAATTTGATAAGGAAAACAAAGCCATAACATTGGATAACGCAAACATAATGTAAATGGGCTATTCTATGAGATTATAATACAATAACCGACAGTTATGGATTTAATTGTTTTAGGGACTTTGCAAATATAACTTTATTGTTTTAAGGAGGAGGAAGTGTCTGAGAGTAAGATGTCTCTAGGAGGAAGAATGGTGTTATCTTTTGATATTGTTATCATTTTTGACTCCACCAAAATTTTCTCTATTTATTTCTAACTTTGTTTTTACATAAATATAGTATCTTATTTTTTTTAGTCTTTTATCTAATGGGTTATTCAGAAAATCGCTTCCATTTGGGAAAATCAATTCGTACCGGAAAAATTTGTCCATTTATATCTAGTTATTAGATATCGGAAACATTGTCTAATTGGGGCAGTGTTGCCAGATTGGAAATTTTGTCCCCATTTTGGGGAATTTTGAGCCTACAGGGGAATCTTTTGGGGACAAGTAAATCTTGGGTACATGCTTGGGGACTATGAAGATATTTGGGGAAAAACTTGGGGAATTGTTTTCAGAATTTTAGTTTTTACTTTCAGACATTTTCCAATACCGGATCTGTCTCGAATTCGATTTTGGTTTGAAGAACGAAAATAAAATACAGAAATAATTGATATAAATCATTATTCTCATGATCATGTTCACCGTTTATATGTACTACAAATTCATCATGATCTGCATTGGGCTATCCCCCATCTGAATTTCAGATAAGTGATTCAGATTTTCCCGTTATCGCGGACGGAAAAAACAAGCACAGAAATACATTTCATTTAATAGAAATACATTTCATTTCATTTATATCACAAAAAATAGAAATGATTTTATAACTTTTTTTGTTGAGGTTGTTTCTAGCTTTGAATATACATGCAAAATTCTGTTGAGATTAAATGTTTAAATTTTCGATTTTTCATGAATGGGGAATTTTTTCAAAAAAATGCTTGATTTGGAAAAAAAATTAGTTTAAATTTGTTAAAAAGAATTTATAACGGAAATTTGAAAACTGAGAACTGGTCTTTTTGAGTCGAAATTTCGTTGAGGACTTTTTCTGAAAAAAGCCCTGATTTGGGGGAAATTTCAGAAATTTGGGGGACATTGGCTTTCGACAATCTGGCAACACTGAATTGAGGTTATTTAGCGTAATAATTGTTTAACCCTTTGCATTCCAGAGATGATTCTCACTGACCATTAGTGTCTCGCTTAAATGGATGTTCAGAATGCTCTGAACACTGGTAATTTAAACTAATTTTCATCGCCTTACCTAATGTTCGAATTATTTGTGATAAAAGATGAAGAAATATAATTCAAGATATTAATGGTGTTCAGATCATTTGGCATCCCGATTTATGAGGGACACCTGACAACACTCAGAGCCGTCCTTAAAGGTGTGCGAAAGGTGCGGCCGCACAGGACCTCGCGCCTAGAAAGGCCTCGCGCTGGAATGAAATAATAATTTAAAAAAAAATAAATTTTTAAATATCTAAACATTTTTTAAATTTCTGCAAGTTATTTATTTCATGATTAAATTTAGATATTTAAAAATGGTTATTTATAAAATGTAAAATTTTTATCAATCAAAACTTAGGCGCGGATATTCAAAAGCAAAAAATATTCCTTGTAGTCTTTTAGTTTTCATAGTTTAGTTTTGTGAACATGATGTGACATTGTTACAGAATATTTGGAATAAAATTTTCCAATTTTGTTCCACATATTCATGGGAGTCCAAGAAAAGGTAAGGAAAGGGGCTCATTTCTCTTTCTCTTTCTCTCTGAAAAATGCATACTCAAACACATTTTAAGCACTATGTTTCTTATTAAATGGTTAGTAATAACTAATGAAAAACTAAACTTTATGCTAAGAAAAAAATAGAATGCAGAATGAAAAATACAAGTGTACAGTTAGTGCAAAATTATACATCCTCTTAGCTTCATATATGAAAAAAGGATGTGCAAGTGAATCACTAATTTATACTTTTTGTACAGATGCTGCAATTTAGTACTTCTGCAAAACATGCGCCTCAAAACTAAATTCGATTTTTTTTAACAGAATTTCATTTAGATTTTTGGAACAGAAATTCCTTTAATGACTTTAATATCTTTTCCAGAGAAGGCTCTCAAAATGTTTTAGAATGGAGGGCTGTGCTTCCTACCCTCTGGCACCCCTCTAGTTACAGCCCTGATTCGATATGAAACTCTAGAAGAAAAAGGCCTTGCAAAAGTTCTCGCACCCGGCCTCGCCTTTACTAGGGACGGCTCTGAAACACTAGTGGTGAGTGAGAATCGCTTCGGGCTGCAAAGGGTTAAAAGATGCAACAAAAAAGATTTTTGGTTGCAAAAATAAAAATTTCCAAGTATTGCTTTTAAATAACTGATAAAATTAAAAATATACACACTTCTATGCAATATGTATTGTTATGTCAAAAGTTTTATACAGTAACATACAAGAGCATACAAATATTAAAATAAGTTTTTAAACTGTATTTGTTGTTCAGTTTATTATGTTACAATTTACAAACATGAAAAAAGGTGTACTTTTACTTACAAAAAAGTTCTACTTTTAGAAATTAATTCTATTCGAAGCCAATTGTAACTCTTAAGCATTGAAAATAATTAAGAATTAAATCTTTCGAAATGTTAATTCTGTTTGATCAGCCATGTGCACGATTCTTTGCTCGTAATTACATATATACAGATGATTGATTTCAAATACTTTATTAAAGTTCGTTACTCTAAAGTGCTTTCGAAGATATCTCAAGTTTTCGCCTTCAAGTAAAGTTTGACTTTTCAAGTATCATTATTTTACTACACTTAGTAAATGTTCCGAGGGATAAATTCAAGATTCTTCGACGTTTAAAGTTAGAAAATTATTATAAAATATAGTTCCAAGTGAAGAGGACACATAATGTTTGAAAGGTAATTAACTAGATACAGTTTTGAAGCTTGTTGTCGTAAAAAATGATTAGGTCTACTTTTGCAAAAATTTTGCATTTGTATATTTTATTTTAAAAATTCAATGATAATGCTAAAAGTTTATTGCATATACGTTATATTTCATATATATCATACTAGAATTTACTTGGTACCATCTAATTCAACGTACAAAAATACATAAAAATACATGTTACATACACGTACATTTGATACATAATTATAATATTCGATTTTCAGGGAATGTGTTTGAATTTATTCCCCTTTTTCATTCCTTAGGGATGGTATTTTTTGAAAATCCTTCATAGCGGGAGTCTACGTCATAAATATCTTTACCCCAAGTTTCAAGATTTTAGTAGTTTTAATAACTAACCATTTAGTAGTTTGGGTTGTCCGTTGATTAGCCACCGAATCTAAATTTTCTTATATATATATATATATATATATATATATTGAGAGAGAGAGAGAGAGAGAGAGAGAGAGAGGTTGTATACATCTTTTATTTCAGGCATGTTCGTCATGTCAATGTTTGTTGAAATTCAAATTGTTACTAATTTCGAGTGACACGTTAGGGATATATGAGCTTTCTCGTCTTTTAGAACCACACTTTTACGTATTTTTAAACAAATTGTACAGATTTAAATACCATTAATTTCAAATTATTTATATGTTAAATTTAAAGCATTCTGAACATCTGAAATAAAATACATATTCAGGAAAAAGTTGATCCAATTGCCTTACATTACTCTCATTTTAAAATGTTCTTTCGATAAACAATTAAATTGATCTCATTAACCCTTTGACGGTTAAAGCACTTCTATTCATAAAATACTAAAATGACTGAATGACACCGGAATTTAAAAACAAATTTATTTCATAATATATAAATGTTTTTTTTACGTTCTTTGTAAAATTAAAATTTTCATTTAAAAATTCCGGTGTCAGTATGGCATTTCGAAATTCAAATTAAGTGGTATTCTGGGCGCGTATACGCGCTTATAACCACGAAAGGGTTAAATATTTTTTTAAAAGTAAAACATGACCTGAAGCTAGTTGGAGATTTATATATATTATAAAAGTAAATCTGTAAAATTTCAAATTTCGTGTATATAGAAACATCAGGAAGGAAAAGCTATTCATTTATTACCTGCCATTATTCAACTCAAAAATACATAATGCAGGAGATTTTGTTATGGTGCTACATTTAATAAATCTTTAGTTATAAAGCAAACCAGACTTCTACATAATAGAATCATTTCCAAAGAACTGTTTTTTTTTATTCTGTTTCAATCAATCTTTGAATAATACTCTTCTCAGGAGAATATTTTTCAAGAGAGGTATATCTGACAGAATTTTTTTTGTAAATTGTGGTGCAATATGGTATAGAGATAGTCGCTTATTTGAGGATTGCAAATTTAAAAACATTTTTAAATTATAGAATTTCTTACTCATACCAGAAAATATTTATAGGATTATTGTTACCTTCTCGGAAAAAATTAAGATACGTTATTCAATTTCCATTAAGAATTGCATTTAGCTTTACTTCAATGTCGTAAAACTGGAACAGAACAACGGTTGACGTTTTAATAAATGTGAATGTTTTTAAAGAAATTTATAACTATAAGGGATTAAATTTTGAGTGAATATCGTGTTTTTAAATAATAATGTTCCAAATCCAATTGCCTTACATTACTGTCATTTTAAAATGTTCTTTCAATAAACAATTAAATGGATCATCAATAAATATATATATATTTTTTTAAGTAAAAGCTTAAAATTAGTTTCTACAAGATTTCTTCAGTTATAAAAACACTGAACATCATCATTGTTTTCATTTCGTATGAAACATGGGTCGTTCGACCGACATAATGAAGTTAAACAAGCATCGTATCTTTAATTTAAATAAAGAAGCTCGCAATCAGGAATATGTCATATGTAAAAAGTTATCAACCAAGAACTAGTATAATAATAACGCAGTATTTTAGTGACGGAATTTTGAAAAGAAGCATAAGGAAAGCGGCTGAAAGCAGAGTTACTCAAAGCGATGATAGAAATCTAAAGAATATTGCTAAATAAAACCGGTTTAGAAGTACAAAATTTTTGCATCCAAAGTGGAATGAACACGGTGTTGATGTGATTAAATCTACAACAATTATTGAAAAAGATCCTGTCAATGTTAAAGATAAAAGGTCTCGCAATAACTCAAAAAATACTGTATTTTCTAAGCTTTTAATCTGATACTTTATTTTGTAAAAGTTCAAATATAAAGTGAATCCATTTTTGTTTATAAATTTATTTTTGTAGCATTATTATTATTTTATAATGCGATTATTTAGAATTCATATATATAATCACATTCCCCCCCCCCCCCCTTGATAGAATCTTCCTAGTTTGACCTCCGTGTCCGTTACAAATTTTCTTTTACTTTTCATCATTGGTGTTCAATTTATCAGCAAATATGGAATACAGTAAGTAATCCCTTAACATTCGCGAGTTTTGATTATTCCCGAAATAAAAAAATAAGAACATTTCAACATAGAACACGATAAACTTGTAAAACACGATATAGAACACAAATATAGAACACGATAAACTTGTATTTCAATCCCGTGTATCAAATATAAAGCCCTCATGACTATTTTAAAAAGGTAAAGAGGAAAGTGGTGCAAAATAAAAGTATTTTATGGTGTCTGGATGATTGGAAAAGATAGTGTTCAGTGATGAGAGTATGTTTTGCGGAGAATATTAGTCCAAGAACCGACCGCACAAAACCCTAAGTCATCAAGCACAAGAAAAAATCCTTTATTTTATGGAAGAGTAGTAATAGAGGAATCTAATGATCCATATCTGCTGGAAGTGAAGTGGTTGAATTGATACCACTAGTGGTTGATTCGTAGGCTTAGCATTGTGTTTTCTTGCATCCAGTTTTCCATGTTTTCATGCTTTTGATTGCACGGCAAACACAATGTTAAACCTACGAGACAACCATTAGTGGTATCAATTTTTGATTTATTCACCACTTCGCTTCCGGCAGACATGGATCATTAGATTCCTCTATTACTATTCTTCCATAAAAGAATTTTTTTTTTCTTGAGATCTATGACATAGGGTATTGTGCGGTCGGCTCTTGGACTATGTGGGGATCAAGGTGTTTATGTATGGCGAAAGAAGCAAGAAGCACATGACAAAGACTATATGACTATATCTTTCGTGACAGCAGATAGTCCTGAAAGGCACTTTAAATCTTTAAGAAAAATTTCATTCTGAGATATATGGAAAAACGTATTTCTATTTATGAATTTTAAATAATCGCATTATAAAATAATAATAATGTTACAAAAATTAATTTATTAACAAAAATGCATTCAGTTCACATTTGAGTTTTTACAAAGTACGGTATAATACTAAAAGCTAAGAAAATAAGAACTAAGACTTGCTTATAGGAAGTGAGATTACTTTGCAAAAAAATATTCGTTATGAAAAAAAATTCTGACTAACCAAGTTAAATATTCGCAAATTTTGAAATGTTCTTCATTTTTTATTTCTGGACAAACAAAATTTACGAATGTTGAAATGTTCTTATTTTTTTTTTATTTCGGGAATAATCAAAACTCGCGACTGTTACGGGATTACTTACTGTTCCATATTTGCTGATAAATTGAACACCAATGATGAAAAGTAAAAGAAAATTTGTAATGGACACGAAGGTCAAACTAGGAAGATTCTATCACGGGGGGGGGGGGGCAGAATGTGATTATATATATGCATTCTAAATAATCGCATTATAAAATAACTAGCAGTTACCCGTGACTTCGTTCACATAACATTAAAAGAAGAAATAATTGATCAATCAAGCAAAAAATTTCGATGATGAAAAGCATGTGTAATTAACTTTTTATCGCGAATTTATGGTAAAAAAAATTCTGATAATCCCTAATTGCTAATTTGTTTGCTGGTCAAAATTTTCCTTTCAGCGATTAATACTAATAGATAGAAACATTCTTGAATTCTTTTGTTCCGCCCTGTAGTTTTCCAAGTGCCTATAATACACGAAAGTATCTTTCTAAAATTTATTTCAAACAAAAATATTTCTTATTACTAACTAAATTACATTTTCAGAAATTAACATCCGAAGACAACCTTGTATCCAGTTCTTTGCGGGACCCTGTATATCATTTTATATATATACTACAAACATTTCTTAGTTTACTAAATGCAGTTCAAAATAAAAATGCATATTTTATTTTAAAACCACCTTTAAGTAAATTAGGCTCATATTCAGTAACCTTTCCGAGATCTTTTGTGTAACCCTGTATATCTAAATTTAACTATTTATACTATTACCATTTATACTCTCCATTTAATATGCATACATTTAGCGAAACTTAAAAGCACATATCATAATTCAAAATGCATTTCATCCATTCAACAGTCATCATCCATGATATACAGTACTTCAGATAGAATATATAATATTTGAAATCTTTTGTGTGTCCCTGTAAATGCTATGCACTTCGTATTATGCATGAAATAACTTACATTAAGCCTCAGCAACATATATCAATTTGATTATACATGAAATCTTTTACCATAATTAAAATATATCGGTAACTGTTCCTCCCTTTATTCCTATGCAATGGAATTCTTCTGTCTGACACTGTAAATGAATAGTAACTGCCCTTTTCACTACATACTTTACAAAATGCATATTTTAGTGCACTTTGTAAATGCATACAAATTTGAATATGTTCTACAGGCTGTAACATAGTTAAATTTAATTAAAACGATTTTTCCCCTTAATGCCGTAATATAAGGAAATTTTTTGACTATCCCTGTAAATAAACTAATCATGGTAGAAACTTCATTTTCAATAGGTATTCGTGCTAGGTAAACGTTAATAATGTCCAAAAATTTCATGGAAATCGGAATATTTTTACGAAAGTTGGAAAGCGACCAGACAGACAGACAAACCGAAAGCATAATAACTTTTCAACTTTGTTCGAAAGTGTTAAAAAATCGAGCCAAAAATATATTAATCAGTGATTTTATTTTCCACCTTTTCCCCACAAAAAATTTCTTCCATTGATAATTATGAGTTTTGAATAAAAATATTCATTTGTATGTAACTTATAACTTATTAATTAGTATAAGTAAAAAATATTTCTGATTCATTTTAAATATGACGTCATTATTTATCTCGCTCCATTAGCTACTGATATTCATACCCCTTGTATTTTTAACGACTGCTATAAAGTACCTGTTTTATTTCAACTATGACGTCACATTTTCATGAGTGAACCATTTTATTAAAAATATAATTCTTTTTCATTCTTTTTACTTTTAATTTATGTCACCATATTTTACACAAAAATTCCCATTAACTAAACAAATATCCTTGTTAAATGTATTATAAAAAATACACCTTTTATTTTTATTTCAAACATGACGTCATATTTATTTTCTTTTAAATTATTTTATTATAGTTTTTCGCGTGGAAGTTTTCTATTAAAAATTCATTGCCGCTGAAAAATTATTATTCCAATTTTTTATTTTCTTGGCAACAGGAAAGGAAAATGGTTAAATTTTATCTGAAAAATGCCTATTGATTTTGTATGAAAAATAATTAAATTTTGAATTATTAAGGAAAATATTTGAATAAAATAAATAAAAATTACCCTATTATTTAATCCGGACTTCTAACTTTACGTCTGCAAAATTTCAAAGCAATCGGTTCAGTAGTTACGGCGTGAAAGCGGAACAAACAAACAAACAAACAAACAAACAAACTCACTTTCCGATTTATAATATTAGTAAGGATAATAATGCTACAAAAATAAATTTATGAACAAAAATGGATTCACTTTATATTTGAACTTTTACAAAGTAAAGTATCAGATTAAAAGTTTAGAAAATATTGTATTTTTGAGTTATTGCGAGAACTTTTGTCTTTAACATTGACAGGATCTTTTTCTATAATTTATATATCGCTAATTTATCACTTGAAATTGGTTATATTTAATTGATTTGATAATTGACTGAATCTGTCTTCTCACATTCTTTCTCACGAAACCCCTAGGCCAATATCTGTTGTGTTGATTATCGAGCATAATAAATAACACGAATACCTTTGAAAAAATTAATTTAAATCCACTGCTCAAAACAATTAAAGGATATTTGAAGTTTTATATAAAATAAAGATATAAACGAATTTTTTTGCCGAAAATAGAAGAAGAGAATCACAAATGCAAATTTTTCTGGTTTTCAAACTGTGGAGTATGCAAATTTTGAGTTCGACGTCAAAAACGTCGCTTCAGCGGCATCGAATGAAATCTGACTTTCAACTGGATAAAAGAGAATGAAGACAAAGATGATCGGCATTCAGTGATTGCTTTGTTTCGATGAGTCAGATGTCTCAGTGAAGTCATTTGACAGATTCAGAAGCTTGGAGAATTGTTGGTATGTTAGAAGGGGGCCAAACTCAAGTCGAAGTAGCGCAAGCCATTGGAGTGTCACAAAGTGTCGTTTCCAGGATCTAGAACCGTTTTTTGGAGAGTGGATGTGCAGGCCGAAGACCAGGGCAAGGTCGTAGACGGGCAACAACGCCCAATGAAGATCGGTATTTAGCGTTAACAGCTCGGAGACACCGAAACATGAACTCTACTCTTCTCCAACAACACCTTCGCTGGGCTACAGGCACCACGATTTCAGTTCAGACTGTCCGAAATCGGCTCCATGCTGTAGGTCTGTATGCTCGCCGACCGATGGTATGTGTTAGATTAACATCAAGGCATCGTCGCGACCGCAGGGAGTGGGAGACCGAGCATGTCAACTGGAGGAGAAATGAATGGAGCAATATTCTGTTTTCTGACGAGTCCCGTTTTTCTGTGCATCCGGATAATAGGCGTATTTTCATCTGGAGGGACCGTGGCAGTAGGAATAATCCTGCGTTCGTGCTCGAAAGTGTCAGATTTGGCGGTGGAGGAGTGTTGGTGTACGGTGGCGTCTCCATTGACGGGCGCACTGACCTCTACATTATTCGAGATGGAGCTCTGAATGGTCGCCGATATAGGGATGAGATCCTCAGACCTATTGTAGTCCCGTACGCTGCAGCAATCGGAGATAACTTCATTTTAATGGACGATAATTGCAGGCCACATCGTGCAAACCTGGTGGAGGATTTCCTTTTCGAGGAAGGAATCGTTCGAATGTAGTGGTCAGCGTGTTCTCCAGACATGAATCCAATCGAGCACGTTTGGGACGCTCTAGGAAGACGAGTTTCTGGCCGCCAACAACCCCCACAAACTCTCCAAGAACTGGAAAGAGCTCTTCTGGAAAAGTGGGGCAGAATACCCCAACTCGTCATTAATAGCCTCATTGAGTCCATGCCTCAAAGGTGTTCAACGTTGCTGGCCGCCCGTGGAAACCATACCCCCTACTGAAAATGATTTTCTTTGAAGAAAACACCTTTTCTTATTCTTTTTTTCTCATATGCACAAATTGTGTTTTTTTCCTTTTGTACACAAATGCGCAATAAAATGCATTTTTTTCTGCCAAACATGTGTAATTTATTCTCATATAACCTACTATGTCTGTCGACCATGTATCAATCAGCTAAAAAGTTTCCCAGATACAAAATCCACCTAAAACTGCAATATCCTTTAATTGTTTTGAGCAGTGTATTTTATAAAATTTTACCGTTTTTAATGCATTTTTAAAATTTAGATTAAATTTTAATAAGTTTACCTAAAGAGGAATCGAAAGAATCGAATTTTGTTTTAATTCTGCCAATTTTTCAACCGACAATTCTCAAACTTCCGCTTTAGACAGATTTTAATGTATTAAAATCAAATAAAATTAAAAATCATTCTGCGGGACTTAAACATTTTTTCGATATACACAGATTTTCATCTTATACAGTGTTCCCCGTTAGATAGAATTTACTGGAAAAAGAAATGTATAAGAATTAACCGCTCCTCTATTTTACCCGTACGTCGCGTCGTACGGACAACGTGTTTTTGATAATCAAAATTTATTATTCTCACCAGTAAAATTTTACTGTAAATTTTGTATTATTTTATCCAATCATACTTCCTCAATTAGGGAAAAATTTCTGCTTTGCAAAACTGCTGATAAAAGATTAAAAATTCTGCAAAAGGCATGAAAAAAAAAATGGACATTATTTGAAAGTTTTTTTTTTGAAAAATAGCGATTTGTTAAGTGGTTAAGAAGGTTTTTTTTCTTTTCTAGCAATTTCAAGAACTAAAGTTAAAACAATCTAGGAATTTATTTTGATATATTGCATGTTTATTTATTTTGATATGGTAGTTGAGTAATGAGAAAAGGTAATCGTTTTGTTTCAAAGATCTTCTGGATTGTATAATAGTGGAATGTATTACTTTTTTAATGAAAAACGACTATGATTGATTACCAACACAATGTAAAAAATAATTTACATTGAGATGCTTTTAGTCGGTATTTATACATTTTTCTAAAAATAAAAACTTTATTTAATTTCAATAAATATGCCATTCTATTCTTTTATTTAAATTACACAGGAACATTTGGAAACTTTTTATTAATCAAAAAATCAATATTTTTTCAACTGTTACTTTAAAAGTCTTTGATGAAGACATTCCATACATAGCAATAATCTGCTGTAAAAAACTGTTTTGGGTTCTTTTGTAAATCTTTTTTGACGTATTGTATGCTTACTTATTTTGATATATTAGCTTGGTAACTAAAAATGATAATTTATTTCAAAATATTTTCTGGTTTTTATAATAAGTGAGTATATTGTTTTTTTTATGAAAAATGATTATGATTGATTAGCAAAACAATATAAAAGGTAATATGAATCGAGATGTTTTTAGTCAGTATTTATACTTTTTTTAAAATAAAAACGTTTTTCAATTTCAATAAAAATGCTTTCAAAATTATATTTAAATAACATACAGACTTTTTAAAGATTTTTATTAATCAAAATGCATTTTTCTTTTTTCAAAGGTTTTCAGTAATGTATCCATGTAATACACTATAAAAAAAATGGACAAATATTTTTTTAACCAAAGAAAATGTAATAAAATCAAGAAAGATAAAAACAATACCTCTTCTTGCATACCCACGACTGGAACAATTGATCTTTATAAACCACAGAAACTAATATATTTTCGAGATTTAAAAAAAGCATTATGGAGAAAACTCCCTTTTTTTCTGTGGAAAAAAAATATTATTATTTTTTTTCATTTCGTGTAGTGTGTAGATTATCCGTGATTTGGCCGAATTAGAAAGCCTTTTCCTGATATTAAGTACTTCAGCACAGCACGTCCATAGACCTATACTGTTTTGCTATACAATAAACGCATTTTACGCAATATCATTTTTTCATACATTGCGGTATGAGCACGCAAAAAAACCTGTCTTGCTAATTTCTTTTTTTTTTTTGGTTTTCTTTTTAATTGAAGGTGATATAAATTGTTAGAGGATGAACTATTTTCTTCTTATTTTAATAAAAATAAATATCTTTAGAAGAGGACACCAGAGTACAAAAATAGGTGTCGAAAATAGATCTTTTTGCGGATATCACTATAACTACATTGATTTTCAACACTTTCATTTCAAAGTTGTTGAAGACAACATTATATATTTTCATAATCTTTAAAGGAAATTGATTGCAAACAGTTCTGGTGATCTACCGAATCCCACTCGATCGGAAATGGACGACACGCGCGCTAGAGCATACATCAACTGAACTGGAGACACATCATCAGTTATTTATTGACAAAAATTTTACATAATTTTCAAATAACACATCACACGTCAAAACCTCGGAGCCAAAACCTCCATTACTTTTCAAGGAAATATATTCATACCCCTCCCCTCCTGCCTTTTACAAGCGTTTTCGGCCTTTTACAAGCAAAATCATTTATTAGAAAAATATAATTTTATTTGCTGCTATTGGTTTTTGTAAAGTTATCAATAAATTTTTTTCTGAGTAATAACAGTTTTTTTTTCAAATGAACAGATAGAGTTTTAGGATGCTATCAATTCTCAAGTAAATATTCTCATATGCAACGGATATATTTTAGAAACAAAGAATATAAGTTAACAGCTTCATCATTAATATTAAAATTGAAATTATTTTATTACTGTTGCATGCATTACAAAAGAATTCCTTTTATTCAGATCTTTTCTAATCGAAACTCTTTGTTGACCGAAATTCTTTTTAAAAAGGGATTTTTTTTAACTGTCACATTCCTTGTGAACAAAATTCATTTTGAAAACTAATTATTTTAACTATCGTGCCCTTGAGTGCAAGCGGCAGTTTCCGAAGCACGAGTACATACAGTAATCTTCTAACATTGACGAATTTTGATTATTTCTGAAATAGACATAGCTGCCAACTTTCAACTAATCTTCCGTAATACCTGGATTATTTTGATCGAAGTTAACGTCATTTCAAACCAGAAAATGTATTCCATGAATCTTTATTTATTTAATTTCAGGAGTGTTACTGGAACATACTTAATTTCATTTTTTTGAAAAAATTCTGGTTCGAAACTCATTAAACCAGAGTCAAATGAACGCATGTATTACGGATAATCGATGTCAGGTTGGCACCTATGAACAGAAAATGCAGAACATTTCAACATTCGCAATGCTTTATAAAAAGATAAACCTTTCACATAAGCATTGACAACATTCGCAAAAAAGAAAAGTACAATGCAAAATGTATTTTTTTAAATAATGGTGCGAACAGAATATAAAAATAGCAATTTCGCGGTCGCATTTTGATATTCGTGGAATCTAACCTTCGCGAATGTTAAGAGATTACTGTATTAAAGTTAATGCGAATGTTAAGAGATTATTTTCCATCCCTATTCGTAGAGCTCCTTTGATTTAACTTGAGAACTCATAAGCTGCGGAATGAAACGAACAAAAGAAACGAAAAACACAAACAAGTAAGCAATGCTGAAGTTTTTGTTTGCTTTGTAAAAGGTTTGGCACGGCTTGGGCAACAGAAAGTCTGTGATACTCGTGAACTAATAGTATTAACACCCCCCCCCGCCCCTGATAGAGCTGAAAAGAAAAATCAATCGAAACTGCGACAAACATAACACTGATTTTTTTTCTATTTTTATTGAGCATTTGTTGCCATAATAACAGGGCTGCTACAAACGACTACTTTTTATTTTTTACTAGAACAACTAACTTTCTTCTTACAGAAATACTTAACACTTTCACAACATTTGCAAGGGAAATGTGCTTTAAAATGCAAATTAGTGAAATATTGGTGAGAACAGAATATGAAAATTGTGTCTCCTATAATAAGAAATAGCACATATATTTTAGTGCTCGCGATGGGATAAGTATAGCAGCTATAAGTTTAACCGTTTGACTGCTACGCGGCGCAAAAGCGCTGCGATAGTTTATCTCGAAAACCGCGGCGCAGCGCTTTTGCGCTGCGAGTTCTTTATAATACAAAAAGAATTATTAAAATTGATTGATATTTGTCTAAATAACAGTGTTTTATATGACAACATTATTTTTTCCTTTAAAGAAATCAAAATATGTACCGCAATTTTCGTGCATTCTTGCAAAAATTGCTTAGCACTAAAACGGTTAAACGATATACGTATATCCGTAT
This sequence comes from Maratus speculifer, assembly GCA_964019185.1. Lineage (NCBI taxonomy): Eukaryota > Metazoa > Arthropoda > Arachnida > Araneae > Salticidae > Maratus > Maratus speculifer. The sequence goes on from OZ025290.1 coordinate 256,008,687, forward strand.
AATACGTTTTTTTTGCTATACGGATACCTTAAAATATACGTTTAAACGTATCCGGATACGTATAAGGGCTTATCGGTTAAACGTATATTTAAGAATACGTATATTTAATGTATACGTATATTCCGCGTATCGTATCTAATTTAAATAGCGGACTTCATCAGTCTTGGACTTCTCAGGACTCACTGGGGTCTCAGGACTTCATGTCACTGAATTGAGAATAATTTGGAAATCGGTAGCGTTAAGACAGGAATCCGCGTAGTATGTCTTATACATACGATATCAAGCAATGAAAAGCGTATATATTTTTTAAAAGTTTGCGAAAAGTTCACAAAAGATCAGACTCCTGATTGGCCAATCTCGCTATATCTATCTAGATTCCGACCAAGATCTTGTTATTTTCCTTTATAGATCCTTTATATTATTATATTTTATTTATTCTCTTGTTATTTTCCTTTATCCCTTTTACTGTAGTTTGATGAAAATCCGTGCATTAACTCTTCAGATAGAACCATTGGAGAAATCGTAAAAAAGACAGGATAGTAGCGCCACCTGTTGAAAGATTTACACACAAAACTAATCAGCACCAATTTCTATCAGTGACTACCTGAATATATAGGGGAGACTGGGGCACATGTGAACAGCTCGCATGAACATAGCTTTTTCTCATAACCGGGTTAATTTATATAAGCAAAACTACTCAATATAGTAAACAGAACTTTTTTTTTTACGCATGGTAATTTTTTTTAAATACCTATGCAGTTCTTGTTACTTTTCTTAATAGTTTTGTGAATTCAAAAAAATGTTTATATGTGCCCCAACGAAGCGGCAGTTGTAAACACACAAGGGAAACATGTGAACACAAGGAAAAATTATTTTTTGACATGTTTTTTATTATCTTTTTCACATGTTACTATAATCATTAGCTGTACTATCTGTTAAATTCACCATAAAGTAAAATATATGAGGAGCTCAGAAGCCAAGGGGTACAAGTGATAAAATTTAGATTTTGAGTAAATTGAGTTCAAAGTTAAACATCCATTGTAATTGAATGAATTGAGATAGGAAACTTTTACTTATTTCTTAGTGATCTTTGAACTCTTATTTCAATAACTGCTTGAAAAAAAAGTGGAGTACAATTTGTTTTAAATTTATAACTAAGCAATGTTTAACGTCAGTCGACACTTGTACCCTTTGGCTTCCAAGCAGTAATGAAAATTGCTTGGAAGTCAAGGGTACAAGTGCCGAATGAATACAAGAAATGAAAAGTTATGAAATAAAAATAATAAATTTATGAAAAATTTAAGATCCATGTTGATATAAATAAATGAAAGAACCAAATGTTTTTAAATAAAAGTTCTAAAAAGGAAAAATTATGAAATAAAAAATGAATTTACGAAAAATTTAAAAACAATGCTGATATAATTGAATGAAAGAAAAAACTTTTGTTCAAATATAAGTTTTAAAAGTTTATTATAAGTTTTGAAACATTGGAATTTTATAATATTTAACACTTTCCAACAAAGTTGAAAAGCTAATATGATTTTGGTTTGTCTGTCCGTCTGTCTGTTCCCTAACTCTAGTAAATATATTCGGATTGCCCTGAAAATTTAGGGAATTATTCACGTTTACTTCAACACGTATCTATTGCAAATGACGTTTCTAACACGATTAGTTTATTTACAGGGACAATCAAAAGTTTCCCGTTTGACTGCAATTTATGGAAAAATCGTTTCAAATGAATTTGAAAGAAGTTACACCTGTCACATATTAAAATTTATATGCATTTACGAATTGTGTAAAAATAAACATTCTATAAAATGGGAAGTGAAAAGAATAGTTATTATTTATTTACAGGGCCACACAAAAGGTTTCCATTACCTAATGGTAAAGAGGAAATTGTTTGCAACATATTTTAATTATATTACAATTTTCATGTATAATAAAATTTATATACGTCACTGAGGCTTAATATAAGTTCGTGCATAATACGAAGTACACAATATTTACAGGGACACAAAAAAAAAATTCAAATAGTATATTCTATCCAAAGTACTATATATTATCAATGATGATTGATGGATGGACGAAATGCCTTTTTAATTATGATTTGTTCTTTTAAGTTTCTCTAAATTTATATATATTATATGGTATGTATAAATGCTATAGTTCATATATAGGGCAACACAAAAGATCTCTTAAAGGTTACTGAACATGAGCGTAATTTACTTAAAGATTGCTTTTAAATAAGTTATGTATTTTTGTGCTGAACTGCTTTCAGTTTACTAAGAAATGCTTTTAAAATATAGATAAAATGATACACAGGATCACGCACAAAACTATACACATGGTCATATATGGATGATAATTTCTGGAAATGTAATTTCAGTAGTCTTAAGAGTGTTTTATTTTGAACTAAATTTTAGCTAAATACTGGCTTATAATAAAGATTCAAGGTAAAGTACAGGAGGAAAAAAAGTATACAAGTGTGTTTCCATCGATTAGTATAAACTGCTGAAAGAGAAATTTCAAACTGTTATGCGTTTTCTTGCTAAACTAAATTTCCCTATTATACAGTATGTATCAACCGACAGATAAAACATATGGCTGTTCGAAAGTATTAGAATACATATTTGGCTATGGATAGTAATACTTTATTACCCTAAATATCGAAGATTTTTAAAGATGTCACTGAGTGTTGGAAAGAGTTTCATAATCTATGGTTAACGAGGGATTTTCTTACTTGTTAACAGATGAAATGCATTTATTTAATGTATAAAAATGCAAATGGACTTGTATGTCGTTAGTCGCGCTTCTGCTATATAGACGTCAACGTATACAACTGCACTATACCCCTTGGCCTCCACGCGTTTCGCAGTTTTGGAAAAGAGGTTAAGTAACTGACCCCTAAAAAGCAGTACATAATTAAAAAATCACTCATAACTTTTTAGCTACAAATAAATAGACTTATTTCCAGATAGCCTGTGCACTTAACTCAATTTTTTCAATTTTGTCACTTATACCCCCTTGGCTTCTGGGCTCCTCATATGTATATTTATTTAGTTTCTGAGTGATATGTTTAAAAAAATATTATAAATTAAAATTAAGTAGATTTGGGGGGAGGAGGGCTGAGATAATTGATAAAATATTGTTGCAATAAAATAAAAATTAAAGAAAAGAAGATATTTGAGAAAAACTTAATTATTTGAGAAAATAATTAAAGAATTTAAATTTTGCTTAGTGCTTTTTGTTTGAGGGAGATTTTAGGGAGGGAGCATTTGGATAATATTTATCGGAAATCTACTGAAAGGCGAAAGATTCTCATTCCTATATTTGTCTTATTTGCGTATATATTAAGGATAAAAAATTGTTTTCCGTTTATAAGATTCCTCCAAATTTAATTTCTTTTGCTTATAAAAAAAAGGGGGGGGGTATCAAGGGAGATTTCACAATAATTATATGTTTAAAAATTTTATTAAAAAAAAATATTTTTTAAAGCACCAAATAACATAGCTGTTTTAGAAATGGAAGTAAACTAATACTACAAGTTTGCAACAAATGAAATAGAAAATTTGCAAAGTTGTTAAACGCAATATTTTTTGCATTAACGATAAAAAATAATAAAAATAGTAAAGTAACATTTATAAAAATAACGTTAAAAATAGTATTGAAAACCGTTAAATAAAACAATAGATAACATTTATTGAATTTTAGAAAACATTAAATTTATTTAAATTACAATTGAACGTAAACGAGCTTGTTGCTTTTTATGTATTTTCTGACATATGTGTTTGTAGAAGTTTTTATACAAAATCAACTTTATATGACATTCTATTAAAACAAAATTATAGATAATGGAGCTGGCATTATTATCACGAAGTTACAGAAAGGAACAGAATCAATGAATGATTATTGGAGAATTTAATGACGTGTTCAGATCTGGCCCAACTAAGCTAAAATAAGAAATTTATTTTATTCTTTCTGAAATTTTTACAAACTCTTCATAAGTGCCCCACACTTTCAAAACAGTTAACATGAAAAAACATTAACATTTCTCAATTAAAAAAAATTATCATAAATATGTATTAGTATCCATAGTATATGTTAAAACATACGGAAAAAAAAGTGACCGGGAAAAAAGTTATCGGAAAAAAAGTAACATAAACTACAAAAGCGGAAAAAAGTTACCGGAAAAAAGAGTGGCACGAAAAAAAAGTTATCGGGAAAAAAGTGACAAGAAATTGATAGTGGGGATTTATTATTGATTTTAGGGATTTGTTGGTTAAGTATGAAAGGGGGATACGGTGGGAGCCTCATAATTTAGGTAAATGGGTTTTTCACGCTGAATTAACTGTTTTAGTTCAATTTTTGGATATACGCTCATACTAAAAAGACGCTTGTCTGATTAGTTTTGGGAAGTGACAACTACCACCCCCCTCCCATCCGTCCTAAATTAGATAAATGGGTTTTTATGCAGAATTATCCAACGTGTATAAAATTTTGGATATAGGTTCTTTCTGATAAGGCTTATATGTAGTATATAATGTCTGAAGAGACTTCGGAGTTTAATTGTTAAGCATAGAGGGGGAACGGGGGAATAACCTCTATTAAATGAAATCAATAGCTTTTTACGCAGAATTATCCGATTTGCTTGGAGTTTTGGATATAAGACCATTATGATAAGACGTATCTGATTGATTATGGAGTTCTTTTGCGTTTTAATAAAGGGGAGGACGGGCAATTATCTCACCTCAAATTAGATAAATCATTTTTATGCAAACGTATCCGATGTATTTAAAATTTTAAATATAGGTTCTTTCTGATAAGGCGAATGCTGAATAGTTTTAAGGATTCAATGGCTAAGTATAAAGGGAGGACGGGGAATAATCCCTCTTAAATTAAATAAATGGCTTATTACGCAGAATTATCGGATTTCCTTCAAATTTCGGATTATAGGTTCATTATGATAAGGCGTATCCCTGATTAGATATGGGGTTCTTTTGCTAATTATAAAGAGGGGCGGGTGATTATTCCCCCCCCCTCGCTTAAATCAGATAAAATATTTTTTATGCACCCTTATCCGATGTATTTCATATTTTGGATAAACGTTTTTTCTCATAAAGTGAATCCCTGAATAGTATCACGGGTTTAATGGTTAAGTTTAGAGAGGGACGCGGAATAAGCCCCCTTAAATTAAATAAATCGCTTTTTACGCAGAATTATCCGATTTCCTTCAAATTGTGGGTGTACCCCCCCCCCTTTATACTTAGCCATTAAACCCTTAAAACTATTCCGAAATTCACTTTATGAGGAAGAACTTATATCCAAAATATGAAATGCATCGGATAAGTGTGTATAAAAAACAATTTATCTAATATAAGGGGGGATAATAATCACACCCCCTTTTTAATTAGAAAAAGAAACCCATATCTAATGAGGGATACACCTTATCATAATGAACCTATAATCCAAAATTTGAAGCAAATCCGATAATTCTGTGTAAAAAGCAATTTAAGTAATTTAAGGGGGGTTATATTCTATTCCACTTCTATGTTTAGCCATTAAACCTTTAAAATTATTCAGGGATTCACCCTATCAGAAAATACCTACATTTAAAATTTGAAATACATCGGGTAATTCTGCATAAAAAACGACTTATCTAATTTGAGACGAGATAATTGCCCGCTCCTTCCCTTTTTGTTAATAAGCAAAAGAAGCCCATAACTAATCAGAGATATGTCTTATCATAATTAACTTATGTCCAAAATTCAAAAAAAAAAAAAAAAAAAAAGGAATAATTTTGCATAAAAGTTATTAATTTAATTTAAGAGAGGTTATTCCCCCTGTTCTCCCTCTGTGGTAAATCATTAAACTCCCAAATCTCTTCATTATATACTATATACTATATATAATCTCCCAAATCTCTTCATTATATGCTATATAATATATACTATATATAATCCTTATCAATAAGAACTTATATCCAAAATTTCACACGCGTTGGATAATTCAGCATAAAAACCCAGTTATCTAATTTAGGACGGATGGGAGGGGGTGGTAATTGTCACTTCCCAAAACTAATCAGGCAAGCGTCTTTTCAGTAGGAGCGTATATCCAAAAATTGAACTAAAACAGTTACTTCAGCATGAAAAATCCATTTACCTAAATTATGAGCCTCCGCCCGCGATCCCCCTTTCATACTTAACCAATGAATTCCCAAAATCAATAATAAATCCTCTAAATCAATTCCTTGCCACTTTTTTTCCGGTAACTTTTTTTCCTTGTCACTTTTTACTCGGTAACATTTTTTCCGTGTCACCTTTTTCTCTTTTTCACTTTCTCCGTGTCACCGTTTTCAAGTCCAACAGGATTGCTGTTTTGGATCGTAATGAGTATAAAGTTAAAATGCAAAAAGCTATTGCCGATATGGATTGTTTCTTAATTGAAAAATCTCCTTTGAATAAAATCCACAAAAAGGTGAAAGATATTATTGAAAAAGGTTGTTGGCCAGATAATGTTAAAGTTAGATTGTTTATTAATAAACAGGGTGTGATTCCACGTTTGATAGGTAGATTAAAGGATCATAAAGAGGGGTATCCTCTACGCCCCATCGTTACAAGATGCCAAGCACCGACTTACTATTTGGAAAAGGCGTTTGTGCTTATTTTGAAAGAGTTACTGCCGCCATCAGAGTATGTTGTGGATTCCACTGCAAGTTTTGTTGAAAGCATAAGGACACTTGAAATTCCTCATAACTGTTTATTAGCTAGTTTGGATGTCAAATCACTTTTTCCGTCGATTGACATTTTTGAAGTTTGTGATGATATTAAAAAGAGGATTGACAAGGCAGAAATATATAATGACAGTATAAAATGTACTTTAAAAGATGGATTACAGTTGATTGTACAAAGTAATTATTTTGTTTTTGATGGTAAAATTTATAAACAAAACATGGGTGCCCCTATGGGTTCTCCTATTTCGGGTTTTTTAGCTGAGTTTAAAATGAGGCCTTTTGAAGAGAATATTTTCGCAAAGTTCGAGAAAGTTCCTAAATTTTGGAAGAGGTATGTTGACGATGTGTTTTTAATTTGGGAGGGGGGAGTTGAGTCTTTCATTGTTTTTGTAGATGAAGTTAATAAACTGGATAGGAATATTCAATTTACGTTTGAATTGGAAAATGATCGTGCTATTTCATTTTTAGACGTGTGGCTTATTAGAGAGGGTTCTACGTTAAAAAGGAAAGTTTACAGGAAAGATATAGCTAGTCAGCATATTATTCCATTTTCTGCGTATTCACCCTTTGGGTATAAGTTTTCTACATTCCGGTTCATGGTTAATCGTGCGTTTATTATTTGTTCTGATGAATTTTTGTATGAAGAGTTGAATTATATTTTTAATATTGCTAAGTTGAATGGTTACAAAAAGGATAAAATTAATAAATTGGTTAAAAATTATAGGGATAAAAATAATTCTCAGGTTAATTGTAATTTGGTTGATAATGCCTGTGAGAAGGGGGAAGAGATTGGGGTTAAAAGACTATCGTTTCCTTATATAAAGGGTAATTTTGAGAGGCTTAAAGCTAAATTAAAAAAGTTTAAAATAGAATTAATTGCTAAGCCACCTCCTAAGTTAAAACATCTTCTATACAGAGCTTTTGATCCGGTTCCAGGAAATGATCTAGCAGGGGTATATGAAATTCCATATGAGAATGAAGAGGGGATATTAATTTTTATATCGGTATGACAGGTAGAAAGTTTGGGGTTAGAAAGAAAGAGCATGAATGTGACATAAAATTTGGTAGGGATAAGACTGCGTTATCAAGATTGTTTTTAAAGAGGGGGGTTAAAATTTGTTTTAAAGATAGTAGATTAGTGTTCATTTCCAGTTTATTCCGAAAATTAATCATCCGTGAATCCATAGAGATATATTCTAGGAGGGATAGAGTTTGTAATGATTCTTATTCTTATGACATTCCGAGTTTGTGGTTAGAATTACTTAATAAATATTTAAAGGATGAGTCTAATAGGAGGAACCGCGATGGCATTGGCTATTCACGATCATAGAGGGCGCAATATTTTATGTTTTGGGGGTTTTAAATTACCTTTATATCCAGAGTCTTTTAGTTTTTCTACTTTTTTATTTTTTTAATTTTTTAATTTTTATTAATTTTAATTTTATACATTTTAAATTTAATATATGGTCAAAATTTATTATATTTATATGCCGCGTTGGCAATGGCTATATTCACGATCATAGCGGGCGCAATGTTTTGTTTTGATTTTTAAATTATATTTATATCCAGTGTCATTTAATTTTCTACTTATTTTATATGTTATGAATACGGTTCTTATTAATGAACCGAAACATGTTAACTCTTTAATTTAATTTTTATTTGTGACAACTTCTAAGTAAATAAATATGAAATGTTTTTATACACCTTTTTCTCGCTTTTGTAATTTATGTCACTTTTTTCCCGATAACTTTTTTTCCTAGATTCTGGCTCCTGGGGACAAACAAAATGTCGAAGAACTTCAACAATTTTTTTCATATGTCTATAGGTGCGACCATCTTTGATAATTTTTTGAAATAAAAAAACATATAATAACGCCTACTAGTGAAAATGGCAATGTTCTCATATGCCCCATTTTCACATGTGCCCCAGTCTCCCCCATATATGTTTCTTAGTTCTGTGTATTAGGTTTTGAGATAGAACGCCTACAAAATTCATGTCACATACAGACAGACAAAGTCACAGAGTCGCAAACTCACAGGCAGATATTTTGTAAAAACATGTTTTTCGGACTCTCTTATTCTTTAAACGTGTAAGCCCGTCAAAAGTTTTCCCGAATCCAATACTTTCTTCTTGAAAAGATACAAGAAAATATAAAAAACTAACAAGGAAGGTCTCCATTGGGGCCATACTCAGAATTTTTTGAAAAAAATACGAATTAAACTACTCATGCAGGTAATAAAGGATCAGTGAAAATTAGCGGCGGAAATACATTATTAGATATGTAAAAAAATAAAATAGTTTGGAATAATTGGCGTGGAAAGCTGAAAGCGACGCGGGATTTGGCGAGCAGTGCATTTCCTCGCCAAAAGCAGACGATTTTAATGAATCTGAAAATTGATTTCAATTGACTTCACTGTTAAAAATCTGCAGCATTTACTGCGACGTCACCCCACTACTTTTATAGAATATCTCTCTTCTGACCAATGAAAATGCACCATAGCACGGTGAATTGACCGTGTCATACACTGTTAAAAATCTGCTGCATTTTGTTGAAACGCACTCCACCGCTTGTATATAATATCTCTATTCCAACCAATGAGAAAGCTCCATTTTACGGCCAAGTAACCGTTTTTCTATACAAGCAAGGGAGTGCGTTGCAACAAAATGCAGCAGATTTTTAACAGTGTATTTTTCAATTTGGAACAATTTGAATCAACTTAAATTGTGTTTTAAATGATAAAATATATTAATTTCATTTTTTTATAAGTACATATAAACATATATGACAAAATTACACTTAAAGTAAAGTAAAAATGCAAAACTAAAAATACTTAAACTAAACTTTTTTTAATAAATTGAACATAAAAAGTTTTTTCTTTAAAAAGTATTCGAAGCTTAAAAGCGTATTTTTCAAAATTTCGTTTTTTCGCCAACCGGAGATAAATCGCCAAATAAACGAAATTTTTATTATTTTTTTACGGACGTTATAAGGAGGTTCCGCCGAAATTTTTTTATAAACATATATAACTATATGAGAAAAACATTCTGTAATTTTTTCAGATTTTTCTGAGTATGCCCGTATGGAGAACTTCCTTGTAAGTACTGCGCCACAGATCTTCCAAAGATTAGTTTGATTCTACCACAACTAATGTAAGACAGTTTCTAATAATTAACTTAATTTTTTGGGGGAAAAAATCTAAACTGAGGAACGTATTCAGATTTTTTACTTGCAAAACAAGTAGTAGTTAAGTAAAAACATCGTAGTTCTTTGAAAAAAGAATCGCGATGGGATTACTTTACCGAATATTTCTCAATGTCTCTAATCCGCAGAAAAACATTGAAACATGAAATTTCATACCTTGAACGAAAAACGTTTAAACGTTTATACGTTTAACCGCTTGGATAAGATCCGTATATACGATGTACCGTAGATGCTGTTTTGCGTAATACGTATAACCGCCAATGCTGTATTATACGTATAGCAGATCCGTATTTCATCTAATTCGTATACTCGTATAAACGTATAATCGAGAGCACTAATATATTTCTTCTTAACCCATTAATGAATGTATGGGTAATGTAATGGTAGAATGTATTTTATTCTATCTAATTTAAACGAGTTTTCACCGGAAACTTTTAACTAATTTTATGTTTTTAAGCTAGGCAGCATAATTTTAGGAAAATTGTCTGGTTCTATTTTAAAACAAAATATTTCGATTTTTTCCGGCGAGAATTCAATATTACAAAGACATTATTGTCCTCAAGAGAGTAATCAAAAATTGAAGCAATCTCGATTTTCAGAGAGTCAGTTGGTTTCTATTATTTCAGGTAATCGCGGTTTCATTTCTATCATGCAGCTGAAGCATTTGAATTGATAACTGATGGCATTTTTAAAAAGTTATATGCTTGTTTAAAAAAATGTTTATCACGCTATAAAAATCTACTGGATACCACTTCCGGAAATCAGGGGCAGCAAAAGAAACTTTATTTTTATAAAATGTTTAATAATCACTTGTCTTCTTAACCCTTAAATGCATAGTGATGAAAATTTGCATCACTTTTTGTTTAATTTTTAATAAATAAATTAAATTCTTATCAACCACTATATTTATATAGAAATATTAATCCTGCAAAAATTACACAACCATACTAGTAAATAAAGTTAAAACTCTAAACGAAAAATTCATGCAATTAATGGTTAAATAATGTAACACAGTAATAAATACCAATATGGAAAACCTCACAACGTTCTTTGTGTCTTTAACTTTGCTGCCATTAATTTAAATCAGTAAAAATAGTCGCAAATTCCTATAGCATCCAGTGTTTCTCTTCATCTTTTGAAAATATGATAACGCAAATGATACCCCATATTCCCAGACCTGGTCTTTCAGATTTTTACCTTTTCACTTCACTTCAGATTTCTCTGAACGGCCAGGAGCTCACTTTTTTAGACTGAAAAACACCACATTGATAACGTCTTTATGAATAAAACAAATAACTTTTTTTAATTGAATTTTAAAGCTGACAAAACGATGGCGAAAAGGTCATACAAAAGATGGTGCTTATGTAATTCAATAAAATTTTCTTATCTTTATGTACGTCTTTATTGAAATTTATCATAAAAAAACCCGCAGAACTTTCCGGATGATCCTATATATATATATTATATATAAAAAAGCATGTTGATAAGATAGGTAACGTAGTACGTTATCTAGATTATGAGTATGGTATAACGTGTGGTATGAGATAACATACTATCTTGATTTCGTTCGTATTTCTGGAGGGACTCACATTGAATTCTTATAACTGTGTTGAATTCAAATTTTCAACTGATTTTTTTAAATTTAAGATGGCAACAAGATTGTATATATATATATATATATATATATATATATATATATATATATATATACCGGGTGTCCCAAAAATGACTGATGGATTTTAAAATTCAATAACATGTAAACGGTGACAGCTATTTAAAAAAATTTGCAGGAGGGTTATGTATAATGTCAGGAGTTTTTTTACCGTAATTTTTTTATTTTAGTTCGCATCTCAAACAATGGGTGGCGCTGACGGCGATTGAAAGCCAGGTTGACGCTTCACTAAGCACTGATCACCTGGCCTATAATCGCCGTCAGCGCCACCTATTGTTTGAGATGCGAACTTCTGAAAACGTGAAAATCTGGAATAAATAATCATTGAATTCAAATTAAATATAATGCTCTCTATATTTTCGACACCTTTCTTGTTACTATTATGTAGTTATCCAACAAACCGTCTAACCATTCAACACTTTATTTAATCTTAAACTCTCTTCTACATTAATCTATCATTCATGCTATCTCTTTTTTTAATTACATTTTCATTTTTACTTTAGTCTAGTATTACGCAAATAAATTTTTCAGAATTTCATTTGTTTTTATTCTTTTTTCTTTTTTTTTATAATAGCATTAAATGTGCTATAGTTAAACCTTTTCATGGCCCTAATATGATATGCTATACAATTACTCATATATAGGTAGCGGAATAGATCTGCTATTGGGTATCCCATCAACAAATTCACTGTTCAAAGTATTTCCGTTTACAAAATGATTGGCTGTAGTTGAGCACTGCCCCCCCTCCCCCCGAACATTAGTCTTAAATCTGACGCAAAAACGATGGTTATCATAGGCAGATTTTTTTTAGCGTAATGTACAGTGCCCTAAATTTAGACACCAGAAATTTATAAAAGCTTTTTTGACTTGCTAGTCTCATAAAAGTAAAACAGATAAACTCAAAAAAAAATATTAGTACTTAAATTTATGGGACCTTACACACCGTGAAAATAATCCGCTTTCGACAGACATCGTTTTTGTTTTAGTGCTCGTACCTTATATTCAGGGGCCAGTAAACTGGTAGTCACTGACGAAATCACTGTTTATTTGCAGCCCTTTTTCATGTTCATTTATATTTTAGCCAAAGCAAGAATTCTCGTTAAAATAATGTAAAATTATTATTAAATCTGAGAACAAAAAATTCGGTTTGGTAATTTTTGTTGAAACAATTTATTGCATCCGAAAACTACTGAACCTTACTGAAACATTCTAAATTAATTTCTTAACCTTCCTACCCTGAATGGGTCTAATCGACCCAGCACTATAATGCGTTTCATTCGATTCAAACCAGGAAATTTTTCATAAAATAAATTAAATAAGTAACACAAAGATTTAAGTTAAATAAGTATGTTAAATGGATTTAAATAAAAATTCTGGTGGGAAATATTTTAATCAAGTTTGAGTAAAATTTCAACAGGGTAGGAAGGTTAAGATACCGTAGAAAGTATTGGCAGCAACATAGTTGCCAACTTTCAACTAATCTTTCGTAATACCTGGATTAGTTTGATCCAGGTTAACGTCATTTCAAACCAGAAAATATATTTCATGAATGTTTATTTATTTAATTTCAGAATTGTTACTTAAAACGTAATTGTTACTTAAATTGTAAAAAAACCTTGACATGCAGTGCGTCGAATCCTTGCAGAATTTGATTTACAACCAAGCATCTTACATCGATTTTTTGTAGATGGTTTGGGAATCTCAGGCAGATGTGAAACCTTTCATTTTCGCAAAGGAGTGATTGGCAAGGAAACTCTTTGATTGTATCTATTTTTCTGTGGTGTTGAAGGCTCACAGATTGTGTGATTCTGAGGAGTGTACTCTGAGCCACTGAATTATTCTGTGCCATACAGAAGATATTCTTGTAGATGAACTTTGAATGCAAGATAGTCTAATATTTCTTTCTTTGCTCTGTTGAGCACCGTTTGGTGATCCCGATACTCTATCCAACTGCCAGCTATGGCAAAAAAAAATATATGATGGCTCTTATAGTCCCTTTTTTTGTACATGTATGTATTCTATAATAGCTTAGAGCACGAACAAAGACATCAACACATCCCTTAAATTCATTATATTTCTTCATAATGGATGGACGATTCACTCAAAAATATTCTTTATCATTTTTCGATCATCGCTTGTAGATATCTTTAGGATGCTTACTGTCAGCTGAAGAAGCAAGTGGAACTGGCTTGTTAACGAACCATTTCAGGATGGAAATTTGTCCATCACTTCGAATTTTTAGGTCAACTGAACCCCGATCAAGATTTTTCGTATCAGTGTAGGATTTAAAATTTACATTTTATGGTACATTAGTCCTTCGTAAAATATCTGTTCCCTGGCATTCAACTTTATAATGGAGGACATCTGCCCATATACAGAATACAGCCAGGAGGTAAATTTTCTGTAAGTTTAAGCACTACTTTTCCACCAGTATCTAAATATTTTCCGTCATATTCGTTTGTACCTGTATTTATTTTGTCTCCCGTGGCTTGATAGATAAAAAAGTCTAATTTGAGACCGTCTGGAGCTGCGGCTAAAAAGCCCTTCAGTGCACAGGGATTTGGTTTTCCTTTGATGAATTGTCTTCCTAGTGCATGGCCATAAAAAGGAATAATTTGTTCATCTATAGCTACGGCTAAGAATTTTTTATTCAACAGACAACAGTTTGGAGAATATGTCTGGCTTTCCAAAATGTATCTTCAGCCTTTTCTTCATCGGTTACCTAGAGATCATCTCTTAGATTTTTTTCTTATTCAAAAGTACCTATCACGTGACATGTTATCTGGAAATCACGTGTCTTTCAACCATTACATCCGTATTCTAAGATATTTTAGATAGGTCATTAAAATTGTAATAGAAAAAAAAATCAGCTTAGATTTTGTAAGTCAAAGGCTTTTTCCAGTCTCTACTATATGCATGCGATTTGTAAATTTAGTCAAATTACTCATTAGCACATTCGGTATGTATTAATGAAAATATCTCTGGGGAGAAAAAATTACACTGTTACTGTCTGCATAAGGTGGAGCAGGGATTACAGATATAAATTCATCATTTATTATTTTTTTTCAGTAAGATCTTCTTGAACCTTCTGAGACGTTAGATGCAGAGGAGATTGTCTGAACTGTTGAAGAAGAGATCAAAGGGTCTGGAATAAGTTTTCTTCGATTTATGTTTTTCCTTTGCGTGTTTACTGGAGTTTTCTCAATTGATTTTTTAAGTTTTGGCAATTCGGTAGACACGTTCATAGCTTCCATTTCAGATGATGAAGCAGATTGTTCATTTACCGGACAAAATAGATGATCTATTGCACCATCTCCGTCATCTCAGATATCAACATAGGATATTTCTTCATTCCAAATTTCTTCAAACCGCCTCTGAAAATTAGGTGCATATAATTAAGCACGAATAATTTTATGATTTAATTTTTATCGTTTATAAAAAAAAAAAAAAAAAAAAAAAAAAAAAAAAAAAAATTATTATTATTATTATTTTTTACATTTTTTTAGAAATGTGCACAGCGTAGGGCTTGTGCATATATTTATACAGGTACAAATAAATGTGCACTTAAACTTATATATATATATAAACTTTGTTATAAACATACATAGATACTAACTTTATAAAATTTTTAGAATAAAATATAATTAAATATAAGGTAGAGGTATTTTTACACAATTGTTTTTTATTGTTTTACATAAAAAGCTATGATAAATTTTTAACTCCACATTCTCTGATTAAAAAAGATCCCAAAACATGTTCAATTTATCTCAAAATAATAATTTAAAAAAATCCAAATTTCTTTTAAAACTGTTCTCACACTGAAAAAAAAATTAATGAATTGGTATATTTGAAATCATAATATACCTACTTTGTAAAAGATGGGATTACTTTGTGACACCTGATGTACTTTGAATATTTCGTGTTAGGGTTTGGGGAAAAAAATCATTAGGTTATGTGGCACTCTGTACTGGGAGTTATTATTGCTGTCTGCTTTCCTACCACACAGGACACAGTGGGAGATTTGAAATACCAAAACTAGACCACGTGTCACAATATTACCCCATCAGTCACAAAGTAACCTCATCTTACGGTAAGAAAATACGGTAAAAATACTGAATTTAAATTCAGAAATAATAGCTCTAGCAACAACTTCAGAAAATGCAGTTTTATTGGAGCATGACCGGATGTTTCCTACAGCAGACACTAAAACGATCATGCTTTTTTTAACGCTTAGAGCACTTAAAGCTTATCACAAATGATATCATTAGAAAGAATGATCTTTATATTATAAAATCCTAGGCCAAATAATTTTTAACAAAATTACTATTAATAGATAAAATAACTTACCTGTCCGGAAGTGAGTAATTTTCTTTCTTTTAGGCGACGCCATTTTTGAATACCGCTAAGTGAACGAAAAAATTTATTTTCGTAACAAAAAAACATTCTGAAATATGCTGTCATCTATTAACAATAATAGGAACCAATTTTTAAAAATCTGGAATAGAAAATTTGAATGAGGTAAAAGTTTTAATAAGTTCTGTTTAGATTCTCCTCCAGGCGACATCAGAAGTGAGGAGGTTAATCAGCCACAATTTTCTGAAGATAATTATAAATAATTTATGGTTATGAAATTTTTTCAAGTCATGGTTTAACATTTTATAAGTTAAAGCAGAGCTGCCAAATTCTGCGCCTATTTAAGTCACATAAACATGATTTGAACCACAAAAAAATTTCAGTAAAATGTATGCCAACCATATTCAATGTTATGTATTACATTTTATATTGTTAATTATTTACTAAAATTTCTGCTTCTGATATGTTTATTCGTCTTTAAATAGGCGTAGTAGTTGGCAGCCATGATAAAGGAGTTGTTGGTGTTATGCACAACGGCCGATTATCGGCATGAGAGATATAAATCCTAGGAGGAGTGTCATCCGCAGGAGTCTTGCTAAGGGAACCTAACCCGTATTTATGCAAGGAAATGCAAGGTTTAAAGAAAACAACGAAAAACTACCAACGGTTAGGGATTGGATTAGTTTGTGTTAGGGGGGGGGGGGGGTTAGATTTTGTTCGAGCCCAATCTACCAGAGCAGAACCTCTAAGCCACTGTTGAGGCTATAATTTAAGGTGAAACATGGTTTTACCATGTGAACCATAAATTATTGGAATCAGGACCAAATTATCACAAAGTCAAAACAGGTACCAGTATATTTTAAAGTAACTGTCGTATTTCCTAAAGTTTCTGTTATGAATAAGGTGAATTTTTTTTAAAACACTGGTATGGATATTTACATTAAGGTAAGAAGTCTTGCTTTGAACAACATTTCATTTTTCAAAAATTGTAATATTCCTGGTATAATATTCTAGTTAACAAGGTTTTCATTTTAAAATAGATTTTAACAATATAGCTTTTTTAATATAAAATTTTAATAATAAAATGATCCAGTTATTTTCCTTTTTGAAAATATCGAAGTACATTTTATTTATTTTTTCTTGTAGATATACACCTATAAATTTACTTTCCATAGCGCATTCCATTTCCTTTTACTGATCTCGTAAAATGTTTTCTGAACTAAAAATAACCGATTGTTTAATAAGATCTACGAATGTCACGAATAAACTTCCCTTTACCCATATGTAATGCGTATTTTTACGTTTCTTCGTTTCTGAATACCAATATTCTCAAAAGGATTTCTGTAAAAAGGTTTTTAAAACGTGTAAAGCAGAAGTTTGCTTATATACTCCACGTCTTATGAAAACCTCTTTATGTGACGGAGGTACAAAAGCTTTTTTTTGGTAAAAATGGAAAGGTATTGTATTTGGAAATGCTAAGGGAATACGTATAGCGTTTATTTCAAATTTAGAAGGTGGAGTTATATTCTGAGTAATTTATTTTATAATATTTTGTAATATTTTTTATATTTTGAAAGGAAAAGCTTCCACTTTAACGTGCAATCCAAGAAATATATTACTTGTGTCAAAAACCTGAGGCAGTATACTTTTGCTTTATATTTTAAAATGAAGATTTTACTCTTTAAAGAATAAACTGTCGGAAGAAATTCCAAGCAATATCTTATATTAGTGTTGCCCAATGCGTTATATGCGTGATGCCACTATTTTCTAACACTAATCTTTACCAATTTAGACGCAAGAATTCTGCGACTAAGTGAGACAAAAATTACTAATTGAAAATAATAAATTGGCAAATAGTCCACAGTTCGACCGCATTGTATTATATTAAAAGGCCTACACATGATTTGTAAATTTCTAAATTGGCAAAAATTGCCCAGGCCGTGATTGAAACCAAGTTTCTCTTTGCTGAATCGGGTTATTCACTGCCAACTGAACTATCGTGCACAAATATGGAAGACCTATTTCACCCAGCTAAATTTGTTGATCATAACATCTGGTTTCATATATGAATTATATCAACAGAATAAATCGCAGGCAGTGGAACTTCAGTAATAATTTACTTATCATTATACTATGAACTGACAGGTTTCTAATGGTTTAAAAATATGTTTAACAACATTTGACAGCCCCTCCGAAAGGCGAAATCAATAGATCAAACGATGGATGTTAAGTAAACAGCGTTTTCAATCAACCATACTCGAGATATACTACAATTTGTAATGTCGCCATTTCAGGAAAGGACATGCGAAAAAGACAAGAAACAATTTAGGTAGCCTTTCGGTTGGTGTTACAGTGTTTGCCTCCTGTACAGGGTGTTCCCAAAATAGCACTCAAACACGGCACAGCCGGATTCCTCGTTGGGAGTACATAAAAAATGTCTAAAAAAACTGTACTTGTATGATCAAGAGTTTACGAGAAAACACACAAAATAAAACTTTATTTGACACTTCAGTAGCAGTACCTGTAAATTTTTTCCAGACGAAAGGACCAAATTGTGCGCTGCGCATATCGCGAGATGCATGCGCGCGCCGTGGAATGACATTAAGCTGCCATTGAACTCGTGTTTAAAAGGCTGCATCTTGCAGCTGCGGATATTCCTCGCATGATTATCACGTATTCCGCCATCCCGTCATTTTAGAGCACTTACATGCATGGCGCGGTATACTTAGCGAGCGTTTTTAACGTTATCGTCTAAAAAGACACACAAATACTGATGTTTATGCATCAAATACAGTGTTTTTTCCTTGCACCTGCTGTGATATCATACTGTTTTTTTTTCGTATTTTTCTCGTAAATTGTGGCTCGTGCAGGTAAATTTTTTTGGGCATCCTTTATGTACTCCCAACGAGGAATGTCACTGTGCAGAGTTTGGGCGCTATTTCTGGGACACCCTGTATATTAAGTATGGCATTTCTTGATTACCGAAATTTGTCACTGGAAAAACAACATGCAATCTTTAAAACAGTTAGCACACTTCATCTTGAAATTGTCAAAACTTCGTAGCAAAAAGAGTGCTAGCCAAAATCTAAATAAGATAATTTATTTGATTGTGCAGGTACATCATCTCTCGCATAACAAATTCAAGGAGCAATGCATAATGAGCCACAGTTAATAAATAACCCTTTCTGGCTCAATGATTCTACTGCGGAACCTCCTAATTTTTATTCCAAATTTACAAATCTACACCAAGAAGATTTTAGTAAAATTTTATTTTTAAAATGTAATCCGATAAGCACAAGATTCCATCTTTTAAGAAGTTCCTTTGAAAATCCTGTTGTTAATTATTTATTTTATTATTTCACGAAAATAGTTTTCTGTGCGGGAAAGGGTTAAGCCCATTCACAGCAGTACTCGAAAAGTCTACATGTCTGACATCAATGTTGCCAGACAGAGTTCTGAGACCTTTACGTGGTACCTTCTTAAGAGGTTAAATAACCGAATCGGAATGTATGCATGCAATCAACTGACAAACCTTTCGGTGGTTTTTTAAATTGTAGCCTTAGCTTTCGTACACATTAAAAAGTATACTTCTTCCTTTTTTATAAAATGATGATATTCTTATATTTAGCTGCGACAGAAATGCCATTTAACTCTTAATCAAAGTAATAGGAATATATCTTGCACTTATTTTTTACTAGCTGACCCGCCCGGCGTTGCCCGGGTGCGTGATAATAATATCAAACGAACCTGAAATTTGTGATTTTATCTCTAATTCGAAATTCGTGGCCACTGACTGTGAGAAAAATCGGTTTAAAAAAATAAACAACTGAATTTAGAGTAACAAATATTTAAAACGATTTCAATGGGAAACGGAGGAGGAAATATGTGTTCAACAATTGCGCAATTTTCGCGTTAAAATGCTGATTTTATCCGTAAATATCACTGTTCAGTAACGTAACTTTTTTTTTCACCTCGAAATCCTAAGTGTAACATTTTGATTTTCAAACAAATTATATCTCTCCTAGATCCGACTATACCTTAATTAAAATCGATAATCAATGATTAGGTAAAAGGTTAATATATAGTAATGTAGTTTCAGAACCATAGAACAAAATTAAGTATATTGCAATTAAAACGTGTGTAATATTCAACCTGTGGATAAAATCCTAACCCTAACCTAATTGTAATGTAATCGCAACCTATCTGTAACCTAACTGCAACTTAACCTGAACCATACTTAAATATATCATAAATGTAACCTAGTCGTCGCTTTATCATAACTTATCAATTTTCTGACCGTAACCTAACTGCAATTTACCTTAAACTAACTGTAACTTAATCATAACCTAACTATAACGTAACCGGAATTTAAATACATAACGTAAGACTAACCGAAATATAATTGCAACCTATCTATAACCCAAATGTAACCTAACTGTTACCTAACCGTAGCCAAATTCTAAATTAATTAAAATTAACACTAACTATTAACTAACAATTCTAACCGCGTACGTGTTACAAAGTACTTTAGTTCCACTTTTCACTACTACGGGGCGCAGTATATTTTGTACGAAAATCTGATATGGATCACCGCCACCTGCGGTCGGATATAATAAGCTTGCGATGCACGATTTGCAGAGTGCTTTAGTTTCACTTGCCATCACCAGAATAGGCATTTTTTCGTAAACAAACCTAAATCCGATCGATAATCCGATTTTCATTCTTTCCGTAGATATATTACCCAACGGGATGGGGATACAAATAGCAATTTATGAAATTTGTTGAAATTTCTATTCAGAAATAATGATAACCACCACGCAATTAAGAGTTCAATATTAAAAATTAGAATCTCCTACACTGCAGCTGCATGCTCTGTAAAATATGTTAGTTCTACTTTTCACCTCCAGGAGCGCACTAATTCCTTCATAAACCTATATCCGGAGGAAACTCCAGTATTAAGCGAATTCGTACATATATTAGTCGAGAGGGCGGCAAAATCCAATAAGAATTTAAGAAATTTAATGAAATTATTGTTCGGAAATAACCACTACTTATAAATTAAGGATGAAATATGGTCTGTGCAAATATCTTACACATAATCCCACTACCTGCAGCACTGTATGGCAGGTGTGCGTTAAACTCGGAAAT
The DNA here is from genome assembly GCA_964019185.1 of Maratus speculifer. Lineage (NCBI taxonomy): Eukaryota > Metazoa > Arthropoda > Arachnida > Araneae > Salticidae > Maratus > Maratus speculifer. The sequence goes on from OZ025290.1 coordinate 256,029,792, forward strand.
TTTTTTAGTATTTAAAAGCGAAAAAAAAAAGAACAATGAAAAAATGCGTTTAAAAATAAAAAGTCATGCATCAAGTACAGATTATGAAACACTATCCAACACATTCAGAATAATGTAAAAAACTGCACCGTTTAAAAATTTAAGATATTGCGTCTCATTTCACCATGTCAAAATATATTAAGCATTTCAAAACCAAATTTCAGCTGTTTCCATCTGCATTCGGAAAATGATCCGAAAATTTTAGAAGCCTTGTATATGATACATCGATAGGTACATATTAACAACATGCATTCCAAAATTTAATTCATTTAAGAGATACACATATTTCAATTGAAAATTCCTCTTCAGCAATATCCTCTAATGAGGAGAATGGTAGGCAAATACTTTTGTGCTGCCCTGTATATGATGTATAGAATTTATATGTAAAGTGTAATGTGGAAAAAAAGTATTTACATTTAAAAGCGTATACCGAATTTTAAAACGTACTCTCCAGCAATTATTAAGCAAAGACAGTATTGTAACCATTTCTTTTGTGTGTCCCTGTAAATTTATTTTAAAATGCTGTAAATGCTCTGTTTTAACGTAACCGTAGTTAAATTAATTGATTTATATTAGTTTGAATACATTAGAAATAGCGGAATGTCATTAAAGTACGCTCCAAATGATTTTTACCCATATATCATAATGTAATCGAACTCTTTTGAATGTCCCTGTAAATGAATCATTAGTCATACATACTTTATAAGCTATACCAAACATGCTTTGGTGACCCTAAATAATCCTTATCAATTGCATGAAAATCCGACTATAAATATAGTAGGATTTTCATGCAATTGATATAAATCTTATTTAGGGTCACCAAACGCGGGAGTTAGAGCGTGGACAGACGGACCGACAAATCAAATGCATAAGCACTTTTCAATTTTCTTGGAAAGTGCTAAAAAGACAGATGTTTTTAAAACTACGATAGTTTACTATAATCACTATGTAAAAATACTCGATAACCGCTTCCAAGTCGCCAATGCTCCTTTATCTTTAGAAACATCCGAAAACAATTTATTTTCCATTTACAGTTTATTTAATATATAAAGCATTTCAAAACCGAATTTCAGCTGTTCCCATTTACATTCGGAAAATTATCCGATTTTTTTAGGAACCTTGTATATGATATCGAGATTTGTAATGCAATATGCATTTCAAAATTTAATTCATTTAAGTGGTACATATATTTCTGAAAATTAGCCTTCAGCAATTTCCTCTAATAAAGAAAATGGTATGCGACTATTTTTGTGCAGCCCTGTATATCAAATATAGATTTTATATACAAAGAGTATTATGCAAAAAACTAATTAAATTGAAAAGTACATACCAAATTTTAAAACGTACTCTCCAGCAACTATTACGCAAATACAGTATTGTAGCTGATTTCTTTTGTGTGTCCCTGTAAATCAATAAAAATGGCTATGATTTGTGTGTTTAATTTAATCGTAGTGAAAGCAGGTGATTTATAGTCGTTTCAATACATTTGAAATAGCGAGATCTCATTAAAATACTCGTCAAACAATTTTTCCGTATATACGGTAATGTAATCGATTTCTTTTGAGTGTCTCTGTAAATGAACCAATATTCGTACATATTTCATATGCAATACCAAACATGCTTTAGTCATCCTAAATAAGCTTTATCAATAGAGTATATTTACGGGATTTACAGTATGGACAGACGGACAGACAAACCGAATGCATAAGTACTTTTCAACTTTGTGTTAAAAAACACTTCTGAGATTAAAAAAAATATATATATATCATTAATATTATCGAAAATGAGAATTTAAATTATATTTTTAATGTTTTCAATATCTTATTTAATTTCAATATGAAATTTAATTATTTCTAATTTTCCAATTTCTTTATTTTAAAAGCGAACATTTATTTTAATAAATAATAATAGAACAAAGACAGTTTTAAAAATTTGCTATTTCTTCTTAAAATATGCTTTAGTTGTAAATCATTTCTTTCAATTCGTCTTATAATACAAAATCCCATGGAGGATTGAGATAGGTGGAGGTGAAGTAAGGATCAAAAAAGGTTTGCAATATGAATCCATATATCGCTCAAATTTTAATGTTCCAAACAAAAGGACGTGGAAGGAATTTTGTATTATAATACGAATTGAAAGAAATGAATTACAACTGAAACATATTTTAAGAAGAAATAGTAAATTTTTTAAATTATCTTTGCTCTATTATTATTTATTAAAATAAATGTTCGCTTTTAAAATAAAAGAAATTGGAAAATTAGCAATAATTAAATGTCAAATTGAAATTAAATAAGTATTGAAAACATTTGATGCGAACTAAAAATTGTATAACTAAAAGTTTCCTAATTTAATATAATTTTAAATACTTTATAACGTAGATGAAAAATGTTCATGACTTAATAATTGCATGTAAATAAATATTTAAAATATAATGATGAAAACATTCTTTTAAAATCATGTATGAAAACTTAAGTAATAAATATTAATCTAATGTATAGATTTCTGACTGCAGACGATTTTAAGATATTAACAGAAGAATGTTATATTTTCAAGCAAAACTTTAAAATAATATTCTATATTGATATTTAAAACACATATGATAAAATAATTAATAAATTCTTACCGGTGAAGCGATGGATTAGTTCTTTTAAAAAAATAATGGCAAAAATACACGGGTTTAAACCTCTTTCAATTGATAGGCGTGTCAAAGCGCGTGGATTTATTTGGACTTAATGTTACTTAATGTAGGGTTACATTTTTAGCATCACCCCCAGAGATAATACTTCCCCTCCACCTATCTCATTCCTCCATGACAAAATCCCTTCCATGTCCTTTTGTTTGGAATATTAAAATTTGAGCAATAAATGGTTTCACATTCAAACCTTTTTTCAGACTTACTTCACCTCCATCTACCTTATTCCCCTATGGTCATCGTCTTGAAACATCAAATACTCCAATGTCATTGTTACACTGGCTTATCTGATTACTTCTGAGAAAATTTTTACACAACCATCCAACCGTAAAAGAATGAAAGAGAAAAAATGGGAAAAAGATGATTTTTTATGAGAGTGACCTCTCGATTTTAATTAATTACTCAGTTAATAATTGGAATTTCGAAATTCTGAGCGTCAGGTGCATCAGGAGAGATATTGGGCTACTCTCAGAAAAATTTTGAGGTTCGTACGTACCGTAGTTTTTGCTAACTATTGCAGACACACACACACACACACACACACACACACACACAGAGCGATTTGTTATTTTATTAACTAGCTGACCCGCCCGGCGTTGCCCGGGTCCGTATTAACAATATTAAACGAACTTGAAATTTGTATGATTTTATCAATAACTGGAAGCATGCAGAAATGCATTGTCTGAAATACGTTGCAGCTGACTTTGTGAAAAATCGGTTTTAAAAACAACAACTAATATTAAGCTCTAAAAATACTTAAAATGAGCAATGAGAAACACGGGAGGGAACATGTATCCAACGATTGCGTTAGTTTCGTGTTAAAGTGTTGATATTTACCCGTAAAAATCACTGTTAAATCACGTAACTAATTATTTTTTTCACATAGAAATCCCAAGTGAAATATTTTGAATTTCAAACTAATTATATCATTCTTAAATCCGACTATACCTTGAATGAATCGATACGCGATGATAAAAGATTGGTATATAGTATTATAATTTCAGAGCCATTTAACAAAAGTGTATATTTTTAATCAAAGCATGCGTAATGTTGACTCTGTGGACAAATTCCTAACCGTAAACTTTTGTACCATAACCATAATCTGTCTGTAACCTAACTGCGACTTAACATTACACTACCGTAACTTAAATATAACATAAATGTAACCTAGCCGTCACTTTGAAATATCAATATAGAAGCATCATTTAAGATTTTGCTTGAAAAGTTAGCATTCTTTCGTTAATGTCTTAAAATCGTCTGCACTCTGAAATCTAGATTTTAGACTAATATTTGTTATTTAAGTTTTCGCGCATGATTTTAAAAGAATGTTTTCATAAATATATTTTATATATTGATATAGAGTTATTAATATGTTGTTATATTAAAACCATATTTTCATCTACGTTATAAAGTATTAAAAAGTTCTGAAAAAAAAAGAAACCTTTTAGTAATACAATTTTTAGTTCAAATCAAATGTTTTCAATATTTTATTTTATTTTATTTTGACATTTAATTATTTCGAATTTATCAGTTTCAATTATTTTAAAAGCAAACATTTTTTTAAAAATAAATAATATAATAGAAAAAAGACCATTTTAAAAAATTACTATTTCTTCATAAAATACGCTTCGGCTGTAATTCATTTCTTTCAATTCGTCTTATTAATACAAAATCACTTCCACATGCTTTTGTTTGGGACATTAAAATTTGAGCGATAAATGATTTAATATTGCAACCCTTTTTTCGGTTCACTTCACCACCACCTATCTTTTTCCTCCATGGTTTACAACCGCTGTGATAAAAAATCATCATTTAAACTGACAGTTTGCCAGTCTATGAATTTTAAAGGTCTATTCCCAGCTTTTTTAATTATTTATGCGAAAATTTTATGCAACCAACCAACCATAACTGAATGAAGAGAAAAAAAGAAGAAAAAAGGCGATTTTTTATGAGAGTGATCTTTGGAATTTAATTAATTACTCAGTTAATAAATAGAATCTCGAAATTCTGAAGCTCAGGTGCATCAGGAGAGATATTGGGCTACTCTCATAAAAATTTTGAGCTTCGTACGTCCCATAGATTTTGCTAGCCATCGCAGACACACACACACACACACACACACACACACACGCAGACAGAGCGATTTGTTATTTTATTAGTATAGATATAGATTAAAAACTTATCGAAACATATTGGATTTTTTAGTAGAATATGTTGCTTCTCTGATGCAAAAGGAATCCGCTTTTATTTTCAAAACAATTTGCTTGTACTTTCTAATGGCAGATAATATTTTCAACATTTCATCCACTGTAAAAATCTTGCCAATAAAGAGTTGACTCTAAAATTATTAATAAACATTTCCCAGTTCTTTTACATCTACTCGATGCTACCATTTGTTTAAGGAATTAAAGAAATGTCTAAAGTTAACAAAGAAAAACATTTATGGAAGTAAAAACTAATCGTTGAGGACCACCGTAATACTTACCCATCATGGATATGAATAACATAATATTTGAAAATAAGCATGTGTAAACTCTTTATAATATGCATTGCAATTATAAACAAAATCCAATTATAAACAACCAATTCCAAAACAAAATTTAAACGTATATTTAAATATTTTTAATATATATGGTAATACTCTATAAACGAATTGCTGATGAATTAATTTGACAAATTATATAAAACGCCAAAATTCTCAAATACTACCGAATTGCGTAATAGGAACATCCTTATAACTCAAATAATAATAATAATAATAATAATAATAATAATAATAATAACCAACAGTTTACTGCGTCGGATTAAGCATCTCATTTCCAATTAAAATATATCTTTGAATTGAAATTTGAATGAAATACCGGGTCGTGAAAAATCGAAAAAAGTGGAAAACAGGATTACAAATACCACGGCAATTAATAATCCGATCGACTTAATTCCTTTTGCAAAATGTGTGTTTTCTTTTTTGCCTTTTACGTTCATTACTTTAACAAAAATCGTAAATATTTATATTCCTTTCATGAGAACGCATTTTTCGAGAGTTCGAAAAAAAAATTCTGGATAATCGAGATAACTGATATTAAATAGGCTTCGTCCTATTCTTACATACTAAGTACATAGAAAATTTCAAGTCTCTATCTCAATTTGTTCGGGAGTTAGAACGTTTACAGACAGACAGACAAACAGACGGACAGACGGCAATTTTTTTTCTAAAAATATGTTTGTCGGAATCTCTAGTATCTAAAACGTGTAAATCCGTCAAATTTTGTTTTCGATTTTCAAAACGATTACAAGACCTACCCTATACTATGAATAATGGGTAAGTAATAATAGAAATATTTCTCAAAATAACTTAAAATCTTTACATTACGTGAACTGTAAAATATCAAGATAGCCAATGACACTGATCCAGGTCGTAATTTTAAGTAGTATGTTTATTGAAACTCTAACTGCTATATAAAAAATTTTTTGAACTCACTCTCCGTGATTATTTCGGATATAATTATATTTTTATAAACAACATTCTTACTCAGTTCTAACTCAGGTATTCTGCAGGCATTTTACTAACATGAGACATTACCCATAGAGTAAAGAGAAATTACTAGAGTGGAAGTATGTCTGGAGGTAAACAATGTAACCCTAAAATCCGCCAAATTAAGTCAAATTAAGTCCCATCAGAACCATGCTTTGATACGCCTTTCAATTCAAACCAGTTTAAACTCGCATTTCTTTGCTCTTGTTTTTAAAAAGGAACTAATCTACCACTTTACAGGTAAATATTTTTTATTATTTTATCATATGTGTTTTAAATATCAAGATAAAAAATTCTATTAAAATTTTGCTTGAAGAGATAGCATTCTTTTGTTAATCTCTTAAAATCGTTTGCACTCGAAAATCTATATTTTAGATCAATATTTAGTACTTAAGTTTTTATATATGATTTTAAAAGAATGTTTTCATTACTATTTCTTCTTAAAATATACTTCAGTTGTAATTCATTTCTTTCAACTCGTCGTATTAATAGAAAATCCCTTCCACGTGCATTTGTTTGGGATATTAAAATTTAAGCCAGCGATAAATTGTTTCATATTGCACATTTTTTTGGAGCTTCTTCAGCTCCACCTATCTCATTCCTCCATGGAAATTCGTCCATCCTTCATTTCAATTCATATCTGAACATTACGAAACTAATATTGAGAAACACCGAAAATACTGGCGATAAATATATATCAATAAATATAAAAACTTTGTTAAATCACCATAAAAAGAAAAATCATACAGGGCGCGTTTCGAGCTGCAAAATTACCGCTCGTCATCAGCTGGTCCAAACACGTGTCACAACGGACAGAGTGGAAATAGCCATATATACCCGTTATTTCCACTCTGTCCGTTGTGACACGTGTTTGGACCAGCTGATGAGGAGCGGTAATTTTGCAGCTCGAAACGCGTGCTGTATGATTTTTCTTTTTTATGGTGATTTAACAAAGTTTTTATATTTATTGATATTACGAAACTAAGTTCATTTTCTTCAGTTAAATGTTAGAGGCCTGGTGATATGCATAACTGCATCGAAAAAAATAAAACTTCTTGATCTATCTCAACTTTTCCCTTTCTTTAAATAAATAAATAATAAAAAAAAGGATAAAACATGAATTATAATATCGCAAAAATAAATTAGAAAATTAAATGACCCACTCAATCTTTGTGATTATTTCGAATAGAATTATATTTTTATAAACAACATTCTTACTCAGTTCTTCAGTCAGATGTCCGCTCTGCAGACATTTTACTAACATGAGAAATTACTAATTACTCACAGCTTTTTCTCTTCATTTCATTTCACATCTGAGCTTTTCGAAACTAAATTCATTTTCTTCAGTTAAATGTTATAGGCCTGATGGTATGCAAACTGCATCGAAGAAATAAAAAACACTTCTAGCACTACCTCAACTTTCCCGTTTCTTTCTTTTTCTTTTGTTTTAGATAAAACATGAACATTTAATATCTCAAAAATAAATTACATTAGAAAAGTAAATGACCCATTCATTCAAGTTTCACATGAAAGCGATGCAAAAATAAATATATATAAATAAATAAAGCAAAATAAAACACAAGTTGTGTGACTCAGCTGTTTCAGAATACTAAAATTAGAAAAATCACGAAACACATGTATTTCTTTTCCTCAGTGTGATTTTCAAGATAAATTTTGCATTCAACGGCGTTTCATCGAAATTTTACGTATTCTGAAACATACGTCAGAAAAGTAAGATACATAACATGTATGAAAGGATATCTTGTGTCCTATAAATAAAGGGTAATAAATACTTTTCTTCTCTTAGTAATTGATATATTTTATAAATTTTGATACGCAAAGATCTGTCATATATTTGAAAAGTTATGTAACCTTGAATTCGAAATTTTAGGAAAAGCTATTGTGTGAGGAGAATTATTGGCTAAATTTGAACAAAAAGAAATTCGAAATACATAGATTTCTGATTTGCAACAAGAATGATAACATTTGCTGTTGAAAATTTCGTATATAAATTCGAAATATATATACATATCTATGTATATTAAATCGATCTTTGAAACTGTAGTGTAACGTATTAGATTAATTTTAAACACGATTATTCAATCGGTAAATTAAACATATGTAAATTTTCTCAGTTCTCCACACGGTTCTTCACTCGGGTGGCCTGCAGAGATTTTACTTATATGAAAGATTATTACTTATTCATCGATTAACCTCTATATTTCAATTCACATCTGAACTTTTCGAAACTAAATTAGTTTTCTTCAGTTGATTGTTAGAGGCCTGGTGATATGCAAGAACTGCATCGAAAAAATAACTTCTTGAACTATCTCAACTTTTTATTTTTTTTTAAATAAAGATAAAACATGAACATATAATATAACAAAGATAAATTACATTAGAAAATTAAATGACCCATTCATTCAAGTTTCACATGAAAGCGATGCAAAAATAAACATATAAATAAATAAAGCAAAATAAAACACAAGTTGTGTGACTCAGCTGTTTCAGAATACTAAAATTAGAAAAATCACGAAACACATGTATTTCTTTTCCTCAGTGTGACTTTCAAGATTTCATTTGCATTCATCGGCGTTTCATCGAAATTTTACGTATTCTGAAACATATGTCTGAAAAATAAGATACATAACATATATGAAAAGATATCTTTTGTCTTATAAATAAAGGGTAATAAATACTTTTCTTCTCTTAGTAATTGATATACTTTACAAATTTTGATACGCAAAGATCTGTCATATATTTGAAAAGTTATGTAACCTCGAATTCGAAATTTTATGAAAAGCTATTGCGTGAGGAGAATTATTGGCTAAATTTGAACAAGAAGAAATGCGAAATACATAGATTTCTGATATGCAACAAGAATGATAACATTTGCTGTTGAAAGTTTCGTTTATAAATTAGAAATATATACATATATATATATCTATTTATATATAGAGAGATTGATACATGAAATCGATATTTGAAACTGTAGTGTAACGTATTAGATTAATTTTAAACATGATTATTCAATCGGTAAATTAATTATGCCACATGTAAATTTTCCAAATGGGTGATAAAAGTCCGGGCCAGGATTCGATTCAGGGATGTATTGGCTGAAGCCGCCAGTGCACAGAATCTAGTCTAATACTTTGGATTAGCTCAACGAAATAAATCGGAGGTCAATAATTGGAACTGCAGAAAACCAATTTTTACCCATTTGGAAAATTTAAATCAGTTGTATTACATTTATGGATTGAGTAATCGTGTTTAAAACTAATCTAATATGAATATATACAGGACAGTTGCACCATAAAATTTAACTAATAAGAATGTATTTATTAAAATACAACACACTGCTCAGTGGTGCACAAAACAAGAATTTTAATATGCATTTGTACAATTAAAATAAAATAAAACTATCAACGGTTTTCGCCGTCTTCTGCGGGCGTCTTCAGGAAAACATGATAACGGAAGGACTAAGTTTGCATTTAGATCGAGAGATAATATTTCTAATAAATTAAAATCTAAATGGATTAAAAGTTTAAAAATGTTGCCACTTACACGTGAGTAAAAATTAAAATGTTGCACCGAAATAAAAATTTTAAGATTTTATGATGTTATGCCATATTTTTGGTATATTGTAGGATAAATTATCATTACACGGTTTATTTTCTCGTGGAATGATTTCGATAGATTCTCTTATTTTACCTTGAACTGGGTTATTGCATGGAACTATGATTTTGGCTTCATCAATTGCACGAGAATATAAACCATGTAATGATAATTTATCCTATAATGTACCAAAAATATGGCATAACATCATAAAATCTTAAAATTTTTATTTCGTTGCAATATTTTAATTTTTACTCATGTGTAATTTAAAATCATGTCATTTTAAACTTTTAATCCATTTAGATTTTAATTTATTAGAAATATTATCTCTCGATCAAAATGCAAACTTAGTCTTTCCGTTATCATATTTTCCTGAAGACGCCCGCAGAAGACGGCGCGAAACGTTGATAGTTTTATTTTATTTTAATTGTACAAATGTATATTAAAATTCTTGTTTTGTGCACCACTGAGCAATGTGTTGTATTTTAATAAATACATTCTTATAAGTTAATCTAATATGATTTCGCATGCAGGATTTTCTACAGTTCCAATTATTGACCTCTGGTTTATTCTGTTGAACTGATCCAAAGTATAAGACCAAATTCTGTTATCGTTAAGATCATTTGGGGTGAAATAATCCTCCAGTATTCGTCCGGGATGGTCCAGTTGGAAGAGCATTGGCGGTTTCAGCCAATACATCCCTGATTCGAATCCTGGCCCCGACTTTTTTCAACCATTTGGAAAATTTATATGTGTTATAGTGTGAAGTATTTATATTTTGTCGATTACCAAAACTGTAAATATAATATGTCTGGGATATTGTTTGTTGATGCTGTTGATCCTAACTCATTTTTCCACAACTTTTTAAAAAATTTGTGTATTGAAAAAAATTATACAGTTAAACTTCAATTACGCTGAATCCCGAATATCTGCATTTAAAGCATAATTTGTCAGTCCTCACAGGGTATTGAGATATTCATGTCGACAAAACTCAGGCAGTTGATTGCAGTTACACCCAGTTGAAAAAAAAAAAAACTGTAAAGTAACGGGCTCGCAAACCACTTATTTTATAAAAAACACAAGTATTAATTTTAGTTTAACTGACTTCAATTTAACAGTAATTTTTCTGAGAAAAAAAAAATCTGCAATGAAAATATAACAATATGTAGAATCGAGGGAAAAAAACACCCCTTACTAACTATGCAAAACATTTTTGTAGAAGAAGGTTACAGGTACAAAATGATTGTGAATAAAATCTACTTTTAAATGATGTATATAAAACTTTCTTAGGGGCCATCTATATATTAAAACGAGCTCTAACTTTGTATTTTCAATAGCACTGCCCAAATTTGATAGCATAAAAGAACTCAACATCCTTCAATTAGCCAAAATAAATTTCATGCAATTAGTGTAACATGTTGCAGAGAAATTAATTATTTTAAAACGAACATATTTTAGGGGCTGTATCCAAATTAAAGTTCGATATTCTTTTGTTAAACGAGAGAGCTCCGTTCTTGATCAAGTTACCTTAGGCGTCACTAAAACAATCAGTCAAAACTTCTAGGTCACATTGTCACTTCTATTGTGGACCCCTTAAACCATCATTTCACTGGTTTTTAAGCATAATTTGAAAAAAACATTTGGAAGAAAAAATTGAAATTTTTGATTTGATAAATCATAATCCATGAAAAAATTGTAGGTTGCAATTCATATTTTTTTTCAAATATTAATTTTATAATTTACATAATAAAATGATAAATATTGCAAATTCAACATTTGGGTATTTTAATATTATTGCTGCATAAAATATTAGCACATTAAGAGTATCATTTCAGGAGATATTAATAAAAGTATGAAAATAAAATTTAACATTAGAAGCACTAAATTTTGAATGCTTATAATTCAAAAATTTATCATTTAAATTACTTGAAATTTGGTGTCTAGGCATGTACGATGGCAAGTGGTCTGGGAAAAATCCAAACGAAAAGAAATTACCTGTATTTTCTTATTATCTATAAGAAAATAATAGAATATACTCAGGGTTCGCACAGTTCTACCACTAAATTTTAAGAATATTTTCGAAGTGTGTCACCGCAGAAAAATATCGTAAAATCTGTGAATGAAGGAGGGTATTACGAATGCTGTGGTTTAAAAATTAAATGTAAATTTTCTTAGTTTTAATAGTGGTGCCAGAGTCCTTGGAAATTCTAAGGAGTGTGCGAACCTTGAATATACTTCAAAGAATATACTTCAAATAATATAAAGGGATTGAAGAAGGCAAATTTCTCTTTAACAAAATATTTGTTTTTAGCACCTTGTTTGACTATGTTTTACCCTAACCATTCGCCAGTTTGAACAGCAGATTTGAAGTATCTTGTTAAAATTGAATATAACCATTGAAATATATATATATATATATATATATATATATATATATATATATATATATATATATATATATATATATATATATATATATATATATATATATATATTAATATGTAGATGCCTCCTAAACAAGTTTTATTATACATACCGTAATTTCCAGCGTATAATCCGCGGATCAAACAATCATTTTTCGGCCCAGAAATTTTATTAAATAAAATATAACTTTTTAGATTGCCGTAAATATTTGCCTTCGATTACAAAATAAAATTTCTGGGCCGAAAAAGAATTTTTTGATCCGCGGATTATACGCAGAAAATTACAATAATTTAAAAGTAGACTTTATACTAATCATTCGGCACCGGTAAAACGTAGAATGGTTTCTTCTACGATAATTTGTTACGTTGTTAGCATACGGTGGGATATGACCTCTTTTTTGCTATGTTTACCCTTTTGTTCATATTTTTAACTACATTGTTGGATTCATGTCTCATCATTTGTATATATTATCATCTGTTCTTGCATTTTTCTAGCTAAAAGTAATTTTTTTCTCATTTTATCTTAAATTTTTTAGGCAAGTTATTCCGGTTTTTTTTACATTTTAATCTGTTAAACTATATTGTATGGTCTCTGAAAAGAGTCTTTTTTTTTAATTAGGAAGTTCTCCCTGTGGTAGCTTTTTTCGCCTGTCTATGGACTGTTCAGCTGAATATTTGGATCATGGACATTTTTTATCCCCCCTTTTATGTATTTTGTTAATCTAACATTATCTTTGTTTTTATTTTCTAATTTTCTTTTTCCTGTGGCCATAAGCCACGCCTAAACATCTAAATGGCTCCCATTGAATTGCAAAACACTCTATCTTGCTATACTGGATGCTAGTTGCTCTGCAAATAGGGAATTCATTTAATTGACTACATTGTTCCACCTTGCGTAAATACGGGTTAGGTTCCCTTAGAAAGACCCCCACGGAGGGCATCCCACCCCTTAGGGCCTATATCCCATAGTGTAGATAATTGGCCGACATACATACAACGACTACATTGTTCCATTGTTCCATAGTATGGGGTGTTTACATTTTTTTTTCACTACTGTACCTTGTTTTGTATAAATGTGTTATTTTGATAATTTTTTTTAAAGTGCTCCCGATGTTGATGATACTGTATAAATCAAGGTTGCCAGTTTAGCCTTCAGTTTTTATCCGAAATTTTAAATTCAGGCCAGAAATTTCTAAAGAAGATTCTTCACTTTCTGCAGAGTTCCCACAAACGACCATTTTTTAATTCTATCTCGCACCATTTTATCGAAACAGGAATCTTTGACATACTCTTCGACAACATTTGCAAGAGAAATATGTTACTATTCTTTTTTTTTAATAGTGGGTCGAAAAGAATGGAAAAATAGACGCCTATATTAGCTTTGCTTTATGTGATCGCTTCTGAACAGTGCTGAACAGTAAAGCAGCTTTCAGAGGTTTCTTAGATGCAAGCAACTTAACACAAAGTGTATTGAAATGAAATATCTTATGTTCTTCACCTCTTGGGGACGAGCGACACGTATACGTGCCGCAAAAAGGCTTAAGAATACTTGTTTATTCCCACCAGTAAAATTTTACTGTAAAATTTATCATATTTAATCGGAGCATTATCTCGAATTAACAAGGCACATATTTCTATTTTAAAAAACTGGTGACTAAACATTAAAAATTTTGTTAAAGGCTCCCATCGCGAAGGAGTTAAAGTGACTTTATAAAAAAGAAAGATTATAGGTATACTATATAAATTAAATATTGAGATATTCAAGTGGAAAATTAAATTTAAGTAGTAAATTAAATACAATATTAAAATGAATTAAATTAAAATAATGAGTTACATAAAGGAGAATTATGATGAACTTAAGTCTTAAATATTAATATAATGGCGTAGTTGTAGTTAAAAGCTACATGTATCTCATTGAATTAACCGTAAAATATTATTCTTTATTTCTGGTATGAATTGGAAATGTTTTAATAAAAAAGGAGGCAAAAGGTGTAATCCTGTTATGAATTGAGAGGTTTACAATCATAATAGATGCTGCGGGAATCTGTGATCAAAATATACGTCGTGGCAGAATTGAAAAAAAAATTATGTAAATCGATAGCTAAAAGCCATACGAACAAAGTGAGCTAAGTATGACTGTGTTTGACAGACGCAAAACATGTTTAATAAAATTAATTATTATTTAATTTTTTTAAATCCTTAACCCCTTAACTGATTTGCCTGAACGCCATTCGGGCTAGACGAATTTGCTTATTTCATCATTTAAAGCTTTAAGACACCACTATTATTTTTAAGAAAATTTTCATACTATTGAAAGGCGGAACGTGAACATGATGAGGCAAGGCTTCCCAGTTGCGGAGCAATTCCACACCCTGTCTATAAGTGACCATAGAGCACATCGTGATGTTAAGCTTTAAAGACGTTTAACTGTAGATCAAGTCTACTACTATTATACAGAAAAAAAATAAAAATAAAAATATAAAAGTTAAAGTTAAGAAAAAAGTCTAAATTATTAACGTAATGCCTCGAACGGGACAGAACCAGAGATGCTCAGATCTCAAGCCTAGCGACATACCGATTGAGCAAGCAAGTGCGTTGAGCAAATATGATTAGACTAAAATTTACAGACATTTTATTTAAATAATAGTGGTGTGAGCCGCTATTTATTGAACAGTCAATTTATTGAACGGAAAAGAATTAACCAGTTAAGGGGTTAAGAAAAAAATGCTATGACAGACTTTTTTGCGCTGAAAAGGATTGTTATACCTATTTTAAGCAGGAAACAGTGGGAAATAGTAAAAAAAATTAGCGTACTCCTGGTATTCCAATATTTTATACTTAGTCGTAGATATGAGTGTCTAACAAGCCTGAGTTTGTACTGATGAAAAAATATCTAACTGCAGAAAAAGATCTGCGTTTGATATATAGAGTAAAGATACAAAATGTAGGATGAATTTGATTAGACGAGACTTGGAAGCCCGCCTGCTCAAAGTTCAAGGAGTGAAATTACAAGTTCAGAAAAGAAGAGGATTTAAAACGCAAATTCTCAAAGAGTAAATATTTTTTATTGGATGAGAGATCTAGATATTTAAAACTTGGACTAAAGGCGTTAAACTGGATTTAGGTAAAATTACAGATTCATTTTGCTTTGAATTTTTACCAGTGCCTACTTTTTTGCGTCTTAACGTTGCGTTGGCCAAATATCGATTTTCCGCGAAAACAGCAATTCATTGCAGTTTCATAGTAATCTACATATTTAAAGTCCAATCTGTTTTTTTAGTCATCTGCTGTGAGTTTTCTACTGGAACGATTTTGATAATTATTTTTTTTTATGAATGCTGTTCATATGTAGATGTACCCTTTCTAACTATTTTTTAATTTATTTCCATTTTTATATACTACCTACTGCTAAAATTAAAAGCTTTTTTATGATTTTTTTTAAAACAGTGAATTACTTCCATCGTTGCAGAGAAAAGAAAAATAAGGAAAAATATTCAGACAAGTGCTTTTTTGAACGTATTTTTTAATTTACGAGTTCAAGATTGGTAAAAAATATTAAGAACATGCTTAAATAAATATATATATATACATGCACGTTGAATTCATAACGTCCTCCTCTTTTTAAAATAGCTAAAATAGTTTTTTTTTTTTTTAATGACGGCCGATTACCAGCAAGAGGCATGTAGGCCCGATGTAGGCCCTATGTGTGGGGTGTCATTATTGTGGGATATACTCTCGCATATGGGCTACACTCTCTGTTGCATCTGCATCGGACTGTATTTCCCTCCGCCACTCTCCGGAACTCTGGCTCGAGATTAAATAGAAAAAGGCGAATTAGCGAAGCTGTGTGGCCAGGAGTGAATTAAGCAGAAGTAAATAGAACGTTTCGAACGACGGAAAACTATGTTGATTAAAACTAAGACGGATATTTCGAAGTATAAAAATGACGATTGTTTTAAAGAACTTTAAAACATTTACGACGAATTGATATATGATTTTCAAAGATTGTTGAGAAAAGTAACGAAGAATTAATCTGTTTTATTTTTTGTTTATTTTTTGTTCTGTTCGTCTGTTAATAAATGTATGTGTCCGTCAGAAACTACTTTTTATTTTGAGTCAAGACTCGTCCATCCTATAAAGTGGTGCCAGAAGTGCCCACTCAGCATTTTCCCCGATTGTTATGAACTATTTGTTTTCTTCAGATTCAAGTCGGATATCATTTTACGGGTGAGTTTATTATTCCATATTTTATATTTACTATGAAGCTAGTCGACATCAAAGAACTGGAACTTGCATTTAAAAATGAACGTACTAATAAAATAAAGTTGCTCCATAAATTATTGTTCGACACTGATGGTGATCGATCAAATCGAAAAAGAATTCGTGACTTCACTGGTTTCGATTTCGAAACGACCAGCACTGAATTCAAAAATAAACTTACGAAAGTTCAAGCAGATTTTTCTTTAAACGATTTAATCACAATTTGTAATTTACTCTGCATCTCTAACGAAGGTTCTCTAACTGAACTTGCAACCAGATTAGTTACATATCTTTCAGACTTGAATTCACTGCAAGCTAACATTATCCAAAACGAAAGTGATACCGATTCGGAACCTGAAATATCTTCTCATAATACCACATTGAATAAAGACACTGCAAGTAATACCGAATCATCAAATTTTGATAAAAGCAAGCAATTTCCAGTTCAAAGTTTTTTGCCATCTACTATTAATTTTAATGATGTTGAAAGCGTTATACCGCCTTTTGATGGTAGTTCTTTTCAAGACATAAATATTTGGTTAAGTAATTTTGACGATGTCGCTAGCATGCTTAATTTATCAGAATTTCATAAATTTATATTTGCTAAACGATCCTTACGAGGAAAAGCCCAGCTGTTAGTACAAACAGAATTTCATATTAACTCTTACGAAAAACTTAAAGAACTCTTAATTTCAGAATTTGGCATTACTTATAATTCTGCTGAGTTACATGACATGTTAAATAAACGAAAATTACAAGAAAATGAATCCCTTGAAGAATATTTTCTCGTAATGAAACAATTCTGTTCGCGCGGTAACATCGAAGATTCAGCACTGATGCAATACATTATTAACGGTATACCCGACCCTGTTTTTAGAAAATCAATATTATATGGCTGCCAATCTATAGTAGAATTTAAACAAAAACTCAAAATTTAGGATAAAATTCGGCATGACTATGACAACATTAAATTTCGTAAATCTAAACCAGAAATGCCGTTGAAAGAGAAATCTTTTCGTCCAAAACCTGATCTTCTCTGCTTTAATTGTGGTTTAGCCAACCATAAAAGTTGCCAATGTAGGCATAAAGACAAAGGCCCTCCCTGCTTCAATTGTTCGAATTTTGGCCATAAGTCGGCTCAATGTGACCAACCAAGGAAATCTAGAAATAAGCCTGAACCATCCAATATTTCCACCATTATGTCGAATACTTTTATGACCAAACAAGCAATTATTTCGTCAGTAAATGTTCTTTCTTTGATCGATACGGGAAGTAAAAGAAGTCTGTTAAAATAAAGTATTTACAGCAAACTTCCAACGGTTTCGAATCTTGAACATTCAACAATCACATTAACTGGATTAGGAAACACTATCATCGAACCCCTGGGTTTTTTCTCTACGGTTGTTACGATTGATGATTTTAATTACACCACTAATGTTTATGTAGTACCCGACTATTCCATATCTTTTGATCTTATTATTGGTACAGATATTATACAGCAAAGTATTTTAACAGTTTCTCAAAATAATGTTTCTATGCAAAAAATCAAGCAAAATGAAGATATGTCAAATAATTTTCTGATTAATGTTGCTCAAGTATTAGACGATAGTAATCTTGATTTATCTCATATTACCGATAAAACTATACGTTCAAAAATTACGGAACTTATTCAAAGTTATTCTCCCCGAAAAGTAAAGACTACCGATGCAAAATTATCAATTCATCTGAAAGACGAAATTCCTGTTACCTGTCCTCCCAGACGCCTAGCTCCTATAGAGAAGGAATTTGTCGAAAAACAAATTTCTGAATGGCTTGAAAAGGGAATTATCCGAAAAAGCACCAGTAATTTTTCATCACCTATTGTCCTCGTAAAAAAGAAAGATGGTTCGTATAGATTGTGTGTTGACTATAGGAAGCTAAATGCTAAAACACATAAACAACGTTTTCCCCTCCCGGTAATTGATGACATTATTGATCAGTTGCACTCTGCAAAAGTATTTACTACTCTTGATCTTAAAGATGCATTTTTTCATGTTGAAGTAGAAGAAAATAGTCGAAAATACACTTCTTTTGTAACACATTCTGGTCAATTTGAATTTCTATATGGCATTAGCGATGCTCCCTTAGTTTTTCAGAGATATATCTATAATGTTTTTCGCGATCTCATTAATGAAAAAGTGCTTATCGTCTACATGGATGATGTCATAATACCGTCTGAAGACGAAGCCGAAGGACTCCAGAAATTACAACGTGTTCTTACAACTGCATCCGAATATGGTTTGGAACTGAATCTAACAAAATGCCACTTTTTACAACGAGAAACTGATTTTCTGGGCTACCACATTAAAAATGGTCAACTGCATCCATCTCCCTCAAAAACTAAAGCTGTTCTAAATTTTTCAGAACCTAAAAGTGTCAAAGATGTACATTCATTTGTCGGACTAACCTAATATTTTCGTAAATTTATTCCAGATTATTCTTTAATAACTAATTTCTTAACAAATCTCCTTAGAAAGGAAACTAAATTTCACTTCGGTGACCAGCAGCGAAATGCATTTAATCAGTTGAAACACATTCTTGCTTCAGGTCCTGTTTTAAGCATTTATAACCTTAGTAATGAAACAGAAGTTCATTGCGATGCTTCTATTGATGGTTACGGAGCAGTCCTCCTTCAAAAGTCTTCTATTGATAATCAATTTCACCCTGTCTACTTTACGAGCAAAAAAACCACAGATGCTGAGCGTAAATATTCGAGTTATGAACTAGAAGTTTTGGCTGTCATCGAGGCTCTTAAAAAATTTCGTGTTTATATTTTAGGTATTCCTTTCAAGATAGTCACAGATTGCAACGCATTTGCCCTAACTATGAATAAAAAAGATCTTTGCTCCAAGATAGCTCGATGGGATTTACTGTTAGCTGATTATAACTATACAATCGAACACAGACAAGGCACACGTATGCGCCACGTCGACGCCTTAAGCAGAAATCCCGTATGTATGACCATTCAAGACAGTTTTACTTCCAAAATCATACAATCACAGAACACCGACGAACATATACAGGCCATCAAAGAAATTTTGAAAACAAAGCCATATGACAATTATTTCCTCAAAAATAACGTTCTTTATAAAAATCATAAAGGTTACGATCTGGTAGTTGTGCCGGATGAAATGCAGCTAAACGTCATTAAACACGTTCATGACAAAGGACACTTCGGACGCAAACATTGTGAAGAACTCCTTAATGAAGAATTTTTTATCCCTAATATGGCAAATAAGATTGATAAAGTTATAGCAAATTGTGTAACATGCCTTTTATATAATCGGAAACTTGGGAAACAAAAAGGTGAGTTACATCCCTTACACAAAGAGGAAACTCTTCTCCAAACCTACCACATTGATCATTTAGGCCCTCTCGAATCAACTAACAAAAACTATAAACATATTTTGTCTTTAATAGATGCATTTACCGAATTCGTGTGGCTATATCCCTGTAAAACTACTTCTTCTGCTGAAGTCATATCGAAACTGCAACAATAAAGTTATACTTTTGGCAACCCTTCCAAAATTATTAGCGATAAAGTTCCTGCATTTACAAGTAAAGAATTTGCTGATTATTGCCAAAATGAAAATATAAAACACGAGACAATTACAACTGGCTTTCCCCGTGCTAATGGTCAAGTAGAGCGACTTAATTCCTTCATAATTTCACTAATCTCTAAAATGTCCAAAGACGAACCCACCAAATGGTTTAAACATGTTCCTAAAGTTCAACAAGTCATTCATTCAACTTACCAACGAAGCATTAAGAGAACACCGTTTGAAATACTATTTGGTACAAAAATGAAACAGAAAGAAGATTTACAAATTATTGAACTCCTAAACAGTGCAGTCGAAGAACAATTCATGAAAGATAGAGAAGAACTCCGAAAAGAAGCTAAGAAGAATATCCTGGAAATTCAACAAGAAAATCGCAAGCATTATAATTTAAGACGTAAGAAACCCCGGAAATATAACCTTGGAGACCTCGTAGCAATTAAAAGAACCCAACAAGGACCAGGGTTAAAATTGAAATCTAAATTACTAGGTCCATATAAAGTAACCAAAGTGAAGTCTAACGACACCTACGACGTAGAGAAAATCTCATCAACTGAAGGACCGATCAGTACTAGTTCGTGTGCTGAATACATGAAGCCTTGGCATGACGATAACTGAAACTTTATTTCCCCCCCCCCTTACCTTTAATGTGCATGTGTGAACATTTTAAAAGTCAGCAATTTTAAAGAACATTTTCATACGATGTTAAACCATTTCAGAAAAAAGGCCACTGATCTTTCTCGTGTACAAACGAACTATATTTTTCCCCCCTAAGAACAGTTACTGTTTTTGTTTTTTTCAGATTCTGTAAGATCACATGTCGCTGCGGCAGCTCCAGATGTCAGGACGGCCGCATGTGGGATATACTCTCGCATGTGGCCTACACTCTCTGTTGCACCTGCATCGGACTGTATTTCCCTCCGCCACTCTCCGGAACTCTGGCTCGAGATTAAATAGAAAAAGGTGAATTAGCGAAGCTGTGTGGCCAGGAGTGAATTAAGAAGAAGTAAATAGAACGTTTAGAACGATGGAAAACTATGTTGATTAAAACTAAGACGGATATTTCGAAGTATAAAAATGACGATTGTTTTAAAGAACTTTAAAACATTTACGACGAATTGATATATGATTTTTAAAGATTGTTGAGAAAAGTAACGAAGAATTAATATGTTTTATTTTTTGTTTATTTTTTGTTCTGTTCGTCTGTTAATAAATGTATGTGTCCGTCAGAAATTACTTTTTATTTTAAGTCAAGACTCGTCCATCCTATATTATTGTGGGTCTTTGCAAGGGTACCTAACCCGTATTTATGCAACGAAATCCAAAGTTCGGAGAAAATTCGCGGAAAACTCCGAAAGATTAGATCGACGGGTGAGAATGGGTTCGAACCCAGTACCTTCGTCTACCAGTTTCGACAGAAGAATCTCTCGGTTACTGGTGGGGCCGTCTAATAATAGAATCATCTTAATTCATACTTCCCAACCTCAGGCTTTTTCTAAAATAAAGAAATATACTTAGAATCAGAAAAAAAATTTTAATTAAATATGTGTTGCCTGAAATGTAATAGTAATTTAAAATGTACTTATTTTCACACATTAATTAAATTTTTGCTTCAAAGTGGTTTTTTTTTTTTTTTTTTTTTTTTTTTAAGTGCCGCATGGACATGGATGCCGGATGTTTATTTAATCTCAAATAATGGGGAATTCATATTAATCAGTTCACGTTTAACTATTTTACATTTTACAATGTAATCATGAAAATATAATGTATAGCTTGATTTATTTTGTAAAAAATGTACGCTAAATAAAATCGCTACACAGATCCACATAAAAAAAATTCTAACGTTTACATGGTCGTTTGATTAAACATAATTTCCTCAAAATTAAATCCCATGTGACAAGCATAATAATAATCCAAGGGATATAGCAATAATCCTTTTGCTCCTCCGAAACATTTTACTGTAATAGAATCTTTCGGTACAATGCTTCTTCCTACTAAAGTGCATTTTATCGCTCTCAGCATTATAGAGTTTTCTCTGGCTAGATAAACTACACGATGCATTTTTAGGACATTTATAACATATAAAACGAAACTCCAATTTTAAATTTTCCCGTGAGATTTTCTTATAGTACCCACAAAAATGTTTTATATTTATATACTTTTGTATTCAACATTACTTTTATACATATTTACAGTGAATCTCAATTATGGCACAATACGATTGTGCTTTTATAAGACGTTTGTTATAATCGGGTGGAATCAGTTTATCAAAACTTAACTCAAAAATTTAATGAAAAGATAAATTAATCCATTAATTTAACATCTGAATAGTTAATAAATATATTACAATTAAATTTCACTGTTTTAATATATTTATATATTTTTAATATATAATGTCACAAGTATCGATCGCACAGTATAGGAATAATTAGAGAATATACATAATATATATATATACATGCACGTCGAATTGATAACATCCCCCTGTTTGTGAAGTCGGCTAAAAATAGAATCATTTTAATTCATACTCATTAACCTTCGAGTTTTTCTAAAACGAAAAAATATACTTCGGTCAAGAAAATTTGTTTAATTAAATATCTTTTGAATTAAGTGTGATGGCAATTTGAAATCTAGTTATTTTCAATAAAAAATATTTTTTAAGTGTGACATTGGCATATATTTCTTATTAAATCTCAAATAATGAAGAATTAATATTTATCAGCTCATGTTTAACTATTTTATGTTGTACATTAGGGTGGGCCGAAAAAAACTTTTTTTTGATTTTCGATTATGGCGGGTGCGGAAAAGTGGCCACTAGTGGCACCCAGTTCACACAAAAAATTTGAGATTTTTTGGACTTTTCCTTACCCTGCCGCAAATGGCTTGAAAATTTGCAAAAATGCTGATTTTTGAACTTTTTTAGCTAAAAAGTAAAAAATGATAAATTAAATTTATTTTGGTTGCATTTACTTGAAAAGGCATCTTTAACGTACCAAATGCTTAAATAAGTTCTGATAATGCATTATTTAATTGCTAAGTGCATTTTAAATAAGCCGATTTTCATAGCTTTTTTACGTATAACAGGCAAAATATGTGTTGGTTTGAGTCGTTCCTTAATTTCTCTCTTAGTTATGTTCCTTGGTCTTTAAATTTTTTCTAAGCGTCAAAGGTCATATATTTGGGCAGCGGACAGCACTATAACTCAAAAACAAAGCTGGAAGGTGAGAAGGGGGTGAAACAGGACTCTAAGTGTGAGCTATGCCTCATCGTAATGTTGAGGGAGTGAAGGAAGATATAAAAGAAAAGAGAAAATTGCTATGAGGGATTGTTATTATTTTACCATGCTCAAAATCTTAGAAATCTGTTCAGTGTTGATGTGAAACCTTTTCCTAGAGAGATTCAGTACTTTTTGGATCATTTGACGTACCATTACAGTGTTTTGTGCGTTTTATTATGACGAGCTTAGAAATGGCTATTATGAAGGTTCATGGCAATGTAATATACACGCGACAGAATGAAAAGTATCCTTTTGGTGCACCATGCTTGTTGAAAGACTTGCGATTGACAACTTATACTGATATCATACGCCACTACTACTGGTTGCGAAGCGATATGGCAGAAAATCAAAAAATCCAATATTAGTCAATAGATGATGTTATTAAAGTGGTAGATGAAAAAGTTACCGGAATCTGAATAAAAGCCAGTGTTTTCCTAACGATCAATTTACAAAAAGATTAAAAACCATTTAAAAAAAAGCGTAGATCATTGGAGAAATCCTGAAATCGTATGGGCTTGAAAGTAAAGACAACCCGCGAAGAATTCGTACGAAATGGTGAAACCTTTTAGTAGTTTTTAATCTTTTGTAAATTGATCGTTGGGAAAACACTAGTATGGAAGCTTTTTTTCAGATTTCGGTAACTTTTTCACCTACCATTAAACTATTATTCTAAACTATCACTATTAAAAGAAGTGTAGATCATTAGGGAATTCTGTAATCGTATGGGCTTGAAATTAAGACAACCCGGGAAGAATTTGTACGATATGGTGAAACCTTTTAGTAGTTTTTAATCTTTTTTGTAAATTGATCGTTGGGAAAACACTGCTATGGAAGCTTTTTTTCAGATGATTTTTTTAAATGGTAACTTTTTCATCTACCATATTAATAACATCATCTATTGACTAATATTGGATTTCTCGATTTGCTGCCATATCGCTTCGCAACCAGTGGTATTGGCGCATGATATCAGTATAATGCGCATGATATCAGTATCCTTTTGGATGCATGAAAAGCATCCAAAAGGATACTTTTCATGCTGTCGTGTGTCTTTTACATTGCCAAGGACCTTCATACTAGCCATTTCTAAGTTCGTCTTAATAAAACGCACAAAACACTGTAATGGTACGTCAAATGATCCAAAAAGTACCGAATCTCTCTAGGAAAAGATTTCACGTCCACACTGAACATATGTCGCAGGTTTTGAACACAGTAAAATAATAACAATCACTTATCGCAATTTTCTCTTCTCTTTTATTTCCTCCTTAACTCCCTCAACATTACGATGAGGCATTGCTTACTCTTTGAGTCCTGCTTCACCCCTTCTCACCTTCCAGCTTTGTTTTTGAGTTATACTGTTGTCCTCTGCCCAAATATACGACCTTTGACGCATAGAAAATATTTAAAGACCAATGAACATAAATAAGAGAGAAATTAATGAACGATTCAAATCAATACAATTTTTGCCTGTTATACGTGAAAAAGCTATGAAAATCAGCTAATTTAAAATACACTTAGCAGTTAAATAATGCATTATCAGAACTTATTTAGACGTTTGGTACGTTAAAGCTGCCTTTTCAAGTAAATACAACCAAAATAAATTTAATTTAACATTTTTAACTTTTTCCTAAAAAAGTCCAAAAATCAGCATTTTTGCAAATTTTCAAGCCATTTGCGGCAGGGTAAGGAAAAGTTAAAAAAATCTCAAATTTTTTGTGTGAACTGAGTGCCACCAGTGGCCAATTTTCCGCACCCGCCATAATCGAAAATCGAAAAAAAGTTTTTTTCGGCCCACCCTACTGTACATATAGTCATGAAAATAAAGGGCATACAGAATTGACAAGTCTCCGGCTTTTTGCATACCACTATTATCTTAGAAAAAATTATATTACTTTAAATTGCATAAATGCTCCAATTAAATAAAAGAACATTTTCTGTATTAAAATGTTGGTATCCATATAGCTGGAGAGTTGGAAGTTCTGGATATAGCTTGATTATTTTTATAACTTGTACACTACACAAAATCGTTACACAGAACCACATTAAAAAGTAATCTAACATTTCCATGGTCGTTTGATTAAATATAACTTGCTCGAAACTAAATCCCATGTGAAAAGCATAATAATCATCCAAAGGATATAGCAGTAATCCTTTAACTGCTCTGAAACATTTTACTATAATAGATTCTTTCGGTACAATGCTTCTTCCTGCACTTTATCGCTCTCAGCATTATAGAGTTTTCTCTGGTTAGATAAACTACACGATGCATTCTTAGGACATTTATAGCGTATAAAACGAAACTCCAAATTTAAATTTCCCGTGAGATTTTCTTATACTACCTATAAAAATGTTTTGATTATATAAACTTTTGTATTCAACCCTACAATTATCTGTGTTTAATGTAGGGGAAGACGGGGATACTTGAGCCATTTTTTAAATTTAAATTTTTTTAAATTTTTTATAATTTCTTAGAACAAAATAAAATATTGAAAATGAAAATTTGATATTTTTTCTTCAATTGCAAACCACTTTCAATTAATTTTGAACTATTTTTCTATGTCTAATAAATTTTTACTTTTTCTTTTACATCGTGGCTCAAGTATCCCCATGGAGGGCATGCTTGAGCCAGATGTCACATTCGCACCAGTATTTTGCAAAGAAAAAAAACCGATTTACAACATACGCGAAAAAATGCATTAAACCTTTTTCAAATAAATTTGGTCGAATTTTCTGGTGTCTTTGTGACATTTCAGAATTAAAATTATGTGGTAGAAAATTCTACCAGCAGAGCTCAAAGGGTTAATCACCATACTTTCAAAATGATACCAAGGTATGTGATTTCTTTTTTACATGTTCAGAACTATGAATATGTTACCCTGTTACCAGTTTTAGAAAGAAAAATTGACCAATTGTAGAGATAATAGGGTTGGTTCAATTATCCCCTATGCTCAAGTATCCCCACTCTCCCCTGCAGTGAATCTCTTCAATTGTGTTTAATACACAATACAATTGTGCTTTTATAAGATGTTGGTTACAATCGCGCTGAACCTGTTTATCAAAGCTTAGCTCAAAAACTTAATGAAAAGATTATTATGTCACTAAATTTAACATCTGAATTCTTAATACATGTATTGCAATTAAATTTCACTTTTTTATGACAGAATACCGTACTGTCGAATTGATAACGTCCTCTTTTTGAAGTTAGCAAAAAACACAGTCATTCTAATTGATATTTTTCAACTTCCGGCTCTTTCTAAATAAAAAATAAAAAATATACTTTGAACCAGAAAATTTGTCTAATTAAATATATCATATTAAATGTAATAATTATTTAAAATATACCATTTTCATTCAAAAAATAAATTTCTGGTTCGAAGTAGATTATTTTTTGTTTTTAAAAAAGTGTGGGATTGACATATATGCTTATTTAATCTCAAATAATGGAGAATTCATATTTATCAGTTCAGGTTTTACTATTTTATATTTTACAATACAGCCATGAAAATAAAAGATACTGCTTTATTTTTTTTCTATAAAATGTAGGCTTAATAAAATCGTTACACAGAATTACATTAAAAAAATCTAACGTTTCCATGGTCGTTTCATTAAATATAATTTCCTCGAAACTAAATCCAATGTGACAAGCATAATAATCATCCAAGGAATATAGAAGTAATCCTTTTGCTCCTCTGAAACATTTTACTGCAATAGAATCTTTCGGTACAATGCTTCTTCCTACTAAAGTGCATTTTATCGCTCTTTGCATTATAGAGTTTTCACTGGTTAGATAAACTACACGATGCATTTTTAGGACATTTATAGCATATAAAACGAAAGTCCAAATTTAAATTTCCCGTGGGATCTTCTTATGGTACCCATAAAAATGTTTTGATTTTATAAACTTTTGCATTCAACACCACTTTTTTTTTGCATTTAATGTACAGTGAATCTCAATTATGGTTAATACACGATACAATTATACTTTTATAATGCATTTGTTACAGTACCCGTTTATCAAAACTTGGCTAAAGAATTTAATGAAAAGACATTTTAGTCCCTGAATTTAACATCTGACATGTTAACCCCTTCGCGACGGAAACCTTTTGCGAAATTTTAATGTTTTGTCATAGGTTTTTAAAAACAGCTTTTCCATTTTTCTTCTTCTGAGAATAAATAAGTCATAGAAAGTTTTTGAAAAATAACTGGTGTTTAAATTTAGAGGACCACACAAAAGCTTATAAAAATATGCTTGCGAAAGCCGCCATTTTTGTGTCATTTTTCAAATCTAGTATTCAGTGGGCAGTGTATTTATTAGATACAATAGAGCGCCAATTATAGGAACTCCAATTAACCAAACTTCCAATTATTCGAGCTGATTACTTCTCTCAGATTTCTTTTTAAGAGCAAACTTTCAATTATCCACGCAACCTATTTCTCTCTCTTTTTAATGGAACTTGCATTAAAAAGAGAGGTGGAATGGTTTTGAAAAATGACTGGTGTTTAAATTTAGAGGACCACACAAAAGCTTACAAAAATATGCTTGCGAAAGCCGCCATTTTTGTGTCAATTTTCAAATCTTGTATTCAGTGGGCAGTGGATCTATTAGATACAATAGAGCGCCAATTATCGGAACTCCAATTAACCAAACTTCCAATTATCCGAGCTGATTACTTCTCTCAAATTTCTTTTTAAGAGCAAACTTTCAATTATCCGCACAACCTATTTCTCTCTCTTTTTAATGGAACTTCCAATGATTCAAAAACTCTGTGTCTTTTATTTTTTTCTATTCATATTTAACATGCGAAATAGAATAACCGCTTAGTTGGGAACAATAACTTTTGAAAAAGAAATAGTTTCAATAATAAATGCTCTGAAAATGATTCAGGATCATCACATAATGAAGCCTTTGAATGTTTGGAAACAGATAAGAATTGGTTCGAACGAAAAGAACGTTAAAATAATTCAAATAATGGGTTTAAGAATAATTCGACCTGCAGTAGAATTGAAAAGAATACTTTTTTGAAGCAAGCAATAATCGAAAGCTTTTTTGCTTAAATTATAATCTATAAAACCCAGAAGATGATCGAAAAAGTAAAAGAAAACTTAAAAAATAAAAATGTAAACAAAAATGTTATAAAAATAAATAAAAGCAAATTTTGAGTATGACAATACTAATTGGTGCGGCCAGTCCTAAGCCTAGATAAAAGATGAAGGTTTTAAAAATCAGAAACATCATTTAAATTATCTGCCCATTTATCTGAAATGTTGCCTATTCGAACTAGTGTCGGTTTCATCTTGTTAGGATTATCGGCGCGTACTCAACTTTCATTGTTTGAGATTTTATTACATCCCTCAAAATGCAAAGAAAATCAGTTGAAATTACCAATTTGATATCTAAGTAAATTTAAATACGATATGAAATTTCGAATTCTTGTATTTTTGTCAAAATTAGTGAATTCGTTACTGTGTTCATATAATTTCTGTTAATTTCCATGCGAATGTTTTACTATGTCTTCTTTTCAGTGATTACGAATTACTATTCAAAAATAATACACAAGTGAAAATATTACAGTTTTGTATTAAAAATAGTAAAAGTGATAGGATAAAAAGAGTAGATTTAAATTACGCCCCATTTCTGAATTTCTTTTTTTTTATCATCCTTAACTGAATGCGTAATCATGACATAGTACTTTGGATTAGTCATATTGTAGTTTTTTTGAAAATGATTGAATTGCGTTTCTGTGTTCGTGCGATTTCTGTTTGTTTCCATACGAATGTTTTCCATTTTTTCTCTTTTCAGTTATTTATAAATCACTCTTTAAAAACAATACATAAGGGAAAATATTACAGTTTTGTTTTAAGAATAGTAAAAGTTCTGGAATAAAAAGAGTAAATTTCGATTATAACTCATTTCTGAATTTCTTTTATTCATCATCCTTAGCTGAACTAGTAATCATTAGATTGTAACTTGGTTAGATGCCTTGCATTTTTGTCAAAATAACTGAATTGCGAATTTGTGTACATGACATTTCTGTTCAATCTCATCTTTTCACTTACTTCCGAATCACTTTTCAGAAATAATACACAAGGAGAATATTACAATTTTGTATTAGGAATAGCAAAAGTAACGGAATGAAAAGCGAAAATATTGATTACAACCCATTTCTGAATTTATTAATCATCTTTAACCCTTTCCGGCACAGGCAAAATCTGTTAGTAAAATGAGAAATTATCGGTTGTCACCGGAATTCACAAACGATTTTTTAAAGATATTTTGAAGTCCTTAATTTAGGCTTTTATTGTAAAATGAAATTTTCACTAAAATATTATTGGTGCCGTACTTGCAAGTTTCGAATTAAAATTAGGTATCCTAGACCGGTTACAGTGTGCCGGAAAGGGTTAACTGAACGATTAATCATGAGATTGTACCTTAGAATAGGTACCTTCTACTTTGTCAAAGTGACTGAATTGCGATGCTGTGTTCGCATAATTTCAATTTCACAGAGTACGGACAGAGCCTCAACTCGGCTTGAAAAGAACGCCCTCAATGGATCACTTAAAAACTAAACCATCGCGTTGGCGATTTTTATCGTTGTGATTTCTGTTTAACTGTAACCATATTCTGGCTTGGCACTTCTTGCTGAATGCTGATTTGATATCTTTGCACACGTTCTTATTCTATTTGATCTTAGATTTCCGCGCTTATATTGATTCATAATTATTACTGTTATTGTTCTTGAATTTTCAAGTTTACATTATTAGGTCGTCATGTTAAGAAGAGACACATGTATTGTTTGCAAGACGAATACGTCAAAGTTATTTCATATTAAAATAATTCTTTCATAAATTTCAAAACAATAAGCAGCAAGCCGTCGGTGTATTTTTTTTTCTTTTTACCCTTATCATTTGTCGCCAAGGAAGCGATGTTTCGCCGAATTAGCAACCTCTCTTATGTTATGATGGTAGTTTCAGAGTCATCCGCTCGTATCGCTACTGTCTATGCGTAATCCCATGTTAAACAAGTCGCCATTACAGTGTATGAAAGTTGATTCTCTGTTCCGTACTCTGTGTTCAATTTTTTGCAGTACGATTGTTTTTTTTCCTTTATTTTTCTGGTATTTATGCAACACTCTTTGAAAATTAAACTGTCTAGAAAACTTTGAAAAGTTGAAAGTAATGAACGGGGAAAATAATAAGGAGAAAGATTAAAGTTTTTTATTAACACGATAGTAAAAGAAACAGAATGAAGTGAGTAAATTTCGATTACAACTCAAGACTTTCTGAAGTTCCCTCATCAATCTTCCTTATCTAAACAAGTAATCATGAGATTGTAACCTGAAATATACCGTCATTGTTATACCAAGCACTTATTTTAAAAGTACTATTTTCTCGTTATGAGTATTATTTCCTTCTATTTGTAGAATATGCTACCACTAGTGTTTCTAATTAAGCGGATTTTTTAAGTCAGATATTCGAAATTCATAATAGAAAATCAAAACAGCAATATTTGCTTTATTTAGAAACAGAAATGCCGTCATTTAAAGGGAATGTTTCTGATGCAATCTCCTGGTCAGAAATGAAATTTTTACAATTTCGGAATTTCTAGAGCATATTATCCCATATGGGACGAACGGTTGGTATATGCGTCACATATTGCGCTTCAGAACCTTCTTTATTCTCACTAGTTATGTTTTATTATAAAGTTTACCTTACTTAAACAGCGCATTTTCGACATTCAAATGGAGAAAAATATGTGTTTAGATAAACCGGTGATAAGAAATTTAAAATTACACAAAAAGCTCTCGTCGCTTAGGGATTAAAACCTGCGAATTAGAGGCTTAATAGGGATTCTACAGGTCAGGGATAATCCATGACTTTAAAAACATCAGCATTGTCTTAGTACATAGAATAAGCATCAGTAATGTCTGAGAAAAAATTCTTCCTTTGCAATAGCAAAATTATATAAGCCAAATTTTTCTACATAAAAATACTGGCAATTAAGCTGCAAGTCTAAAGATCTTGATAAGGTTTTACAACTATTTATGAATTTCTAGAAAAAAAATTCATCGCCCCAAATGGTAACTAGCTACCACTAAATTTGAATGGTGTTTCTCAACTTTTCAACTAGATCTAGATTTTATAAACCAAAAAATACTGTAAACATTTAGTGGTGAAAATCAAGCATTTGAGACAAAGCATTCTCATTCTTGCCTTATTCAATCATTGGAAAATTAAACAATTTTTTCGAGTGCTCCCTAAATGATTTTTAATTGGTAAAAAGAAAATTTTGAACACTGATAATCCGAAATCTTGGCATCATATTCATTTGAAGCATTAAGAAGTTACTTTAACTATCATAAATTATGGAGTAAAATGCATTTAATAATCAAATATTTTTCAAACCAAAAGGTTTATTTAATAAAATATAACTTAATCCATTGACGTATTTATTTCATATAATTTTTAAATTGCTTGCTTTTGCTTATGAAAATTGTTTGTTTATTTAAGTTATACATTGGGAAAAAAAGTCATTTAAAGTCAGCACTCTATTCTTCAGTACACGATAAAGTTGTGTAAATGATTGAAACACACTGTAGGATTCTAAATTTAGAATGTACTTTCACAATGTTTGTAACTTGTGCTCAAAACAATGTACCAATACGTCTTATGCTGCTTAAGTAGTCTGACTATTAATTTTTTAAAGAGTAACTTGATTTTTATATGATCCCTGGACCCTATAAATTAATTTCAGAAAAAAGTTTTCCAGCTGCTGCAAAACGAAAATTCCGTTTAAGTACGATCAAAACACACTGATTTAGACAGCTTAAATTTTTATTATTTTGGAGTTTTTCGACACTAAAACTGAAAAATGTGTTTTCCAAAAAACAGTAGCGCATTTATAATTTTAAAGAATTGTGTTTTTAACTGAGCTTTTTAGAGTAATATTTAACTTCTTTAAAAATGTACAAAATTAGTAAATGTAAATGATACATAGATAAAAAATATGTTTGTGAATACCACATATGTATACATATATAGAATAGTTTGTCCTGACTGATTGATAATCAATGTACAGCGCAAACTACTGAATGTAGAAACATAAAAATTAGGGAAAATAAACTTCTTATGATGTAAGCGTACACTAAGATGAAATTTAAAAAAAATTCCCTTCCTAAGAGGATCAAATGGAGGATCAAAAATTCTGGAACATCTTCCTATATCTCAGCAGCCGTTTAAGGTAGCAGCGTGAAATTCCAGAATATAAATCTACTAAAAATATAATAAAACATCTATTTGAGCGATTTTAGAAATTGCCCTTCTGAGGGAATTAAAAGGGTAATAGGACAATTTTGAACATTTGGCATATTTCAGCAGTCGTTTTAAGTAGAAGAGTGAGACAGCAGAAAATAAATCGATTTAAAAAATAATTAAAGATGTATTTCAATGATTTTAAAATTTCCACCATTCGAGAGGGTTAAACTGGGGGTCGAAAAATTTCAAACTTTTTCGGACCCGTCATATGACATATCATCGGAAAGCCCTCGGACCGCTTTTTCATTTTATGAACCTTTCTTCCCACACCCTAATTTGCCCTCCCAGGGAGGGTAGTTTTCGAAGTTTTTTGAAATTTTAGTGTTTTATCACTACGGTTCGGATTTATACACGAGGCCATCTAATAAATGTTATTTATAATATATGACAATTTCAAAGCGAGGGGAATGTTTTATACTGGGGAGGCGTGATAGAACTTGAGGGGGGGGGATTTTCTAAATTCGTCCTAAACCCATCATGTGATATATCAGTGAAAATCTCTCTGACCATTATTTCAAATTATACACCTCCAGCGCTTCCCACCACTTTGCCCTGCGGAGGAGGGCATTTTTCTAAATTTTGCCCCATTACAGATATATTGTTGGGCAGCCCTGTGACCACTTATTCATGATATGTACTTCCCGTGTCCTTCCCCTCAATTTGCCCCTCCCGATGGTGCAGTTATCCTATTCCATCAGGATGTTTTCTATTAATTGGAAAATTATCGAACTGATCTCAATGACGTTGAAAAATCAATAAAAATGTTGATCGCATTTACCATTTATTTAGTTCTTGTTTTTGCTACCAGGTGTGCCATGCTTCTTCTTATTTTTGACATTTCGCTGAAAACTGTCGGAAAATTCTAATTTATGACAGTGAAACTTCCTTATCTTTTTACACTTACTCGCGCCTTTTCAACTTTTTACAACCAGAGAATACCGTTGCATGACTTTTCGACTATTGTGGCTGGCTATTTTTAGACTTTCTTCGGTGCGGTGTTTTTTAATTATTCCATCCGTTTTTAGTTGCCATATTTACTAAAATCTTTTATAAGCATTTTCCCCCAATCTGGCTTCCGCTAGTGATTCGGCTATTCGGGATGTGGGTCGAGATATTTGAACCTGGCTTCTGCTAGAAAGTCTCAATTATAGAAGAAATGCTCAAGGATTACCGAAATTAAAGACGATAGAAAATTAAATAAAATGCGGACACTACACTGTCCATTCTCGACTGAAAACAACAACCATTTTCCAAATGTTTTAAAAATAAAAGTATAAAAAATGCATAAAATATGATTTTAACAGAGGAAAATTATCGGTTCTCTAACTTTTTTACATATGGCTACAAAAAACACCAGGTCTCGATCTCGATGCTATGAGTAAGAAGCACCAAAAATAGTTTCCTTGTGAAAGAAATAAATTTTATTAAACATCTTCATACGAGTACCTTCTGTATTTACATTGCCAGAATATGTTAAGGATGAATTCTTCTGAGAAATACATACATACATTAACAACAAGAAAAACAAAAATGAAATGAAGAGTAATTTTTGAGATAAATTAGCCGTCAAAGAAAAGAAAATATTTCATATGATTGCACTTTCTCGCATTAATGCTAATCAAATAAATTCAGCAATGAATAATTACCGTTAATTGTTTATATTAAAGTTGTTTGAATTTATCGGATATTTATTTCTGTTAATGAACTGGAACACAACAAAAGATTTTCTTCTTTGTGTGACATTGCCAGAAAATGTGTTTTATAATGATAAAGAAAAAAGTACTTAAATCTAATTAACTCTAATTACATAAATAACTTACGAAATTTTGTGGCTTTTTTGTAAAATAGTTTGTTAAATTAAAGGTTAAACATAAAAAAGGTGATAAAAATTATAAGACATAAAAATACCATTTACTCTGATCTATATTGTTTTTCAGCGCAATTTTGATAATTATACATACATATTATAAGAAAATAGCAATTTCATAAATTTATAAACGGTTGTTTTGTTAACTTAAAACTTTTAACACTTTTCGGTGCAGTTTTTCTAAAAAAGGATACCTAGTTTTAATTTTTCTGCGAAAATTAAACCAATTACACTGTTTTGAAAAAAATCGATGCGATTTGCAAGCAGCACCAAAAATAGTTCCCTTGTATAAGAAATAAATTTTGTTAAACATCTTCATGGTAGTAATTTCTGTATTTACATTGCCAGAGTACGTTTAGAATGAATTCTTCTCAGAAATACATACATTAACAACAAGAAAAACAAAAACAAAATGAAGAGTAATTTTGCGACAAATTAGCCCTAAAAACAATAAAACATTTCATATGACTGCTCTTTCTTTGCTTTTCATTAATGCTAATCGAACAAATTCAGCAATGAATAATTACTGTTAATTGTTTGTAATAAAGTTGTTAAAATTTATCGGATAATTATTTCTGTTAATGAACCGGAACACAACAAAAACTTTTCTACTTTGCGTGACATTTCAAGAAAACGTGTTTTGTAATGATAAACAAAAAGTTTTTAAATCTGATTAACTCTAATTAATATATAAATAACTTACGCAATTTTGTGGCTTTTTGTAAAATAGTTTGTTAAATTAAGATAAAACATAAGAAAAAAAGTAATAAAACTTTTAAAGATATATAAATACCGTTTACTCTGATCGATATTGTTTCATTGCTCAATGTTGATAATTATACATACGTGATAAGAAAATAGCGATTTCATAATTTCACAAACAATTGTTTCGTTAATTTACAAATTTTATCCCTTTCTAGCACAGTGTCTTTAACCCTCTAAGCGTTTGGCCCGTAATATTCCGTACACTAAGCTCCAGGTTTCACTGCAATATAAGTAATGTTTAAGATATTGTTACTCTATAAATTTAATGAATTTTCAAATCATTGAAGAATGATTAAGACTTTCAAGGATTACATTTATATTCCTAAATAAGGTTTTTTATGTAATATTGAAAGAATCATATTTTATTAGCATTTAAAACAAAATGCAGAGAAAACAACATTACAATTTTACCCATTTGCAAGACGCTTTGAGGGTTAAAAAAGGACACCTAATTTTAATTTTACTGGCACCATGAATATTTAATTAAAATTATCTTTTTATACCTTATAATAAGCAAGTTCCTATTTTCTAATAAATTAGTTTATAAATTCCAGTGTAAGTTATACATTTCAAGCAGATTATAATGAAGGATGCGAAAATTTTGTAGCGCCATATTTGGTTACTCAATTCGTTTCTGGCGTGAAATAAACAAAAACAATCCAATAATAAAAATATAAAATAAAAGTATAAAAACGCATAAAATATGATTTTAACAGAGAAAAATTATCGGTTCTTTAACTTTTATATATTTGGCTACAAAATGCACCTGGTCTCGATACTGCTTGCAAGCAGCACCAAAAATGTTTTCCTAAAAAAAAAAAAAAATAAATAAACATTTTCATAAGAGTACTTCCGGGATATTTACATTGCTAAAGTATGTTTAGAATAAATTTTTCTGAGAAATACAAGCATTAACAACACGAAAACAAAAAAGGAAACGAAGAGTAACTTTGCGATAAATTAGGTCTCAAAGAAAATAAATGATTGCTCTTTCTCACATTAATGCTAATCAAACAAATTCAGCAATGAATAATTACCGTTAATTGTTCGTATTAAAGTTGTTTGAATTTATTGGATAATTATTTCTGTTAATGAACCGGAGCACAACAAAAGATTTTCTTCTTTGTGTGACATTTCAAGAAAATATGTTTTATAAGGATAAAGAAAAAGTACTTAAATTTAGTTAACTCTAATCATATAAATAACTTCCGCAATTTTGTGACATTTCAAAAAATAGTTTGTTAAACTAAAGATTAAATATAAAAAAAGTTTTAAAAGTTTTAAGACCTATAAATACCATTTACTCTGATCTATATTGCTTCATAGCACAATGTTGATAATTATACATACATGGTAAGAAAATAGCTATTCTATAATTTTAAAACAATTGTTTTGTTATCTTAGAACTTTTAACCCTTAAATGCTCAGGATAGAACGCGTTCCAAAAAATGAGCGATTCAAAGAATCAGAATTTATACCTTGAAATCTAAATAGTAGATTTTTCTTCATTTAATTACGAATGGTCTGTCATTAAGTAAAGTGAAAATTGCCCTTTTAGATTTCTGGTGAGAATACGGACTCCACTAAAAAAAATCTGTAAAAACACTACAGCTTTTTGGCCCAAAATTTTTGGGAAATCTGAAGGTATTTGGCCCATTTTGCAGATATTTTTAAGAATATATTTAAAAATTCTGCAGATATGTTAAAGATAAAGCTTGCAAATTTTCTTAAAATTTCTGTAGAATTTCTGTAGAAAGCGGCGATTTCTTCAGATAATCTTAAGATTATTTTTAGTGGGGGAATATGTGAATAAAACCCCGAATAAATCGGGAACACTTATGGTATCGAAAATGATACAATATGCATTTAAGGGTTAATACTTTCCGGCACAGTATCTCTAAAAAAGGACTTCTAATTTAAATTTTATTGGTACCAAGAACATTTAATTAAAATTATCTTTACATAATATATCTGATAATGAGCACGTTCTTATTTTTTTATAAATTAGTTTATAAATTCCAGTGTAAGTCATTTATTTCAAGCAGATTTTACTCCGCGCTGCAACGGGTTAAACAAGATTGCTTAAGTATGGACAATTTGTGCATAAAAATATATGGCTACAAAAAGCACCATGTCTTGATGCTATGTGCAAGCAGAACCAAAAACGGTTTCCTCCTATAAGAAATAAATTTTATTAAACATCTTCATACTAATACTTTCTGTATTTACATTGCCAGAATATACCGGGTGCCCCAAAAATGACTGATGGATTTTAAATTTCAATAACTTGCAAACTGTGACAGCTATTTAAAAAATTTTTGCAGGAGGGTTATATATAATGTCAGGAGTTTTTTTTTTACCGCAATTTTTTATTTTAGTTCGCATCTCAAACAATAGGTGGCACTGACGGCGATTGAAGGCAGGTCGACGCTTCACTCAGCACTGATCACCTGGCCTTCAATCGCCGTCAGCGCCACTTATTGTTTGAGATGCGAAATAAAATAAAAAATTACGGTAAAAAAAAACTCCTGATATTATACATAACCCTCTTGCAAAATTTTTTTAAATAGCTGTCACCGTTTGCAAGTTATTGAATTTTAAAATCCATCAGTCATTTTTGGGACACCCAGTATTTAGAATGAATTCTTCTGAGAATTACATATATTAAGAACAAAATAAATAAATAAATAGATAAATAAATAAATAAATAAAAAATAATAAAGAGTTAATTTTACGATAAATTAGTCCTCAAAGGAAATAAAATATTTCATACGATTGTTCTTTCTAGTATAATGCTAATCAAGCAAATTCAGCAATGAATAATTATCGTTAATTGCTTGTATTAAAAATGTTTGAATTTATTGGATAATTATTTCTGTTAATGAGCTGGAGCACAACAAAAGATTTAGATTTCCTTCTTTGTGAGACATTTCAAGAAAATGTGTTTTATAATGACAAAGAAAAACTCTAATTATATAAATAACTTCTGCAATGCTGTGGCCTTTTTGTAAAATAGTTTGTTAAACTAAACATAAAACATAAAAAAATGATAAAACTTTTAAGACATGTAAATACCATTTATCGAGATCCATGTTGTTTCATAGCGGAATAGTTGATAATTATACATATATTATAAGAATATAGCGATTTAATAATTTCATAAACAATTCTTTTGTTAGCATACAACTTTTAACCCTTTCCGGTGTTAAAAGTGTCCCTACAAATAGACATCTAATTTCAATTTATTCTGAAAATATAGCAATTACAGTGTTTTGAAAAAATCTGGTGAAAATCAACCAATCTATGCATTAAAAAAAAAAAAAAAGAAAGCTATGTAGGAGAATTAAGTGGCTAATATAATGACTAAAATGAAAACAATATTCTTAAAACTATGTAACAAGATCGATTAAACTAATGACACAAGCATGTACGGATTATAGAAGATTTAGCTTTAAGTGTACTTATGTCGTTTTGCTGATCAACTTCATCACGCTCCGAAATTGATGATGCATTAACTTTATGAGTATCAACCAAAATATAAATCGACATTACTTAAAAGTTTTCAAACGGAAAGCAAAACAAAAGAGGTACTTTTAAAAACAACTTTTAATGGAATGATCTCTTAATAGCATTCTTAGGGTTGAAAAATGTTGTTTTTTCTTTGTTGATAGCAATAAAGTATTTTCTTTAACTTTACAGTTTCACATTAACTTCAAACATATAAAGCTACAAAAAGCCTAACATTATTTAAAACCTTATTTTGATTCATTTTGCTTGTTTATTTTTTATAAGGAAATATAAAATATTTTTAGAAGAATTGCGAGAATTAGCATAAAATAGTTTTTCCATTAAATGTAAATGGCTTTAAACAAAGTGTTATTTACTATCTTAAATAAAATCAGTTTTATGTAGCAGGTTTGTAAGTAAATTAAAATTTAAAATCTCTGTACATCAAACAAACATTTGCTGTCGTATTGAAGAGTGTCAACCTGTTTTTTTTTTTTAATTCCCTTTAGAACAGACTATTCTCTTTTGTTAAGATTTAGTTGTCCATGTTCAATAAATTTGAATACAATATTATTGAAAACTTGGAAAATTGCAAAATGTATTTTTGTCATAAACCTGAAACAGATAATCGTGTTATCCTGACACACTCAGGACCAGAAAAGTTTCGTCATAAGCGGAGTGTCGCGATAACGAGGGTTAGAGAAAAACATGTTTATAAAAAGGTGTAATTTTAAGACAATTTGAAATTCACAACTTCTCTTGCATTTTTAAGCAATAAAACATTATTATGAAACTAAATAAACACAAAAACGAAATCAAAAAGGAGAAAAATTTTATTTCTGATGACTTATGTTTTTATTATTACATGAAATAAGATTTGTGTATCCCTAGTTGTGCTTCCTATAATATTTTTTCTATATTATACAATGAATTTTGAACACTATTTGAACACTATACTATCCTTAGATAATTTCTGACCGTTTTAATGCAATGCAATGCTTCGGTTGCAGTTGGAGGCTAATTTTGTGCTAGCATCACATAACTTTCGTTTCCAGATTCTAATGAAATATCCGTCCTTTTCTCTTTTACAATTTCAGAAGTCATTGCATCCGATGATGTGGAAAATCCTTACTAAAATCAATGTACATGTAGACATTTCCCATTATATCTATTTCACGATCTAACAATTTTTTAACCCTTTAATGTTCATTGGTTTCGCCACAAAACCACAAAATTTTAATTCCGATACGCAACACTGACACCGGTATTTTTATCTAAAAATATCCCTTTTATTTTGTATGTGAAAAATCACCTTTCCCTATTTATAAATATATTTGTTCTTAATTACCGGTGTCATTCACTTATTTCGACATCTTAGCAATGAAAATGCTATGATCGTTAAAGGGTGAAACAATTTTGGTAGAGAGATACCTTCTTCATCACCTTCTGTACACTCGAGAATTGGTGAATTCTGGTGAAACCAGCATGTTTGAAACAGTTATGAACTGTCTCAGACTTTCTTAACACATTACTATAAGCAGTTTCAGGGCCGCTCCCGAATGGTCCGCCAACTGACTATCAATATTTTCTTAGAAAGATTTTCGTTTTATATTTTTCCTGCAAATTGGGCAGAAATCATCCTCGGAGGTTCGTTTTAGTACAAATGCTATAGAAACATACTATGAAATTTTCGGTTAAAAAAATATTGGTGTTCAGTTCGCTGACCATTTGGGAGCTCTGCAGTTTAAAAGACTACGAATAAAGTGTGGGGGGGGGGGGACTGAATGTTTAGCATTCCCTAAGTGTATACGTATTGCATTCGCAGTGTAAAACATAGTGGGTGATTAACCCCTCGGGAACGAACGACACGTATACGTGCCGCAAAAAGGCTTAAGAATCCTTGTTTTTTCCCACCGGTAAAATTATACTGCAAAAATTGCCTGACTCAATCGGAGTTTTATTCTCGGTTTAACAAGAAACAAATTTCTGTTTTTTATAACCGGTGACAAAACATTAAAAATTTCGTAAAAGCCTCCCGTCGCGAAGGGGTTAATCAAAGACGATAGGAAGGTACGCACAGGAAGAAATCTCAACTTCACTGATTCGGTTGTTTATAGTGTGTTGGATTTTTTTTCTTCAGATAAACGATTGAAATAAATTTCTCCTTTATGTCAATGAGCATTTTAGACACTTTTATGAAAAGTTTGGCAAAAACATTTCTTACGACACAATTTCGGTGCTTGTAAGATGGATTATGAATAATGGACAATTTTAAACCGTCGAGACATCCGGAATTGAAAATTATTCAACGACTTAAAATCTAGAGTTTATTTACATTAAAATCGTACATAGAAAATCGGGACTTTAAAAAAACTAACGTGATAAGTGGAGTGACGTATAAACCAGTATCGGTCCGGATAGGACGTTACATTCTGACTAAGTGATATGAATGAAATCTATGAAACTACATCAAGTAATAATTGTTTTCAAAACTGCTTTAACAAGGTTTAATATATTGCAAGGCAGATCCAATATTTTGATTCGAGCGTAGATTTAAATGGAATATTTTCAACAGTTACTCAAAAGAGCACTGGCATTTGATAATTTATCAAACGTCTAAAGTTATATTTTAATAAATATCTTGAATTATCATTAGACAACATAATATTTATACATATTATAATTTTATTTTAAAATATGTTCTTGAAAAGTGAAAAGAAAATACCGATACTTTTAAATAAATATAAAAATATATGACGGAATGAAATTTTCGCCTTGCTTTTAACACAAAATATATAATATGAACTTTAAAATGATCAACTTTGCATAAAAGGCGATTAAAAAATCAAATATAGATGTTAATAGTTAATTTTATTTAAAAATATCTGAGCACTTTCAAGCCTTTAGTCAGGTTTTTCCGCAGACAATATTTTCTTTATTTATACAAATACATGATTCCGTTTTGAAAATGAACGAGACTCGTGGCTTGAAGATTGAATTGGTAGCATTTTAGGTGAACGGTAAAAAGAAATATTTAATTGTTGTACCATAAATTTTAATACGTCATTTTCTCAAATTGTCAAGATTTATTTTCAG
The DNA here is from genome assembly GCA_964019185.1 of Maratus speculifer. NCBI lineage: Eukaryota > Metazoa > Arthropoda > Arachnida > Araneae > Salticidae > Maratus > Maratus speculifer. The sequence continues at coordinate 256,071,770 of OZ025290.1, forward strand.
AATGTTAAACTACAAACTCGGTATTGTATACGATAGGGAATCATCACACACTTATTTTTTTTTTTTTTTTTTTTTTTTTTTTTTTTTTTTGTATAGGATTTTTATGTATTCTCTGATAATGGATAAATAATAATTGGACATTGGGAATATGATTTTTATATGATTAAAATCTATTCTGATCTGATTGAATCTATTCTGAATGAGATATAAACGAGAGAAAACAGTAGATTGGCGACAAAATTTTTTATCTGCTTTATGTTCTTTTACTTTCGATACTTTTATTTTCTTCTATCTTCAACAGAATGAGGTATTGTAATAGAAATTTTTATCGACTTACGGTTTTTCACGAATTTCCAAGTTCTAGAGGTCAAAGGTAACAAAAAACTAGTTTATATGAAATGTCTGTCTGTCCGTCAATGTGTCCGTCTTTCGTCATTGTACCGTTGAAATGTGTATGAGGTTATGCTTAGATTTATATTAAATAGATTAATCTATTATTATTATTATTAATTTAGATTTATATTAAATATATTGTGTATTTTTGCCTGTACCAAGTAGCTCATCCTTCAATTTAGAAATATTCCGCAAGGGGGAGCTTTAACAGCGATTTTTGTGCCATTTTTAATATTGTACCTACGAAAAGTGTATGTAGTTATGCATTGAACTGACACAATTACTTTATGAATGCATCTGTCTATGGCAAGCATGACCTCCCTGAATTTGAGAAAATCCGCCAGAGGATGACCTATAATTGCGATGTCTGTGCCATTTTCATTATTCTGGATCGAAAAGTTTATGATTTATGTATAAAATTGAATCAATTTTTTGGTTCTGACTAGCAGGAAATTTTCCACGACAAAGAGCTGGTGTAATAGTGATTTTTGTAAAATTTTCTTCATTTTTTTGTAGTTCTGTTGTTCATGAGCAGTTTATGCAACGATGAGAAATCCCATCCTGTAGAGTAGGCTATTCGCTAATATATAATGAAAACAGAAAAAGGAAAAACTATTGATTTATAAATATCATGATCTAGATTTTTTTTACTTTGATTAATTGACTGAAGCAGGCATGTAAGATGACAATGAAAATTGATGTAGTATTGAACTAATAATATACTAATAGTATTACCATGCGTAACTATTTTTCGGATTGACACATCCAACTAGTTTTCTTTTCTTATCAAAAAAGTAGTTTTTGATAAAAAAAATTAACATCACAAATGAAATTTTATAATTAATATTTAAAGAAAAATACATTAATACGATTTCTGTTTTATATGTTTAGTAAAAAAGACTAGCAGCAATGCATCTCAAATTTAATTATCTATTTTACTAGTGTTTGTTAGAAGGATTTTTTTTAAATGTAAGTTACAACACTGATAAGGTATTTTTTACACAAAGCTCTCTGATCATATGAGAATTAAATGCACACCTATTAAAATATACTGATTTAACCTCTTCAGACCTGATACATTTTAAGCCATCATAAAAATTATTTCAGAGTTTGTTCCATCTATTTATACGTATAGAAACATAATTTTGTAATAAAAAGTAAAATAATTGTTATTAGTTAATATTTACTAGCAGGTACACATATGTGCACCTCCGGTTCATACTGCAAAAAAACACTTCATTTTTCAAAAGATCATTTAAATGAGGAATTTGGTGGACAATTGATACATATAAGCTTGTTTTAAGTGCTATTTTAGAAAAAAAAATCATTTTTATATATAGAAATATATATTCCATCTTGTACAAATAACTCTTTTTCTTGATTCAGCCTTCATACCTGCATTTTGAAGAAAAGTTATCATTTGTTGAACGAGGAAACTGTTCAATTTTGTCATATCTAATATAGTAAATTGGCTCCTAAATACCCTTACTTTGTTTTCGCTGTGGTTTATTTGCTGAATCGTCTTCAAAACTATTTTCCGATGAATAAATTTTGCATGGTCTCCATGGTTGTCGTTCTTCACTTACTTTGCTCTTATATTTCATCAGCATTTAAGCAATCTCTAAAAATATCGTAAGAGAGACAATCTGTCTTTTCGAGGAGCTTTACCTGTTTTGCAATTTCTGATATACACTATCCAACAAATGGAAATAACCAAATCTATAAAGTGTACAAAAACTCTTGTTGACTATTTTTTGTGTGAGTAGAACAACGGTAGTAAGCTATAAACCTATCATTTAAATCTGTATTACTCATTAACGTTTTGTATTCACAATTGCAGGTTGTGTTACATTAATTTTACAGTTTTGATCTTTAGACCACCTAACGTAACTGCTCTTGAGATCGCTATCGATGCAAATCGAAAGCAAAATTACACATTTGTTATCTTTCCAGTTTAGTATACACATATCCTTCCCTTAGTCACTCATCCCACTCTCCGTGTTACAAATCTCGATCATTCTTGATTTTTTTATCTGCTCCCCCTAGTCTTTTGTTCATAATCTTTCCAGTTTGGTAGATATTGTTCCTCAATAAAAAATCGACACATTTTACACTAGTAAAAAAACTGTCCTAGTAAATCACCCGTGTGTTGTATTTTGGTACAAATTTAAAAACGATTTGGTATTGCTTCCACCTAGACCTCATCATAAGTACTTTGAATCATCAGCTGGTACAGTTCCTTTTCCATGATATATTTGGCAGTCAAGTCTATGGCCATACATGGAAGATGAAATAAAGTTTTTTAATCCCAACGGATTAGGTTTTAACGACACAAACTGTCTAGATCCACAACGACCAGTAAATGGGATCCCACGATTCTCTGTTCATCTAGTGACAAAGGTTTTGGCCGGAGCAGGGACAAACATTTTATTCTTACCGCATTAAAAATAAGATTTACTTTCCATAATTTGTCATCTGCTTAAAGATCATTTGATTTATCTGCAAAATGCAGAAATTTTCTAATCTCAAAAACTCGATCACGTGACACAGTAGCTGCAATTCTAAGTATTGACAAGTCTTTTTCTCAGTAGAACCTTGATTGTAAATATTTTAAAGTTCCCACGATTGTGTTTACGTCTGCAACTTTTATAACTTCATATTTAGATGCATTTATTCAGCGAGGGTTTCCTGTTTGAACGGAATATAGGGGAATTGGAATTGTTTGAATGGAATTGGTTTCATATGAAACTTTTTCCAAAAATCTTCATTTACCTAATCTAGAAATGATTGAAAAGGATTTATGATGTTGTAAAATCTGCTTTTAGATAATCCTCATCAATCAATGATCCTTGAAATACTATTAGAAAAAAAAAGATTAAATAAATATTTGCAAAAACGAAGATTTTATTACTCTAGTGTGTTGTAACACAAGTTTTAAAAATTTACATATTTTCAGTTTTCCATAACAAAGGCCTTTTAGGTTAAACTTTATTGTTACATGGATTCGGGATAGGTAATGGAGCAATATACTTAGTTACATCTGTGTCATCTAAATTTTCATTATCAGATGACTCACCATCACCGTTGGCCTCACCAGTTTATTTACTCTTACAAAGATATAATAATTATGATTTTTAAAAATTAATTTTTAATTTAAAACATCAACAAAATGAATTCTTATCTATAATTAAGTATATTTTTTTAATAATTCAACAACTTCAGCACTGCACCAATTAGACACCATTTAGTAAAAATTTTTTGTGTGAAATGACTTCTTTCCAAAAACACAGAATTGAAACCGGAGGTGCACATATGTGTACCTTACAAATTTCACCTAATTTAAATAGATATTATGATCTAGCTAAAAAAATTAGAGTAATGCAATATAGAAGAGTTTATAAGTATTATTAAAAAATATTATAAATAAATATTAAATTTCAAATTATAAAAATTTACTTACTTTTTCGAAGTTTTATATTTTTTTCTCAAATGTTCGTTTATTTTCTCCAAAATCATATGAATTAAGACAGCTAGCGCAATTTATTGCTGAAACTAGAAAAGCCTAACGTACACAAATAACATCCTCTCGTCTCAATAAAAAATTTTCAAATATAAAGTGAGATGCGCAGTTGAAATCAGAGGTACACATATGTGCACCTCAGGTCTGAAGAGGTTAAGATTTGTTTTTATACAAATAACATATAAGATCAGTTTCAGATATTTTTACTGGCAATACAATCTGAAAAAAAAAAATAATTTATAACATAGCTGTCGATTTTTACCCATTTTTCCTACCACAAAAATTTTATAGTAAATATTCTCTTATTTAATCGTCGAATTTTTAATGATTGAACAATTGGAAAATCTCTGTACAATTTTAGTGGTAGCAAAAATTCGTAAAAGTTGGCCGCTATGTTTATAGGCAATAAAAAGGAAACGGAAGGTATGCAGTCTTACGCAGAATTTACGAGGGCAATTCGTAAAGTAACATCTGTTTATGAATAAAAAAAAAAACTAATGAAAGGAAACATGTTTTGTTACTTACGTATGAAAGACACGTTCTTCAGCTACTTCTCAACATAATTGCCGTATTAATTAAAACAATTATCATAACGGTAAATCAACTTTGAAACTCCATCGTCACAGACTTCTGCCGCCGGCCTATTCAACTGCGATTATTTTTAAATTCAACTCGCACCACTCTTTGAATCCAAAAAATTTTAACATATTTTTCTATGTCATTTGCTGATAAATGTACTACCAAAAATGTTTTAAAAAATAGTGGGTCAAGCAAAATATTACGATAGCAATTCGGAATTTGTCAATATGAATAAAAGAATATGTTAAAACTCTTTGGATTGAATAAATGGTGCGAGTTGAATTTAAAAATAATCGCAGTTGAATAGGCCGGCGCCAGAGGTCTGTGACGATGGAATTTCAAAGCTGATTTACCGTTATGATAATTGTTTTAATTAATACGTCAAGTATGTTGAGAAGTAGCTGAAGAAAGTCTCTTTAATACGTAAGTAATAAAACATGTTTATTTTCATTAGTTTTTTTTTATTCATAAAAGGAGGTTACTTTCCGAATTGCCCTCGTATTTTTAAACTCGTTATTTTGTGTCATTTAGCTTAATACGCCAGTTCAATATGATCACGCAACATTATGGTATGCAATTACATGCAGTATTTTTAAGAAATTTGTTAAAATTTTATAAGGTAATAAATATTGGTAAGATTTTCAACATTCAATGGCTGCTTTTTTAAACGCTTTGAATAGAGTTATGAACATTGATAAGAAATTCTCTTTTCGGCAAAATTATAGAATAAATATAGTGAAATACATGCAGTAAAAAGTATTGTACAAGATATAATTTCGTGAAAATTTTTAATTGTTAAATCTTACATTAAGAGAAATCTTATTGTAAATCTTAAATAAGTTACAAAAAAGAACAAAAGATAAACCTCCCGAAAATTTTTATAATTTATTTAGTTAAGTAAACATTTTATCAGTTACATGATGTTATTGTTGGAATAAGAATTCGCTGTTGTTTAAAACTTTCTAAATACAGAATATTTTAAATAAACTATCCAATGTTCTAAGTCCTAAACTCTCAATTCATTTAAGTAAAATTTGATTAAACTATGTAAAGTTCTACTAACCTTATTACTAGATAGTTTCAAGTTATGATTTATTGCCATATATTTCTAAACTTGTATAAATAACTTTAAATTAGTACGAAAGATTCTAAACAATCTGTGATAAATGCAAAACGTCTTAATGTTTTGGCGAAGAATTATATTGCCAAATATTATATATTTTAATTTAAAAAAGAGGAATTTCAGAAAATCACCATAACATTGTAAATTAAACATTAGTAATAGTCCCACTCTATAGAAATAGTTTAAGGAAGTATTTTAATCATAAGAATTTATGTATTTCCACTAAAATGCTTGTCCATTAATTATGCTCCATTGTAAGGGATGAAAGTAAGAAAATTGTAGTTTTAGATGATAAATAAAATTGCAAAGTAGATGCCTAGAAAACTTATAATTCATCAAACATTAGCGATAATGCCATTCTATAGAGTTTATTTATTATTATTGTTATTATTATTATTATTATTATTATTATTATTATTATCATCATCATCATCATCATCATTATTACTACTACTACTACTATTATTATTATTATTATTATTATTATTATTATTATTATTATTATTATTATTATTATTATTATTATTATTATTATTATTATACCTTTGTTATATTCACAAGATAGAATATCACATTAGGTAATTCATAAATAACATTTAACGATATCGACTGCGACAAATATCTCTCTCCTTTGCTCTACTTCTGTATTTCTGTAATTCTTACAAATATAACCTAACAAACAAAAGGACTTTTATATTTTCATCATTGCAGATAAAAGAAAGTGTTTTTTAAAATACTGTATTTATATCACAACAAAATAAGAAGACACGAAAGAAATTAATGAATCGTAATTTAACAGCTTCCCTAATTTGCCCGTACGTCATACGGGGAACGTGTTTTTGCTAATCGCTCGTACTACGTAGGGGCATCCTTATTCGAATCCTAATCTATTATTCCCACCAGTAATTTTTATTGAGAATTTTGTGCTAGTTAATGTGAGTATTTTACTCATTAAATGCGAAATTTTTTGTTTCGAAAAACCATGATAAAAGATTAAAAATTCTGTAAATGACATGAAAAAAATAGACATTATTTGAATTTTTTTTTATTAAAAATAATGATTAGTGGTTAATTTTCCTTTTTATTCAAAATCCCATTTTACAAATATTTTCAAGTATTAACTCTTTCACTTTCAGTGAGTCCAAATGGCATATTGATATTCCTTATTTATTTTTCTAAATTTAATTCTGATATTCCAAATTCATACCAGAAAATTAAAATAGAAATGCTTGTCTTATTTAATAACAGACTTACCAAATTTAAATATGTCAAGTTTGTCAACAATTTTTTCTTGTGTACATTCAGATTGTGTAAACTACGGAATTATTAGAACGTATTCTACCATGGGAATAAAAGAATTAAGGAGACTCAATATCCTTCAATCGATGAAAAATAACGAAAATATCGACTGTCTAATTTTTTGCATTAATTATACTTTATTATCGTTAGTAATTCTTGTGAAGTTTAAAGCGAGTTTATTACGTCGCTGTCCTTTGAAATGTAAAAATCCACTACACCATAGCTGCCAACATCTTCGGCTTTTTTGGTCCGGAAAAATGTTATAGAAAATTTCACTATTTCAAATCGTCGCAATCTGCTAATTAAATAGGTCAAAAATTTCTATTCAATTTTTCCGCGCCAAAAAATCCGAGGAGTTGGCAGCTATGACTACACTTTTAAGTGTAGTGGATTTTTAGATTTTTTTTCCTTTTTTTTTTCTACAAAGATTCAAGCTCAAAGTGAAAAAACTGTTATGTATAATAATTAATCAGGGATGCGGGCGCTGTGCCAGAAATGGTAGATTGGTACCATTAAAGTTTTAAAGTATATCTCACCTTATTTAATTGCGGAATTTCTAAGATTAAATAAAGCAAGCAATACTATTAAATTTTATTAGTTAAAATCAGCAATTTTTGACAAAGCTCTTGCATCCCTGAATTAATCTACTCGATATCTGTTATGTAATTTTACCCGTATTTGAACAATTTCTTTTTTTTTCTCTCAATATAATTAACTTTCGATAATTCCGATATTTAAAATTACACAGCACATTTCTAGGAGTAGTTTAAAATAAAAATTAGCTCAAAATGTTCAAAATTGTACAAGAAGATATATTTTGAAATTGACTTAAATTTTAAAAATAAATTTAAATGTTCCAACTTTTGCCAGGGTAATAGAACAATTTCTTGATAGAATCATTTTTCGTCTCTGAGTCCTATATTATTATGCCAAAATGCTTAAATTAAAAAAAAAAAAAAAAAAAAAAAAAAAAAAAAAAAAAAAAAAAAAAAAAAAACGCCAAAGGATATTGAACAAGGGTAAAAAAATCTAGGCGTCAGCAGACAGTCTCTCACCACTAAATGTATTTCCTTATTTTTCGTTTAGTATTTCGAGCAAAATTCTCGTAAAAATGCAATTAAATTATTTTTTTTTTTAATTTTACTGGTGAAAAACTTCCAGCTAGCGCCTAGACTCTTTACTCCCTTGGTATCGAGTCATCCTTTATGTGTAATTCCATAGATGCCAACTCTCAAAATTATTCCGGAGTCTGATCGAACATTTGCATGCTTAAACCGGAAAAAATATATAAGAAACTATGTCTTATTTCTATGAAGCACATATTCGATTCCATTTGTTAGATATTAATTATAAATTAAATCCTAATTTATCTTTCCTAAGTATCACTCTTAATTTTTTATTTTTTAAAGCTTAATTTTTTTTAATTCTTTTCTTAAGTAGTTCTCTACAGTTCTCTCTAAATTGACTCATTGATATAAAACATAAAGACATCTCATTTCCTTTGATCGGGTGTAAAGTTGGGATCAACTAGGCAACCCCTTGATGCTGCTCTACTGTTCAGCAGTACTGTTCGATTCCATTTTGAGAGTTTTGGTTTAATAAAATTTTCGTTTAAAATATGTTCATTTTAGATCAGTCTCCGGATTAATTAAGAAAGGTTAGCATCTCTGGTAATTCCCCAAATCTTTTAAAAAGTGTAAGGTATTGCCGGGAATCTTGTGGTAATTATTACCTTAGAATTTTATTGGAGCAAACGGCTCGTTATTTTCCATCACACATTACAACGGTTCTCCATAATGGAGATATAGAATAAAGAGGAGGAGACAATTAGTGTGTTGTAGCAGTTGCGCGTGAAATAATCGATGAAGTTTTCGCAAGATGGTAGTTGATTTTTTATATCGGATCAGCAGTTTCTTATTACCGCCTTAGAAATCTTCTACCAAGAAATTTCCAATAGAAATTTTTACATTAATTTAGATTTTTCTTTAACGATTTTTCTTATAAATATAGTCGAAACTTCTATTAGTTCTTACTGGTAAAAAATTTGAAGTTTTTTTTTTTTACTGACACTAACAGACGGTTGTCTTGGTTGTTACAACACGTTGGATACGCCGGGACTGACTAGCGACAAAGTAAACTCCCACCAGTAAAAATAAAATTCTTTTATTACAATATTAAGGCGCTTAAATAAGTTAACCCTTTGAGCGCTGGGGTGTAAATTTCTTCAAAATTCCAAATGTTACATTGGCACCAGTATTTTGCGAAGAAAAAAAAAACGATTAACGATAAACACGAAAAAAAAATGCATTAAACCTTTTTTCAAATAATTTTGGTCGAATTTTTTGGTGGCATTGTGACATTTCGGAAATAAAATTATGTGGTAGAAAATTCTACCATCAGAGCTCAAGAGGTTAAACTTTTCTCATTAAACTTACTGGTGGAAATTTGTCAGGGTGGAATTCAAACTCTCCGAAAACAGTTGCGGTTGAAACTTCATTATATTCAGAACTAGCGGCCTTCGCCCGCTACGCTGGTCGGTTTATCTAAAGAAATCTTGAAGAAGTAGTTAGATAAGGTTCAGACATACATTAAAAAAAAAAAAAAGCAAGTCGATCATTCAAAAAACGTTGGGAAATATCAAATATTTACTGTAATTTTTTAAAAAAAACAAAGTTTCGAAAAAAAAAATTAAATCGAAAAAAAAATTACACTGACATATTAATGCAAGGAAATTTTCCCAGAGAGAAAATTCGCCTTGAATACAATATTTCAAATTCTTTTAATTGCTTATAGGCGTTAATGCCAACATAGTGAAAAAAAATTCCATGCTGGGAATCGAACCCGGGCCATCAGTATGGCGCACTGACGTTCTACCGACTAAACCACATGGAACGACAGCCAGCTTGAAACTTTCTCATACTTAAGTAGACTGGCGAAAACATAACGATAGCGCGTTTTAAAATCGCACAGTGACATCTATTGGATTTTATATGTACTAAAAAACGTTATGTACTAAAAAACGTGAGCAGCGCACCTAATAGTTTCTTTTGTTTCTTTTTGTTACTTTTTGTCTGTTGTCCGATTTTGATGAAACAAAGCCTATACACTGCCCGGGAGTGTGCATTCTTCATTAGTGAAAACCGCATAAAAATCCATTCAGTAGTTACGAAGATAACCTCGAACAAACAGACAGACAGACAGACAGACAGACAGACAGACAAAAAATTCAAAAAAATTTTTTTTGTGTTTCATTGGTTTTCTTTTATCGCCCTGACTCCATTTTTGTCAATTATCTTCAATGTACAGACACACCGGGTCCTACTGTTTTATTATATGTATAGATTTGTAAGTTTCTCTTATTAATATTACGCTGAGTAAAAAGCTTTCCGCGAAAACATTTTGTTATTCTTAATTGATAAATATCAGGTAACCAAGAAAGTTCGTGCGGTTTTTAACAACAGCTACTTTTGTTGCGTAGGCATGGTCATACCGATTTTGATGACGTCATTTCTGTACATTGCTTTTAAATTGCAATCAGTAAAGAGTTGTTTAACGTATCTCACGTTTCGCTATCAGTTTTGTAGGAAGTACAATCGTTGATAAAGGAAGTCGTTGACAAAGGAGATTTTGCTCTACGAGTTCAAATTAGGAAGCAAAACTGCAGAGGCCGCTAGAAGAATATGCTCCGTGTTTGGAGAGACTTCAGTGAGTGAACGGATTGCTCAATAGTGGTTCAGCAGATTTCCGTCCAGAGACGAGAGCCTCGAAGGCAAGCCCCGCGTTGGTCGTCCACCCATCTTAGACCAAGTCCATCTGGAAGAAGAAATCAAACAGAATCTTGATCTAACATGCCAGAAGCTTGCGAAAAGGTTTGGAGTATCTGACGAAACCACTCGATTGCATCTTTATAGCCTTGGGATGTCGTGGAAACTTGATAAGTGGATTCCTCATGTCCTGTCCGAGGAAAACAAGCTCCAACGATTGAATATCTGCTTGTCATTGCTGTCGCGCCAAAACAAAGCTTCTTTCCTGGATAAGCAATTGACATGTGATGAGAAATGGAAACCGAAAGAGAAAACATCATTGGTCGACTTTTGGTTCCGTGTCATTGGTGGCTAAACCGGACATCCATCAAAAAAAGATAATGCTGTGTATTTGGTGGACTAGCGCTGGTATAGTTCACCATGAATTCTTAGATGGTTTGGTTTATTTTTGTCGTCCGATTATCTGCGCTAGGGATATAGGACCAAGGGGGGAGTGCCCTTCGTGGGGGTCTTTCTAAGGGAACCTAACCCGTATTTACGCAAGGTTCGAAGAAAACCACGAAAACTCCGAACGGTTAGGCCGACAGCCGCGATTGGGTTCGAACCCAGCACCTGCCGTCTACCAGTTGAGAGGTCCGTACCTCTCGGCCACTGGTGGGGCATGAATTCTTAGAAAGCGGGAAAACAATCACAGCCGAAGTCTACTCGTCGCAGTTGAAAAGGGTTTCAGCTGCTTTGCTTGAAAAGCAGCCAGCGCTGCTCAACAGGATAGGAGTTATTCTCCTCCACGATAACTCCAGACCTCATTCGGCCAAAGCGACCAGGGACGTGATAAAAACATTGGGCTGGGAAGTTTTGCCTCACCCATCTTACTCCCCGGACATCGCCCCATCGGACTACTACTTGTTTTTGGCTATGGATAATCACCTGCGGGAACAGCAGTTCCAAACCCAAGATGATGTCACAAAAACTATAACCCAGTTTTTGGACTCTAAACCAAAATATTTTTTCAAAAAGGTTATTTATAAGCTTGTGTCTCGTTGGGAACACGTAATTAAAGCCAATGGTGATTATTTCAAAGAATAAAATAAGTGTTTCAGATTTTTGTGGGTCTTTTTTTATGTCTGGTGAAAACCGCACGAACTTTCTTGGTTACTTGATACATATGAAAACAGCAAAGCTAATGAGGGTTACAATTTACGTTCATATATACACTCATCTGCCAACGTTTTGGAGACTTTTCAGTCCCTTCTGTGAAAAAGTGGCGAGCACGAATCTAGAAAGAAATGGACTTTATTTATGACCTCTTCATTTGAATTAAAGATTTCGCTATCAAGGTACAGCTGCAGATGTGAAAATAGATAGAAATCCGAAGCACTCATGACAAGGATGTATGGTGGCTGTGTCATTAAATTCCATTCATACTTATAGAGCGTCCACTCGGTCATCAAACTAACACATCGCTGATCGTCATCTTGATGAAAGATCCCCATTTTCCTTCTGAATTCATTTCTTTATTTTTCGACAATACCATCACGAACTTTGTTTAGCATGTTGTGGTAAATTGCACTGCTGTTAGTCTGTATGCTGTACAAGGTACTTCTTGTACAGAATTCAACGACAATCCCACGAAAGACAGATAAGCACATTCATGTTTGTTAGGACACGTCTTGCCACCGAATCTGCTGCTGTATTCGCAGGTTTTGACTACTCATTTTTACGTCTTGTATAGCTGTAGTATGCTCATTTTTTGTCACAAGTCACAATTCTGTCCAGAATGTTCTCTTCCCTTTGATCTCTGAGCAAAGTCAAACAACAGTTTTTGCTCTTGCAATTGTCTTCGGAAGTCAATTCACGAGCCACCCAGCGGTTGAACTTAAATGCTAAACTTAAGCATTTCAGAGCATTAACTATTATTTTTTGGTAAACATTAAGCTCTACCCAACAGTTCATGTTGAAACATTTTTGTCTTGACCAGTGATTCTTAACTGCTCAGAATAAACTTTAATAGTGCAGCCAGAACGTGGTTATTCTTCAATGTCGAAATTTCCAGGTTTAAACATCTAAAACCAAACTTTGACTATATCATAAGAAAGAATATTGATGCCTGAACTTGTACACATTTTGCTGCAGCATTCACCCCTCACTGAATTTGTTATGGAACTCATGGTACGTAATCGTTCTGGTCTTCTGACATGATAGCTCCATTTTAAACACTTTTTTGAAGAAAACGATAAGAAATTTTGAACAAACAATTTACACAGTCATGTAGTTTCCATGTTCATCTTTCGAATGTAAAAATTGGTTTGTGGAATAGCTGACAACTACACAAACGGTAGTGGTTGGCGCGAAAGTATCTATATGGGAAAAAACATTTTACTCAAAGTAATAGTTTAATGTTCTCCATTATACACTACAACGGTTCTCCATCAAACATTAAAGCAAAGCAGCATGGAACTAGTCAGAACTTTAGAGCATGGTCGTACCAATTAGCACGAACAATTAACCACATAATCGTCGCGCCCGAGACATTCACTGGCTACAAGCTTCACGGCTTTTATTTAGAATTGTTTGATTCCCACCAGCTATAATATAAAATAGTGTAACTGGTTTTATTCTGGTATCATTTTACTTGTCATTAAATAAGATGAATATTTTTTTTTCAGAAAAGTGGTGGCAATAATTAATTTGAATTTTTAAACAGTAATTTAATGCGACCATTAACTCTTAAATGCATATTATATCATTTTTGGTACCATAAGTGTTCCCGATTTATTGGGAGTTTTATTCACATATTCCGTATTCTCGCCAGAAATTTAAAAGAACAATTTTCACTTTACTTAATGACAGACTATTCGTAATTAAATAAAGAAAAATGTACTATTTAGATTTTTCTGGTATGAATTCTGATTCTTTGACTTGCGCATTTTTTGGAATGCGTTCTATCCTATGCATTTAAGGGTTAAGGGGTTAAAACGAACAATCGATATAACTCTAAATATAGTACGCGAAAAATTTCTAATGAAAGCTTAGATGTTGTGTGCATATTAGCGAAATCTTCGCATTTTGAATTCTGTTTTTTAAGAGTAGTAGAAAAGACTAGTGTTGATTGTTACACTTTTTTACTTCAGAATTTATTGTGGAAGTTTGAGGAATCTCAAACAATTTTAAGAACAATTTAAAAAATCACTATTTCCTTTGTTCAATAGAGCATATTGTAATAATTTCCTTAGTTTTCTGGCGTTACTTGTTACAGCCTTTAGATAAGTCGTTTATGAATAAGAAACATCAGCTTAAAAAGCCGTCGTTGAAGTTACAATAAATAGAAACAATAAGAAGCATCCGAATCGGAGTATGCTTCATGAACCCAATTCTTACACCTTTTACATGGTACTCACTTTGCATAGAATTTGGATATAATTCTTAACAAAGATTAAAATAAACTATTTCTGAGTCGGTAACGCAAATAATTGATTCTAGACTTTTCCATGCTTTTTGAGCAGAAATTGTTTACGCCTTGGCTAATTTTTTAACATTTAATTTTTGTTTTTCATTTACCAGCTTACTGCTGGGCAACGTGTTTCTTAGCTGGAAGTTGCACTACGAATTTCATTAAAACAGCACAAAATAATAAACATCATATAAATAAATAACTGCTGCGACACAAAGTTGAATTTCAGCGGCAGTGCCCGACTTATATATCTACGACCCAGAGGAAAGCATAATTGTAATACCCCTTCAAGGGGGGGGGGGAGGTGAAGGGGACGGACGCGTGGTGTGCGGAAATTGAGGAGGCGCCAAATTTATATGTACCACCATTGTCCTTTGTTTCTTCTTTTTCGTAAAAAATATACACATATATAAACATATTGGGATTTTTTTGTGAAGAAAACATTCATTCTCAAAAGAGCATGTTGATTCTTTTTTGGAATCCAGCAGGGATCACACTATGCGTAGGATACGTTTTTTCCACATATGTTTTCGAGATAACCTTTGCTAAAATATAAATACAATGTTCTTTCACATTATTTGAATTTTAAAATTAAGCCGTTTAACCCCTTGAAGGGCGGTGAGATAAAATATATACCACTTAATTTTAATTTCGGAATGCCACATTGTCACTAGAACTTTGAAATGAAATTTTTTTTTTAATTAATTGTGTGAAGAAAAGTTTTTATCCATTATAAAATAAATTTGCTTTTAAATCCTGGTGTCATTCAATCATTTTAACATTTTAAAAACAGAAGTATTTTACTGCTCAAAGGGTTAAAGTTCCAAAATAAATACCAATCATATATTCAATAGAATTTATTTGTGTTTTTATTCTTTTCAATTTCGCATTATCTGTCACAGAGAGAAATACTGAAAGGCGGGGTGGGGCGCCAAATTGAAACTTCACCCCTGGCGCAATTTTCTCTTCGCACGCCACGCCACTGACCCTTTTTATCTATCCATACAATTTGTTTGTGGATAATGCGTATTGTGAGGAATTTGCTTCACTAATGGTTTAGTAATTATTTGGTAGCAAGTAAGTGATGCAAATCCTTTCCATGTTAAATCCGTTTATTCAAGGTATAGATAACTAAATACAGATTCCTAGAACTCTGGGTTCTATATGAAAAAATAAACCACACGCCTTTTACAGCGAGCTCCATCAACGAGAATCCTCTCCAACTTCTCTCTCATCCCCATCAGGAGAGCAACTCTGCTTCGGGCCCCTCCCAGATCAAAGTTATTGGTTCAGCTGGGATACGCCTTGGCGACAGATTGCCATCGTCCGTCTGGGAAATGAAACTATTTCCTCCGACTCTTGGCTTTCTCAGGGTGGTCTGGCGATTAATCAATGGTAGCCGTAACTAATATGCTTGGTAGCAAGTAAGTGATGCAAATCCTTTCCATGTTAAATCCGTTTATTCAAGGTATAGATAACTAAATACAGATTCCTAGAACTCTGGGTTCTATATGAAAAAATAAACCACACGCCTTTTACAGCGAGCTCCATCATCGAGAATCCTCTCCAACTTCTCTCTCATCCCCATCAGGAGAGCAACTCTCCTTCGGGCCCCTCCCAGATCAAAGTTATTGGTTCAGCTGGGATACGCTTTGGCGACAGATTGCCATCGTCCGTCTGGGAAATGAAACTATTTCCTCCGACTCTTGGCTTTCTCAGGGTGGTCTGGCGATTAATCAATGGTAGCCGTAACTAATATGCTAATGTCACATGAAAAAGGCCGCGCTAGACTTGCTGTCTACAGGGAAAAAAGGACCTTAATCCTTTTAAGTGCTTCCACAATTACCAGACTTCGATGTACCAGTCCATTGTCTAGCTTTAATTAGCCAAATTAGATTCTTCAGTTAAATCCTTACAGTATGTATATAATTACGCGTATGTATTATGCGTATGCATATAAATTGTGTCGTACTAAACTTCATGCATATTGTATGTATACGTACTGGATACTGCTCATATCTGTATACAGGATATCTTAAAATGATGGCCACAACGTTAACCCTCTGGATCCCAAACCGCCCGAGGTATTTTGAGCTATTTTAATTCGTATATCTTAATTCCCACCAGAAAAATAAAACAGCAATATTTGCTTTAATTGCAGAACATTATGTATTTAAATAAAACGACGTCAGTCATTGGATTTGGTCCGGTGTAAAATCAGATTTTGTGGACTACATAATTTCTACAATGTGATCTAACATTGGATTTAATGGGTTGAGAAAAATATTAGTACGAGAGTAGTTAAAAAATTATATATTGGTTGACACGAGCATTTGTTTATAAATTGTTACTTTGCTTATGTAAGTTATAAGATGTCTAAAAGAAAATTGCCAAATTGATCATAACTAATGGTTTTAACTTGCCAAATTACGAAGAAAACGTCGATAAAGAATTTCTTTTGAAAGGAATATAATACAAATGTGTTTTAATAAAATTTTAGTTATCAGATAATGATATAGTTTTTTTTTCTTGGAGGGGGGGGGGGGGGTGGTATAGAAATCAGAAAGAGTCCCACACACAAGAAAAGCCTTTAAAAATATAAATTAGTTAATAATAAATGTAAAATATTAAAAAAAGTTTACAAATTCCTTCAAAAGCTACGAATTTGGTTTTGAAAAACTACGACATTGTATTCACATTTTTGGCGAGGAAAAAGTTTGGGGTATTTTCAAAAGTAGGGTTTTCCGGCATCCCTAGCTGAATGTCAAAGCCAGGACTAGGTTAAAAACAGGGTACTCTCCCACTTGTAAAAATTTACAGAGATTTTCACCTTTTTTAACCTTCCTACCATGAATGGGTCTAATCGACCCATATCTATAATTTGTTTTATAAAATTCGCACCAGAACTTTTTTCATAAGGAAAGTTAAACAAAAGATTCAGAAAAATAAGCCAATTAAATATATTAAAATGTTTTAAATAACAATTCTTGTGTGAAATGTTTTTATCAAGATTGAGTAAAATTTCAACAGGGTAGGAAGGTTAAGCGCTCTTTTCATTCGAAATTACTATCATGAATAAAGAAAAAGATTCTATTTCCTTTTTACTACTGGGAGAATCGCCCCATTAGTAATCACGTCGTGGCCATACCACCAAAATAAGAGAAGCGCAAAATAAACAAATAAATATCCAATAATAAAAAAAAATTAAAGTATAAAAAATATATAAAATATGATTTTAACAGAGAATTTTTATCGGTTCTCTAACTTTTATGTATAGGGCTACAAAATGCACCAGGTCTCGATCCCAAAGAGGCTTTCTTGTTAATACCCTTTTTCCCCGTTTGTCAGTATTTCTGACCAACATAAGTTTTCAAGATCTGTACCAATTATCAAGAGTACTTTATCATGTTTACATTATAACAAATTTGGTTCAACTTACAACACGTTATTGTTTTGATTGTTACTTAATACCTTATTTATCAAAGTTTAGATAGTGAAAAAATAAATATATTTTTTTATCAAAATAAATAAATAAGTATGGGTGTAGATTAGACCTGCAATTTTTCTAACAACATGCACAAATGTTAAAATAAAACAAAATGATTGATTTTTGTAGTTAAATAATGTCCAGGAGTCATTTCTCACGGTTTTATAAATGAGCTGAATGCAAAACAAAATAAAATAGAAGTATTTTCCCAGTAAAATAATAATAATAATTGGTTACATTATTATAAGAGTTTTATAGTGTAAAAATACGAAAATGTCAATGCGCAGAAATCTATTCATTCCTTAGAATGAGAATTTTTTCATTGTCGTTTAATTAGATATTTATTGAGTAGTAAAGAAAAAAAACCCGAAAAACTTTCTGTTTGTTTAGGTGACACTTTTACAATTAATCGAATCGTGAAGAATAATTAAAGAGCAAATAATTGCTTTTGTTAGAAAGTGTAAAGTTGAAAAAGATTTTAACCCTTAAATGCATATTGTATCATTTTCGATACCATAAGTGTTCCCGATTTATTGGGGGTTCTATTCACATATTCCGTATTCTTACCAGATATTTAAAAGAACAATTTTCACTTTACTTAATGGCAGACCATTCCTAATTAAATAAAGAAAAATTTACTACTATTTAGATTTTTCTGGTATGAATTCTGATTCTTTGAGTTGCGCATTTTTTGGAACGCGTTCTATCCTATGCATTTAAGGGATAATGGTTGATTCGTAGGTGTAATATTGTGCTTTCTTGCATCCAAAAGTATGAAAACATGGAAGATTGGGAGCAGGAAAACTTAATGGGAAACCTATGAGTCAAACTCTAAAATCGGATTTTTAAGTGTTTCCCTCCAAGATATGAATTGGCAGAACGATTGAGTTTTAACATGTGAATCGAGATTTAACTAGTCCTAGATTTTGATTCGTGAATTCAATGAGGTGATTGTCTGTGCTGCCGCCTCTGGATCTATTATGTATTGTTTGTATCTCCCAACAGAGCAATTAATAATAATTTTAAGAAAACTATAAACACATAGCGATACGGATTATTTTTTCATGCAAAATTTCATTTAACATTTGAGCAGTTTTGCCGTTATTCTAAAACAAACTTTCTTTTATGAGAAATATGAATTTCTCTTTTTTTTTATTAATCATTTACATATTAATCATTTACATATTATATTATCATTTACAATTGCACATCAGTTTTTTCATAATACCGCATTATTTTTGCATTTTTAACTTCCAATAAAAAAATTTTTACGTTGTTCACACACTACAATTAAACCTTTTTTTCTCAATGCCTCACCTATTTTAAGACAATCATCTATAGACTGAGCATAAAGTTGATGACACCCGGGAGTGTTAATACTGTGAACCTCAAAAAGTTCACAATGCTAAAGCACTCTTAAACACTTAACTTGTTTTTTAAAAAAAATCCGATTTAAATCGAGATTTAATCATTTGTTGGGAGTTAAACTGACTCATGTTTATTCACTAGTGTTAAAAAGGACCAATTATACTGTTCTCTTCATTCTGATTTTCCATTATGGTTTCAGAATTTATACTAAAAAAAAAATTTTTACTCAGCGTATCTACCATTGTGTATCTGTATATGTATTCGATGGCCAGGGAAATCTAACGCACGTACAATGCTGAAAATTTGTGCAATTGTAGTCTAAGACATCCAAATGCACAAGCGTTTCAGAAATTTAATTCTTTTGTTAATTTATCCAGATATTAATTAAAAGCGACGATAAGCTGTTATCCAAAATCCATTTCTTGTATTCGAAGCTCGTAAAACCAATCGCGTATGCCCATAACCCGATTGACGCAGTGGAAAGGAGTGAAGAACCGGAGGCACTGTTTTCTTTATGTATTTTCATAGATTCATTTAAACCCAAATGACCAAATCTATTGGTACAGTATATTAATTTCACATTTTCGTATTTTACTTTTAAATATTTTTAAAGTAAGCAATTCTTGTCAAAGTGTTCTTATAAGCGCTTTTCATGCACATGCAATGCATATTAAAATGAGAATATCTAGACCTAGAGTTTCATACATTGTAAATTCAATGCTTGTTATTCTGAATCATACATTTTAAATAGAACATTATTTTCGTCCGATCTAAAATACATTACATTTAAAATTATTTTCGTTTATTTGAAATACATTTAACGTAATTGCCTGCATCTTAGATATCTCAAATTCTTACAAGAAATTGTTTTATTAAAATTTGGCTTTCTTTTGCTTAGCCTTTATTTGACAGAATTTTTCAAATAAAATTTCCAGTATGAAAAAGATTTAACTAAACCGCGGCATATACGCGGGAAATTTCAGTAGTCCCATTTTAAATACATTATATAATAGGTACTAACTTTTACGCATTTCCCCTACTACAAAAATTTTAAAGTAAATATTGTCTTGTTTAATCATCGAAATCTTATGATTAAAGAAATGGAAAATATCTGTGCAATTTAAGTGGTAGCAAAAATGCATAAAAATTATCAGCTATGATTATATGAACTTTTCTGATTATAACATGAATGCATAAATTTCTTTTTATTGTTACCATACTACATTATTTACATATTGAAATATTTGTTATCGCATTAAATTGGATTTCTGAACATATTTCTAAAAGATAAGACAATTTGTAAGAAAGTCAGAAGTATTTCATTGATAATTACTGATTCTTAGAAAACAAACGTTTTTCGATGAGGCATAATTTGATTATACAACGATAATATTGTTTTTCTTAAAGTTTGATCTTCTTTTATAACTTATTAATAAGAAATATTCAAAATATTTCCATAAGCACATAAACATGTAAAGTTAATTTAATCAGCAAATGTGATCTTTTTGAACACAGCAAAGTTAATGTAAACGGAAGAATAAACATTATTTTCCATTGTGAATAAAATATTAATGTCGTTTTTAATGATTAATTAATCTGATTAACTTATCTAACTGAAAACAAACATCAAGTCATTATGCTTAATTACCTGAATTAAATCGTTTTACAGGTAAATGTTATCCGTAATTTTTAGATTATTTAATAAATTATTCTAATATAGGAGACATCTGAATGTCAGACCTAATCAATTTAATTTATATCTGTGAAAGGAGTTTGGTAGTAATTCCACTTTTTTAAATTGACTATTTTATAAGACCTTATTGATCAACTGGTTTTATAAGAGAGAATAATTGAATCAAGAATAATATAATTCATATTTCGATAAAGTTAATAAAAATATTTAATATCTCAAGAAATATGCTAAAATGCAGTAAAAATGACTATTTACTTAGCATTTTCATCTTTATAAAATAAATTATTTACTCAATAAATCCGTAAATAAGATAATCATTTTGCTTTTTTGGAAAGTGACTATTTTCATATTGAATAGCTTGACATACAGCACCGGCAATATATACCATAAGAATTCACCATTAAACAAACAATGAGCAATAAAAAGAAAACACAACATAGCTGCCAACTTCTACGCATTTTTGCTATCACTAATATTGTACAGAGATTTTCCATTTGTTTAAGCGTAAGATTTTGAAGAATAAATAAGACAGTATTTACTATAAAATTTTTGTGGTAGGAAAAATGCGTAAAAGTTGGCAGCTATGACACAATTTCGAAGGATTCTATCTCACCTTTGTGTTTTGTAGTAATCCTATTTTGTTAATAGATATAGTTTAAAAAAGCTAAAAAACACGCTTTTTAAGTATATCAAACTAAAAAGTGAAAAATAATTCGTACTATAAGCTGAAAACGAAAATAGATGAAAAATACTACATTACTATAAAATCATTGTTATTATAGAAATCAATTAATAAGCAATAAATAAAATTATCGTGGAAAAAAAGCGTGGGGTGCTCCATCTACCATGCTCTATGTATCAGTTCTTAAGAAGCACCCCGCGCTTTTTTTTCACAATAATTTTATTTATTGCTTATTAATTGATTTCTGAAATAACAATGATTTTATAATAATATATTATTTTTCACCTATTTTCGTTTTCAGCTTATAGTACGAATTATTTTTCACTTTTTAGTTTAAAATACTTAAAAAGCGTGTTTTTTAGTTTTTTTATACTATATTTATTTTTCACTTTTTAGTTTGATTACTTTAAAAGCGTGGTTTTTAGTTTTATTAAACTATATTTGTATTTAATACAAAAACCAAATTAATCGGTTGGATAGTTTCAGAGTAATTGGTGAACATACATAGAAAAAAAAATACATACGCGTCGAATTGATAACTTCCTCTTCCTTTTCTGAAGCCGGTTAAAAATAAAAATTGTAATACGGAAATATTTTTTTTAATTTTACATACATGTAAATAATGTCAGGAGTGGGGTTCAAACCCACAATCTCTTTCGAAAAACAGAGCTTTTATCCGGCGCCTTAGACAGCTCGGCCATGCTGTCTACACTCCATTCAGTGAACGTATTCAACACTTTTAATTAGCGAAAAATCACTAATTTTATTAGTTTTTGACTAATTACTAAAAAAGTACTGAACCAATTTCGATGAAACTGAAGTGTTACCAATTCGAGAGCATCGTCTTTCATTTAACATCAAAACCAAGTTAATTGGTTGCATGGTTTCTGAGCAATCGGTGAACATACATAAAATAAGGAGAGTTACAAACTCACAAACTCACAAACATACAGGTGAAGTTAATAAAAGCGTGGTAAAAACACTATAGTCAATCAGGGCAACTTTGCGCCAGATCTTAGTAATTTTGATCCACATTTATGAAACATTGGTGTATTCTGTCATGATGGAATCTTGGACAATTATTTTCTTATGAGCTGTCAAACTGGAACTAGTACTTCTATCTATATTCTGAGACCGAAACTTTGCCATTAAAGGTGCTGGTCACTGACTTTTTAAATCCCACTGCCTGTCGCAATGAAAAGTCTATGGGGGGTTTGATGCATTCTTATATTTAAAATATCTCTTCAGGAAATTAATATTTTTAGCTTCTTCTTTCGGGGATATCTTCTTAAAACGTGTCACTTTTTTTTCTTAGTTTTCAAATTATTTCTAAAATCTGTGCTTATTTTTATATGAAAAGTTAAAATTTTACTTTCAGTTTGTCAGTTTTTAGCACATAAATTATTAAATTAAACATAGATTATAGAAAATTTTGAAATCTAAGAAAATAAAAAAGAATATTGCCCAGTTAAACTGATGGCATAGAGCTAACAGCCTATACTTGAACGAAATCTGATAATTCTGCATGAAAAATCCATTTACATAAATTAAGGGGAGGGGCATTAGCACCCGTTCCCCTTCTTAATAGTTATCTAATGCACACCCAATATTAATCATTTAGGTGCCTCTTCAGAATGTTCCTATACCTAAGATTTGAGCGAAAACTGATAATTCTGCAAGAAAATCACATTTATATAAATTATGGGGTGGGACATTAGCCCCCGTCCCCCTTCTTATACTTATCGAATGAACTCTCAAAACTAATCAGGGAAGCGCCTTATCATAATAAACTTATATCCAAAATTTCAAGTAAATCTGATGTTCTCATCATGAGTTATCCCGTTACGTACGCACGTACATACATACAGAAGGGGCGGGCACATAAGCTCTCAGTCTTTGATAGCCTGTGAGCTAAAAAACTGACATTTTTTAGGAAGAGAACATCGAAAGAAGTTAAAAATATTAATTTCTTGAGGACACATTTTGAATATAAAAATGCATCAAACGCGCATAGACTTAACATTACGAAGGGGAATTCGGAAAGTGAATGGTCAGCAGCCTAAATTCAAGTGATGTAACAGACCTATTTTTTTTTTCAAATGACCCAAAGTTATAGGTCAAAGTTAACCTGATTGAGTGTAAGCTATATGTAATGATGAAATGATTTTTAACACACGAATGCCACGGTGACTGACACCGAAGCTATGAAAATTATGTTTTGAATAATTATTAAGAAAGTATAATCCTGTACTAAATAAAAATGAAGTAAGTTTTTAATAAATTTTCATTAATTAATTAATATGCATTTTTTTGTATCATATTTTAGATTGTTAGTCATCGATGAAAAGCCAGTCATCCAGACGGAAAATTCAGTGTCAGTCGCCGGTGACTGACGTGCCGTTCAACATGTTAATCTGTGAAAATAACGAACACTCCATAGTAGGAATAATGAATATCTCAAATATATACATTACTTATTATTATATTTTTACTTTCTTCCATCCTTTACAAAAAAAAAAAAAAATTATTGGATTTGTGAAAATTTTTGAATTTTGGGTTTACACTCACCCTTGAATCTTAAAAAAAAACAGGAGACAACCAGATGATGCAGGTCTCTTTTCAACAATCTCGAGGGTTACGCTACTCAAAGGGTTTTTTTAATAACTAAATTTTAAAGAAAATATAAATCTCTTTTTTTATATGAAAGATAAAAGTACAATTAAAAATATAATTGTAAATTATACTTTATAATAGACAAAGAAGAAAAAATGCTAAATTACAAACTTAAGCTATTTAAATAAAAATTCCGGTGTAAAATATTTTCATAAAACTTTGCGCAAATTTTCAGTAGTTCTAGTGTTAAAACATGCATTAAGAGACCACAATAGTCACAGAAAAAGTACGCAAAAAGACCCGGATGATTATGTAAAGTCTATGGGAGCGTTCTTTTCTAATATCTCGCTCAAATTTTAATGTTTTTACATGATTTTTTCTGCATAGGCTAGCTTAGGACGATCTACAACCGGGCTAGTTTTTACTTTTTCGATTTTGGTTTCAGATTAAAAAAAAAATATTTTAACTTTCAAAACCGGTTTAAACCGGTTCTGAAATTGAAACTATCATAATATAAAAAATATATGAGCAAAATCGAAGAAGTAAAAGCTAGCCCGGTTGTAGATCGTCCTAAGATAGCCTATGCTAAAAAAATCATGTAAAAATATTAAAATTTGAGCGAGATATTAGAAAAGAACGCTCCCATAGACTTTACATAATCATCCGGGTCTTTTTGCATACTTTTTCTGTGACTATTGTGGTCTCTTAATTTTCATTCATTAAAAAAAAATTAATTGCAGAAATTCTGTAAACAATTAAAGCGAATTGTTCTCTTTAGAAATACTATTGATCATGCAACAGATGACTCAGAAGCTTTAGTGGAAACACGTGGTATCGACAGTTCTTAACGGGCTAATATGGATCATATCATCATAATTTTAACAATTACAGTGCAATGATTCAAATTATTAACAATTCTGTTTTCTTTTATTAGATTTTACAAAAGAAAAATCCTCAAAATAAAGAACTATTATATTAAATTTAACACACATTTTCAATGTTAAATTTTCATGACAGGTATTAACAGATTTGGGTAAGAACTATTTTTTATCCAAATATATCTATCGTTTTTTGCAATTCGTAATCTTCATTTATTTATTAGCAAATTTCTGCTAATTAAAAAAACTAAGATAACAATTTGAAAAAAAAAAATCATGGACATTTACAATAAAATATTATCCAATATGGCAACATTGACCATGCCATAGCTACTCCGAAGCCAGTGTGACTGTTTAGAAGCTCTCGATACTACTAATATTTTAGTATAGTAAGCATCGTCTTATATAATTTCAGATTACCTTTAGATTAAATAAATCAAATAAAATGCTGAAAAAGGTGACATCTAGTTCTTCTGAAGTCTGAAGGCATGACCTGTCTGCGCCATCTCAATATCAGTCTTAATCACTAGTATGATCGGGAATTTCAGTGAAATGAATTTCAGTGAAATGAATTTCAATGTTAGTACCTGAATTTTTATTTAACACTGTTTAACTTATTTTTTAACAGAAAATATTTAATTAATTTCATTTAAAAAATTCTAATTCGAATCGAAATAGACTTTTTTGGTCAAAATGACCGATATGGTCGCTCTAATGTTAAACATGAATAGTATTTAAAATATCCGCGCATAACCTGATCACGAAAGGATAACTTCTACTAGCAATTCCAAAAACGAACTTTGCTTTTTTGTGACCCCCCCCCCCCAAAAAAAATAGGTTTTTTTGTTACCTGAAAGACTTTTGTTACCTGTTTTTTGAACCGTATTTACTCATGTATAGGGCACACGCGTGTATAAGGCGCACCCCTACTTTAGACGTAAAAATGGCGATTTCTTAAAATCTCGTGTATAACGCGCACCATAAATTTGATATGCTAATGAAGAATGACTAAATCAATTTCAGTTAAAAAAAAAAAAAAAAAAAAGTCGAAACAAACATTACACCAGACCAGAAAAAAAGACGAAAATGCATTTTTAAACTTCGGGTTGTAAGAGAATGACGGGAAATAGGAACGAGTGACGGTAAAGAGAGTTGCTAATTAGCGTTTAGTTAATGTCACTAGCTTTGTTGTATAAAAAACTCCAAGGAGTTAAATAAATATACAGTAATACTTCAATTAAGTAACATTTTCCGAGATTTAATATTTTCTTTGAATAATTTCTTGTTTCATATGTATATAGTTCGACTGCATCTAACAGTAAAAAATTATTCCGTGTATAAGGCGCACCTAGGAGCTTTGCCCTAATTTTTTTTTAATTGCGCCTTATACAAGAACAAATAAGGTAGTTTTTTTCATTTTACAAACAAAGTCGTTTAAAAGTTCCGGTACCAGTCAATAATTTCAACAATTTAAGCCATGAAAGCGTTCCACGCCGTAAAGGGTTAAAATATTCATACTTGACCGGATTAGAAGCGGGACGACATCTACTCGCAGTCCCAAAAAGGAATTTTGTCTTATTCTGGTAAAAATTCTGGTTTTAAATATGATGACAATTACTTTAAAAATGTATTGTTCTCCACATATGCACTAAATTACAGTTACACTCTATTTTTACGACCCTTCTAAATCGTGTTACAAAAAAACTTAACCAGATGGAATTGAATTGCTTTGTCACTGCTTATCCCCGAAACAATCAATTATGCAAATGTGATAGGTTCAATTGGATTTTAAAAAATTCAATTTATAGAGGTTTTAGTATAAATTCGGGTTTATTTTCGTAAATATTGTTTTATAAAAATTGTGCATCTTGTTTTCTTAATAAATGGATACAAATGAAAATTTGAAATATTTTCGTAAACTTTTAAACATTAAACAGGCATCGTACGCTTCTGAGGATCTTAATATCAGATTTTTCGAAAACTAAATTCGACAAAAACATAATTAGTGCATTAAATAAAGTAAATATCGCTTTACGTGAAACCTTGTATTCAAATCCTTTGCGGCGTGTGAATCTTGTTAAAGTCAATCTAAGAAATCATTTTTCCCCATTAACACAACTAATTAAAAGCCAGAATAAATACTAATTACCATTTTTCATAAACTGAAGGACTGATTTAACAATTAGTTAATCTGATCAATTTATCTCTCTAAAAATAAATATTACGCTTGTAGTTTATTTTGCGATTTCAACTCATGCTAAGTTATTTTTTCCCACAACAATCTGCTAGATAAATAAAGTTTATGCATAATTTTACAACTATTTATTGCATTCTTCTAATTTTTAAAGTGAGAAAAATACAGATTTGAAATATATGCATTTTATTTGCTTAATCCTTTAAGTGGCTAAGTACTCCAATTTGTAAAATGTAGAGACTATTAATGGATAGGAGAATTAACAAACAATTTTTTTTAAATATAAAATAATTATTTTAAATATTGAACGAGAATAAATTTTTTATTCCAAAATTCTTCTATCAATGTAATCTCAAGGGATTAAAATTAGGTGGTCAAAAAGCAATGAGCCACTGATCTTCATGGGGTTAATACAGTGTGTTGCCGAATGTGAAAGAGCAATTCAGAGTTTTGATAGAGCATTAACATTAACCCTTTGGGGACGAACGAGACGTATTCGTACTGTAAAAAGGCTTAAGAATCTTGTTTATCCCAACCAGTAAAATTTTACTGTAAAATTTGGCTTATTTAATCGGAGAATTTTCTTGATTCTATAAGGCACATATTTCTGCTTTTTAAAAACCGGTGAGAAAACATTAAAAATTTCGTAAAGGGCTCCCGTCGTGAAGGAGTTAAGAGGATGAAAAATTGCCATAAAACGTGGAGTCGCGAATCACTTATTTAGTCTCAAAATACAGGGTGTTAAATCCTAACTGAACTTGAGTTAACACTAGATTTAACGGAAATTCGATTCAAGTTTTATAAAAATATAATTATGATTTTGATTTAAAGTAATTTATTATTTAACGTTTTCCTCCTTTGTATCCCTTTTAGAATTTATTTTATAATCAAATTTCTGGCTTAAGCCGAAACATGTTCATATGTTAGCCGTCAAAATGACGGTGAGATGTTAATGGTACCGTAATTTCTTGCGTATAATCCGCGGATCAAACAATCATTTTTCAACACAGAATTTAAAAAAAATAAAATATAACTTCTTGGATCGCAGAAAATATTTCACTTAAATTTCTAAATAAAATTTCTGGGTCGAAAAAGAAATGTTTGACCAGCGGATTATACGCCGGAAATTACGGTAATAATATTAAAAAAATATAAAACATCGCAAGAAAAATGGAACGAAATATATCTTGCTTTATGTGAAATGTTACAATATCACGAAAAGTTTTGTAAAAAAAGGGTGTTTAACTGCTTTCCTGATTTGCCCGTACGCCATATGGGCAACATGTTTTTGCGAAACATGAGTTGCCCGTATCACGTACGGGCATGCATATTCCAATCTTAATTTATTATTCTCACCAGCAAATTTTTATTGTAAATTTTGCTTTACTTAATCCGAGCATTTTTCTCATCCAATTAAAAAAAAATATGTTTTGAAAAAAACGGTGATAACAGATTAAAAAATCTGTAAAAGGCATTAAAAAGTAAACATTATTTAAAAGTTTTTTCTAAAATATTGACCATTTAAGTGGTTAATCGCTGTCCAAAATATTAAACGTAAAGTACATGTTACAAGTGCGCACAATGAAAACGTCTATATATATATTTTTTTTTTATACTATCACATTTCTAAAACAGGAGAGATTGTCTAATAAACTTTTTATTATACTTATTATACTTCATTTTTTAAAGTTATTACCGACAAACCAAACTGAATTACAACAGATCATCCTGTATTTTTTGATTAAATACATGGTTTGCGACACCATGCCCTGTGGTAATTTTCAATTTTTTTATTCATATTTTCACCCCATTAATTTGTCGAACAAATTCGGTAACACTCGGTACGTATTTTCTTATACTGCAAAATGATCTCTTTTCTCACCTCAAAAATTAAAATGTTAAAGTTACTCATTATGATTTGCATACTATTTTCTAAATGAAATTTTTTTTCGAGGTGATTTAAACCTTTTGCTCTCAAATTCTAATACTTCTTAACAATTTACATCCTCACATGTTATGCATGTACATCATCATTAATTTTTCATATTTATATTTTCTCTTAATTTTCTCTTTCTTTTTTTCTGTATTTAAAAACCGAAATGCATTATTTATTATTAATAAATTATATTTTTTTATATGAATTTTTTTTTTGTTCTTTTCTTAAAATTCGAATTTGAAACACAGTTATAAAATATTAAATATGTTTGGTTGCTTGGTTGAGTTTTATTGGTAAAAAAACTCTTAATAACGTGCTGCGTTAACCCTTCACTGCATGATTTTTCTTTTCTATATGAAAAAATTATTTTGATTACTTTAGATAGTCACGAATGCTGGAAAAATAATAAAAAAATCTCACTTCATACATATTTTTTTAATATGGATTTTTGTAATATGTGCCATATGTGACCCAAAGCATTTAATGAGACATTTTTATTTTTGTACCGAATGTGGATGAAGTTCACAATACTGGTGTATTATATATACGAAAATAGTATAATATGTATTAAAATTTTGTTGGAGGTGTTTAATCCTTTGAGGAGTAAGCAATTGTTTTTCTATAATGTTGAATTCTCACCGGAACATTAAAAAAGAATAAATAACGTAATCAGCTTTGAAACGTTTCTTGCTGAGTCAGAAATATAAAATTTAAGTAAAAGCTTCTGCTGCGAGTCTTGATTCAAATCTGGTGGTACATAATATATCCCACTACCCTGATGCACTCTATTAGAGACCTTTCAAAGTCTATCATGGCCCTTCATGCCTTTAGGAATTTCTATAGTATTGTCATTAAAATGTGAAAATTGCCGGTTTACTTTTCAAATTCATTAACAGACATTGTACCATTAATTGTTTAGTTACCTAAAACATCACTCCAGAAATATCCGTAATGGAAATTTGTGAAGGTTGAAAAGAATCATTTCCTATGCTGTATCTATGTCTCTCATCTGAAATAAGATTCAAATGTTCAGGGTTAAAAAAAAAAGGCAAAAATTGATAGGGAGTCTCCAAAACCATAATTTCAGCACTTAAGGAATTGCTTCCTCTATATTTTATTTGCGCTTCAGATATTTGTCTTTCCTTTGTGACTTTTTTCTATCAGCACTGGGTCCAGTAGGGATATCGGCAGCATCTGAAAGAATAAACAATCTTTCTCTAAATTGATGCTTCTCATTATATATATTCAGTGTTGAATTCAGAGTGTGAGGGAGGGGGGAGCATTCGTCGAGAACATTTACATGTAACTACACTGATAATTTGAAAGTTTGTTTAGTTTAGAAATTCAATCCTCTCCCCCCACATACTAATACCCTCACATACACTCCCGGCACATAACAATGTGCCACCAGCAGAAAAACGTCTGACTTCAATATTGTTGAATTTCACTTGTTGATTTTAACTTTTATATAGTACTTTTAATGAAAATTAAAATTACTTTAATATTAACTGAGAAAGTTTATCTCCTTTGGTATTTGAATCAATTTCTTGGATCAGATTTGTGGCAGTCAACGTCTGATTCATATGACGAAGTAGCATTTTCAGTTATATTTAGCTGAAATTTATGTTGAATCATCCCAGCTATCATCAGAAATTCCAAGAGATTAGTCATCATTATCAGATGCAAATAATATTCCATTGATTTAACCTTGCGTTAGCCCTTTGCGCGCCATTTTTCATTAGAATGTTTTATGAGCTTTATGCTCTATGTTCCATATCTGGTACAAACACAAAAGCAAGATTTCAAGCTGATTTACTGAAATATTTTAGTTTTAAACAACCTTAATTACAAATATGCGATATATTCGAATGTCTAAATTTTTATCTTGCGATACTTTTAATATTTTTGGGTAAAAAAGTTGAAGCAAATTCTACTGTTTTGTACGATGCAGACTGGAAATTTGCTTTTGAAATAAAAACTTAATCACTAGTGATATACTGCCAACAAGTGAGAAAAGCTGGTACAAAACTCTTTATTTGAATATTTTACATATGCGACAAAGCTCAGATGACCTAAATTTAAGATCCTTAGGAAAATAGAAGGATTTTATCGGTATGTTCCATATATGGCACACCATGCAGTGAAGGGTTAAGACCAAGTCAAGAAATTAACAACATTATACCATAAAACGTTGCAGTTAAAGACACGAGATTAAAACCATGAACAAACAAAAAAATCAGTTTCGTGTAAAAGAAAGAGTTAAAATGCAAAGTTAAAAATGCATAAAATCCCTACAATAACATAGTTAAAAGACATAATACAAATATTTATCATAAAAATATATAAAAAATATAAAACAATGGTTGTTCAAAAAACAATGTGTATAACTGGCAACTTGTACGGATTTTTTCAACCGCGAAAATTTAATAGGAAATTTTATTTAACACAATCAATTTAATGATTTCCAACGATGAAACAAGAAAAAGTTTCTTTTGACTTTGGTGATGGGAAATATCCGTACAAATTGGCAGCTATGAATGTGTAAAAATGTCAAAATAAAATAGCCTAAAAACACATTAAGCACATTTATAGGCTACAGACTTTTTAAAAGTAATGTATTATGTAAAATCACGTCCTTTGAAAACAATACTAACCTCATCTGCACATGAGCCATTGAATTTTAAATTTATATCCTCTTCCACATATGTTTGAAGTTGTTTGGGATCTTTCGTATTCGTAAGCGATGGATTAAAGATTGATTTTTTGTTTTTTATTTTCAAACATTCAAAATTTACCACTGTGAAGACACCTGGGTTTAAAATTTCCTTCTCTGTTTCTTAAGGATTTAAGATTTCCGCGTTTTTACATACCAGTATTTTATTAGAGAAAATGTTGTTCTATTAACCACTTCGCGACGGGAGCATTTTACAAAATTTTTAATGTTTTGTCACCGGTTTTAAAATACAGAAATTTGTGACTTATTAAATTGAGTAAATGCTCCGATTAAATAAGACAAAATTTACGGTATAATTTTACTGGTGGCGATATACACGGATTCTTAAGCCTATTTGCGGCACGTATACGTGTCGCTCGTCCCCAAGGGGTTAAATCGAAAAAAACTTTCCAATTAAACGAATTGACGTATTGTCTAACAAAATATTGGTGTACAAAATAATGGAAATCTCACTCCTTGGCTTCTGCACACAACATTTTTGGTTTAGTTTCTGAGTTTGGTTAGTATTTTAAGTTTTTGCAAATTGCATACAGATGGAAAAGAAATTTCCTCAATTTGATATTCGGTGACTTTTTAGACTGAACAGCCGTTTAAAGTTACTGATTAATTTGATGTTCTATTTTACACTAGTTCTGAGGATAGTGGTCAACTTCTAATTCTGGTGAAGCATATATTTTAATAGCACAACAGAAATCACATGTCTTGTCTTGGGTAATTCTGTCATAGGTCAATTACTTGGTGGAATAGAGAATTCGGTCTGGATGCTTATGTGGATCACGGATTTTGGATGTTCTTTGAGTAAACTGGAAAAAGAAACCCGGTCAGACAAGGTCCTAGATTTAAGACGTTTGCGAGATTCGGGGTAAAAAGGTTTTGGGTTTATTTTAAGAGCAATAATTTTTTTCAGGTACAGTTTGTACAAAAACGAGAATATGCTGTATGGTCCCCCGAAAAACTTACACTGCGTTCAGAATCAATTGAAAATTTACTGTCAAGGCTGTTTTTTGCACAACATGCATAGGTAATAGAGCCACGGCAGGTTATATTTGTATGACCATAAACTTGGCCTTTATAGCAACGGAGGAGGTTACGGATGTAACTAGGACATGAAAGCTGAAATAGACAGCTTTATTTTTCGTTGGTAAAGTCAGACTATTGAAAGCTAGAAGAATGTGTTTTGTAGGAAGCACTTGACCATTCCGATTAATAGTGATACATCGTGCATTTATGGTACTTTGATCTTTTGAATCTTCTTCACGTTTAACCTTTGTCGATAATAAAAGTTCTGGTACAATTATTACACCACGGTTTGCATTTTAAATTTGATGTACTTATCAGATGAAGCAGAAAAGCAGCCTATTGTTGTGCACGTTAACCAAAATTGCGAAGAAATATCCAACAGCACATCTCCTGACTGTTTTTTTAAGTGAATAGCCATCTCGGAAAACTGAAAGTAATGTTTTACCAACAAAAAAATGGTGAATTTCTTTTCAATGAACAATCTGAATAACTGTCATTACATTTAATCATAAAAAATACGTGAATGAATTGTTCTGTACAGTTTGTTGTTCACCGCTTCAGAGAGAGGTAAAAGTAAATGAAGTTTTTCCACCCATATTAGAAAAAAATAATAATTCAGACCCTGACCGCACCAGCTACTACTGAGTAAAACAAAGGAATGTACATTCATGCATCAGTGTTAATTAAGAGCCCTTATTTTGAAATTCAGACAAAAAAGTGATGTTTTGATAGTTGTATTTTTTATGCTGAAGTAAACCATATTAAATTATTATTCTGCAATTTTGAAGCCATGAAAATTTTTTTCTCTTCCCTATAGAAAATATCAAAGTTCACTTTTGTGAATGCAGTTTTTATGAAAAATGAAATCCGAATATTTTTGGAGTGGTATATCTCAGAAAAGCAACAACATCCCAAAATTCTTTTGGCATAAACTTATAGTATAACACTACCTGCTTATGAAAATTTATTTGTTTCCATGGGGCATTGTTATTTTACATTGTTATGTTGCCACAAAGTACTGTCAAAATGGCGTTTTTGTCCATTTTCCGCTCTTAATATCATATTTAAGCTATAATACTCGAAAGTTTTTCTTATAGAATATGAAAGTGCATTACTAGGGCAAGCTAAATAATACAGTACTGCACGAAGATATTGCTGCTGTTAGTAGCTATAACCTGTTAAATATTCAAAATTTCCAAAATCTGCAACATTTAAAATAGTTTATTTAAAAAAAGCGCCACAGTTGAATGAAAAAAAATTGTCACGCAATAATTGAACATATGTACAAAAACATGGAAAAGAAAAAGAAGTGGGACCTCGTAATATTTTTTAGTAAAAAAAATGACAAAATTTATAAGGAAAACAATGTTTATCATCACAATTTTTCCCTAACAGAAAATGAAACAGCAGGGCCGTAACTACTGGCGGGAAAGCCGAGGCACTGCCTCGGGGCCTCCAAGCCTAAGGCACCCCAAACTCATGGTTAAAAAATTACTGATTTTAGTTTCTAGTCTAACTTCCTATAAAATGCCCAGCACCAAGCTAAAATTTAGTAATAAAAAATCGAAGTGCTACAGTAAATGTTTTTTGCTTGTCCGTCTATATACTCCTTACGCTTCGCATGCAAAAGCAGCTCTAGATCTAGAGCAGACAGCAGAATGTCGAATTGAATGTGTCATGTCACGCTAGCATGTTTGTCGGTCCCACCGAAGCTAGTATAAGGAGGCAGATATGGACTTCTTATCGGTTGAATAATAATAAGCATCTAAAATAATCATTAAAAAAATTCCAGAAAATTTTTCTTCTTATCTGTTAATAAATACGTAAAATCGAAAAAAAAATCCATCTTTCAAAAGGTTTTTAAACAAAAACGTATGATTAAGTTACATAAACTCAAAAATGAACCTAAACAAAACGCTCTTTAAAGTATTCAACCAATCAGAAGTCTGTATTTTCTCCACTATGCTAGCTTCAGTGGGATCGGCGAAAATTGCATCCCCGCCAATAGCCTTCCGAGTAGGGTTGCCCAATTCTACGTTTTTTAATCATTTTTTTTTTGTTATCATACGGTGTACGTTTAAACAGCGGCGTGTGAAAAAAATTGCAAACTGGGGCAAAGTTTCAATTTGCCCAGGGCGCGAAGGGCCTCACTAGTTTGCCCCGGGGCCTCCAAATTTGTAGTTACGGACCTGTGAAACATCCCGTTTCTCTTTCGGAAGAGGGGACAAAAAAGGGATATTTAATTTACTCATGGGGAAAATCATAGAAAGACGAAAGAGAATTAGGATGTTTCATTTTTTCTTAGGGGAAAAATGTGATTGTGGACATTGCATTTCTTGTAATTTTTGTCATTTTATAATCTAAAATTATCACGAGGCCCCACTTCTCTTTCTTTTCCATGTTTTTGTACATATGTTCAACTATTGCGTAATATTTTTTTTTCATCCAACTGTGGCGCTTTTTTTAAATAAACCAAATGTTGCAGATTTTGAAAATTTTGAATATTTAACAGGTTATATCTACTAACAGCAACAATATCTCCGTGCAGTACTATATTATTTAGCTTGTCCTAGTAGTACACTTTCATATTCTATAAGAAAAACTTTGGGGTATTATAGCTTAAATAAGATATTAACCTTCCTACCCTGAATGGGTCTAATCGACCCATAACTATAATTTGTTTTATACGATTCGAACTAGAATTCTTTTCATAAAGAAAGTTAAATAATAGATTCAGTGAAATAAGTCTAATATATTAAAATGTTTCAAATAATAATTCTGGTGTGAAATGTTTTTATCAAGATTGAGTAAAATTTGAACAGGGTACGAAGGTTAAGAGCGGAAAATGGACAAAAATGTCATTTTAACTGTACTTTGTGGCAACATAACAATGTAAAATAACAATGCTCCATGGAAACGAATAAATTATCATAAGCAGGTAGTGTTATACTATAAGTTTACGCCAAAAGAGTTTTGGGATGTTGTTGCTTGCCATATACCATACCAAACATATTGGGATTTCATTTTTCATAAAAATAGCATTTACAGCCTCGAACTTTGAAACTTTCTGTAGTAAAGAGGAAATTTTTTCAGGGCTTCAAAATTGCACACTATTCATTAAATAAGATCTTCTTCAACATATACAAAAAATGCGTGTGGCACTCGGGGACTGCCGCGGTAAAGCTATTGCATAGCATTTTTTATCAACTTATGCAAAAATACCGCGTCAATGTCTGCCGAAGTCTATCGAAGAATACCGTGCCGAAGTCTGCCGAACAGAAACGTCGTTAGCCGGAGTGTTAGGATTTTTTCTCGTTACGGAATACCTAGATTCGGTCGCCGCGTTCAAAGCACGCGATAAAAGCTATGCAATAGCTTAATAAATTACCAAACAAAATTTGGTTCCGCGACGAAAATTAGATCGCGAGTTATAAGCATTTTAAATTTTTTGACCCTCAAGGTGGGGGGGGGGGGGTGTCCTGTCACCAAAAATAAACACTGTCGCATAAAAAATTACCAAATCAAAATTCGGCCGCGCTACGAAAAGTAGATCGTGAGATATAAGTATTTTAAAATTTTCGACCCTCACCGTGGGGGGTTTCCTATCCCCAAAAATTAACACTACCTCATAATAAATTACCAAACAAAATCTGGCCGCGCTACGAAAATTAGATCACGTGTTATAAGCATTTTAATTTTTTTGACCCTCACCGTGGGGTCTCCTGTCAGCAAAAATTAACAATGTCTCATAATAAATTACCAAACAAAATTTCGCCGCGCTACGAAAATTAGATCGCGAGTTATAAGCATTTTAATTTTTTCGACCCTCACCGTGGGGGGTTTCCTATCCCCAAAAATTAACACTACCTCATAATAAATTACCAAACAAAATCTGGCCGCGCTACGAAAATTAGATCGTGAGTTATAAGCATTTTAAATTTTTCGACCCTCACGGTGGAGGGTCTCCTGTCCCCAAAAATTAACACTGCTTCATAATAAATTACCAAACAAAATTTGGCCGCGCTATAAAAATTAGATCGCGAGTTATAAGCATTTTAAATTTTTCGACCCTCACAGTGGGGGGTCTCCTGTCGTCAAAAACTAACAATATCTCATAATAAATCTCCAAACAAAATTTGGTCGCGCTACGAAAATTAGATCGCGCGTTATAAGCATTTTAAAATTTTCGACCCTCACCGTGGGTGGTCTCCTGTCACCAAAAATTAACACTGTCTCATAATAAATTACCAAACAATATTTTGCCGAGCTACCAAAATTAGATCGCGTGTTATAAGCATTTTAAATTTTTTGACCCTCACCGTGGGGTGTCTCCTGTCACCAAAAATTAACAATGTCTCATAATAAATTACCAAAAAAATTTGGCCGCGCTACGAAAGTTAGATCGCGAGTTATAAGCATTTTAAATTTTTCGACCCTCACATTGGGGGGGTCTCCTGTCATCAAAAATTAACAGTCTCATAATAGATTACCAAACAAAATTTGGCCGCGCTACGAAAATTAGATCACGATTTATAAGCATTTTAAATTTTCGACCCTTACCAAGGGGGATCTCCTGTTACCAAAAATTAAAACTGTCTCAAATTAATTACCAAAAAAAATTTGGCCGCGCTACGAAAATTGATCGCGAGTTATAAACATTTTAAATTATTAGACCCTCACAGTGACGGGGGATCTCCGGTCACCAAAAATTAACACCGTCTCATAGTAAATTACCAAACAAAATCTGGCCGCACTACGAAAATTAGATCGCGAGTTATAAGCATTTTAAATTTTTTGACCCTCACCGTGGGGTCTCCTGTCACCAAAAATTAACAATGTTTCATAATAAATTACCAAAAAAATTTCATCGCGCTACGAAAATTAGATCGCGAGTTATAAGCATTTTAAATTTTTCGACCCTCACCGTGGGGGGGTCTCCTGTCACCAAAAATTAACAATGTCTCATAATAAATCACCAAACAAGATTTGGCCGC
Organism: Maratus speculifer; assembly: GCA_964019185.1. Lineage (NCBI taxonomy): Eukaryota > Metazoa > Arthropoda > Arachnida > Araneae > Salticidae > Maratus > Maratus speculifer. The sequence goes on from OZ025290.1 coordinate 256,109,498, forward strand.
GCTACGAAAATTAGATCGCGCTTTATAAGCATTTTAAATTTTTCGATTCTCACCGTGGGGGGTCTCCTGTCACCAAAAATTGACACTGTCTCATCATAAATTACCAAACAATATTTTGCCAAGCTACCAAAATTAGATCGCGAGTTATAAGTATTTTTAATTTTTCGACCCTCACCGTGGGGTGTCTCCTGTCACCAAAAATTAACAATGTGTCATAATAAATTACCAAACAAAATTTGGCCGCGGTACGAAAATTAGATCGCGAGTTATAAGCATTTTAAATTTTTCGACCCTCACGGTGGAGGGTCTCCTGTCCCCAAATATTAACACTGCCTCATAATAAATTACCAAACAAAATTTGGCCGCGCTATAAAAATTAGATCGCGAGTTATAAGCATTTTAAATTTTTCGACCCTCACAGTGGGGGGTCTCCTGTCGTCAAAAACTAACAATGTCTCATAATAAATCTCCAAACAAAATTTGGTCGCGCTACGAAAATTAGATCGCGCGTTATAAGCATTTTAAAATTTTCGACCCTCACCGTGGGTGGTCTCCTGTCACCAAAAATTAACACTGTCTCATAATAAATTACCAAACAATATTTTGCCGAGCTACCAAAATTAGATCGCGTGTTATAAGCATTTTAAATTTTTTGACCCTCACCGTGGGGTCTCCTGTCACCAAAAATTAACAATGTCTCATAATAAATTACCAAACAAAATCTGGCCGCGCTACGAAAATTAGATCACGTGTTATAAGCATTTTAAATTTTTTGAACCTCACGGTGGGGTGTCTCCTGTCACCAAAAATTAACAATGTCTCATAATAAATTACCAAAAAAATTTGGCCGCGCTACGAAAGTTAGATCGCGAGTTATAAGCATTTTAAATTTTTCGACCCTCACCGTGGGTGGTCTCCTGTCACCAAAAATTAACACTGTCTCATAATAAATTACCAAACAAAATTTGGCCTTGCTACGAAAGTTAGATCGCGAGTTATAAGCATTTTAAATTTTTCGACCCTCACATTGGGGGGTCTCCTGTCATCAAAAATTAACTCTATCTCATAATAAATTACCAAACAAAATTTCGCCTCGCTACGAAAATTAGATCACGAGTTATAAGCATTTTAAATTTTTGACCCTCACAGTGACGGGGGATCTCCTGTCACCAAAAATTAACACCGTCTCATAATAAATTACCAAACAAAATCTGGCCGCGCTATGAAAATTAGATCGCGAGTTATAAGCATTTTAAATTTTTCGACCCTCACCGTGGGGGGTCTCCTGTCACCAAAAAATAACAGTCTCATAATAAATTACCAAACAAAATTTGGCCGCGCTACGAACATTAGATCGTGAGTTATAAGTATTTTAAATTTTTCGACCCTCACCGTGGGGGGTCTCCTATCCCCAAAAATTAACACTACCTCATAATAAATTACCAAACAAAATCTGGCCGCGCTACGAAAATTAGATCATGTGTTATAATCATTTTAAATTTTTTGACCCTCACGGTGGGGGGTCTCCTATCCCCAAAAATTAACACTACCTCATAATAAATTACCAAAAAAATTTGGCCGCGCTACGAAAGTTAGATCGCGAGTTATAAGCATTTTAAATTTTTCGACCCTCACCGTGGGTGGTCTCCTGTCACCAAAAATTAACAATGTCTCATAATAAATGACCAAACAAAATTTGGCCGCGCTACGAAAGTTAGATCGCGAGTTATAAGCATTTTAAATTTTTCGATCTTGACGGTGGGGGGTCTCCTGTCACCCAAAATTAACACTGTCTCATAATAAATTACCAAACAAAATTTGGCCGTGCTATGAAAATTAGATCATAAGAAACATAAGTTTGAGACTTGATATCCTAATATCTGAAAAATACCGCGCCAATGTCTGCCGAAGTCTATCGAAGGATACCGTGCCGAAGTTTGCCGAACTGAAACGACGTTAGCCGAGTGTTAGGTTTTTTCGTTACGGATGTGTTAGGATTTTTCGCGTTACGGAATTTTTGGATTCGGTCGCCGCGCTCAAAGCCCGTGATAAAAGCTATGCAATAGCTTAAAAATCAATCAAATAAAAAAATACAACTATCACACTTTGTCTGATCATCAATTTTGCTCTTAAGGCATGTAGGTTCACAAGGCAATCCTTGTCGTTCCCCACTTTTAACGAGATGAGTAGTATTTATCCGCCCATTTGATCCCTTATCTAGTTGCAAGTTAGGTGACCAATCGATTAATGTATACGGGACCAATATTCACATTCCGTCTACCTGAAACAGAGGCCAAAACAATGTGTTGGTTTTCCTCAACTTCCACGTCCCTATTTATGTTGGAAATGGGCGGAAAATGCGCGGCAAACACGTGTGTAGTTTACAATCTCTTTAAGAATTCTTCATATAGAATTGTCCTCACCTACGAAAAAGAAACCACAGTGAGAGTGAAACAAAGAGGAAAGAATAGAGCAGAGAAGGGAAAGGAAAAATAAAAGAGAAAAATTACTCGGGTTTCCTGTGATTTGAAGACCGTGACTACTTAAAAAAGATCCCTAGGGTTAAATATTAAAAATAATCTTTTGGAATAATTTTGCAATATACCGATTGATGATCGTGAAGAATGACATCATCTTAAAAGGCAGACATAAACATCTATTTTTAAAGTTTTCAGAAATTGCAAAGGCCAAAACAGTGAGAAATAGATATTGCAATTATTAACTGAATTTTACTTAAGTTGCTTGTTACCATATAATATTTTTTGCTCTGAAAATGAGTCTCAGCTGTTAAAAATTTCCTTTTTAATTTCACACACACGTGACTTTCACGGTTAGTGTAGGTTACATGTTTTTTATTCAGATTATTTATTTCTCACCAGTTTTTTCTAAAAAGCGTAATTGACTTTACTATAGCTTCATTTTATCTGCCATTAAATAAGGTAAGTATTTCTACTTCATAAAAGTGGTGGCAATCAAACAGAAGGAATTTTCATAAATGTAGTTTACACTAACATTTTTCAACTGGTGAATTTTATCAACTGATACTTTAATTACTTATAGTCCAAGAGCCGATAACACAAAAACCTAAGTTATCGAGCACAGGGAAAAAAAACCTTATTTATGGACGAGTAGTAATAGGGAAATCTAATGATCTATGTCCGCCGAAAGTGAAGTTGTACATAAGCGAAACATTAATATCACTAATGGTGTACTCATATGTCTAAGATTGTGATTTCCATACAATCAAAGGCATGACAACACGGAAAACTGGGAGCAGAAAAACATAATGATACACGTACGAGTGAGCCACTAGTTGTATTAATTTTTGACTTATGTACTACTTCACTTCCTTCAGACATGGATCATTATATTTTCCTATTACTACTCTTCTATGAAATAAAGGTCTTTCTTGTTCTCGAAAACATAAGTTTTTGTTCTGTCGGCTCTTGGACTAATAACTGATTTACGTACGTCGTCGTACGGGAAAGACGAGTTTGCTTGATTAACCACTTAAAGCTTTTTGCCACAATATTTTTTTAATTACAATTTCATACTATTTAAAGATAAAAATAATTATACTAAATATTACGAATTTTCAGCTTAAATAAACTGATGTTTATCCCATATCTTCGATTTATTTTAGGTAAAAAAAGAGTTAATTGATTAATTTACGTATAATGCTATATCCACATGGATCGATGTCATCAACAATACACTACAACGCTGGCACTTTTATTGATTACTTTTTTTCTAAACGAAAGTTTCTATTTAGTGAAATTAATTGAAATAGAAATGTTGTTTTATCTTTACATCGTAAAAACCCTCATGTCCAAAGCGACATATTTTACAAGAAAAAAAATATCAATACAATTTTTAATAAAACTTTATGCATTAATAAACGTATGCGTCGAATTATTAGGTTTTTTCCCCCCAAATGAAATAGACATCATTTGTACAAGTAAATATTTAATAAAAAGCTGTTTTTTACATGGTTATTTATTAATGCGTACTTTGTAAGAAGATTTATAATCTTATATCGCTCATTAAAAGAAGTTGAATGGTTGGCAGATATAAAAAGAAATCAGATCAATTCGTTTTGTGAACGCTTCATAAAAATACCCTATTCGTTTTCCTTTATAAAATTGAGTTTTATTTCACTTTCGAAATGCTGTTGATGTTATTAGGTCCATTGCTTTTTCTTATCTGATGCATTGCTTCTTGCGTATTTCAACCACCACTACCACAGGCACACACAAAAAAAAGCTGATAAAAGATTTTTTCCTTCGCCGTAAAAATATACGAATGAAAAAAATTGCCCTGGATACTTTTTAGAACAAATGTAATTTATATTTCTTTCAATTGTGAATAGGCTTCATTTTAAGGTGAAATTTATTTTTTACGGAGAAAAGAATAGAGAGAGGAAAATGAACAGAGAAAATTTACTCAGATTTCCGAGAAAGCCTAAAAAAGCATCATTCTAGGGGTAAATATTTAAAATAATCTTTTGGAGTAATTCTTTACAATATAGTGATGTATGATAGTGAAGAATGGCATCTCAAGAGACAGCCATAAAGATTTATTTTTAAAGTTTTCAGAAATTGCAAGCCCAAAACATTTGGAGTTGGAATTTGAATTATTAATTGAATGATATTAATTTATGTTATTGGTTACCATATGGGGCCATCCATAAATGATATTAGGTATTTTTCCATATTTCACACTCCCCTCCCCCCCCCCTTTGTTACAAAGTTTCACACATCACTTTACCCCCTCCACCCTCTTGTCACATGTCACGCTATATTACGAAGTTCATAAACAAAGCTCTACGTTTTAGATCACATTTCAAATTTTTATTTTAAACTTTAACTATGTGTTTCAATGTCATTTGTGAGCTAAACATTAAAAATGATTCGTATTTTGAATAAAATAAGGTTTACAAAATAATAATAATAATAATAATATAGAATAGTAATAAACTTTTAATATGAGAGAGCAACTGAAAACAATAGTGTTTTGGAATTTGAAATAGAATTTAACATATTTGGCTTTAAATTTTATCTTTATGAACACAAAATATTTTAATTTTAAAATAATTCATACTTCATAATTTAATCCATTAAATTTTAATACTTTCATTTAAACCAAAATTTGTGATGTCACATTTCTTTGCACCCTCACCCACCCACTTGTCACAAACTGTCACAATTTCATGACCCCCCCCCCCCTTCAAGTGTGACATCATTTATGGACGGTTCCTATGACATTTTTTATCTGAAAAAATGTCTGAGCAGTTGAAAATTCACTTATAAATCGTGCACACACGTAACTTTCACGGGCAGTGTAGACTATTTGTTTTTTATTTCAATTTTCTTTTTATCACCAGTTTTTTCCAAAAAGTATAATTGCTTTATTGTCGTATCATTTCAACTGCCATTAAATAAGGTAAATATTTCTTCTTCATAAAATTAGTAGCAATCAAACAGTCTCGAATTTTTTTTAAAAGTAGTCAACACACTTAACAATATTTTTATCAATTGTTTCTTTGACCACCTAATTAGAGATTCTCAAACTATGGTTTCACGTACCAGTAACTGAGCGACTTTTTTAAAATTCAAATTTCTTGACTGGCACTAATTTTTTTAAAATACTAAAATCCCTCTGCTTTTTTTAACTTAATTGTTGTCAGTAAATAAGGTGGATTGTACTATTTTATAAAGGTAGAGTCAATGAAGAAAATCTGATTTTTTTTAAAAAAAGTAGCCCTTTAACTGGTACGCGAAACCATAGTTTGAGAACCCCTGACTTAACCCATTAGTGCCTGAATTATTTTCTTCGGTAAAATTCAAATTTTGCATTTTCCCACCACTTTTAAAGCAAGAATAACTTTTATCTTAATTTATCGAGGACTTTGTCTCGAGAAAGAAAGTATTTATTTATACTCTTTTTTACTTGTGTAAAATGCGCTTAATTGAATTTTTTAAAACTGTCCCAAAAATGGGACGCTAGGCACTAATAAGTTAATTGATTTGATTGAATGACGTACGAGAAAGAAGGTTTGTTTGATGCATCACTTAAAACTTTTAGCCACCCCTACCTTTTCGAATTACACTTTCGTACTATTTAGTAGTAAGATTAAGTACTACGAATATTTTTAGCTTAAAAAGTCGTATTTATCCCAAAGTTTCATTTTATTTTATGTAAAAAAGAAGAATCGTTTAGTTATAAATTTACCAGAGATGCCAAGTCTCCGGCTTTTTCCGATACCAGAATTATAATACAGAAAATATTATTTTGTTTAATTAGAACATTTAAGCGATTTAAAAGAACAAGATTTTCTCTAAAATAACAGTGCTGTACAAAAAGCTGGAGACTTGGCAGTTCTGAATTTACTTATAAAGCTATCTCCACACTCATCGATGTCGTCAACAATACAATACAACACTGGCACATTGATTGATTACTTAATTCTTAACGAAAGTTTTTATTGAGCGAAATTAACCGAAGTAGAAAACTTTTGTTTTATCTTTACATTGTAAAAACCCTCATATCCCGAAATGACATAATTTAGAAAAGAAAAAAAATAAATCATCAATACCGTTTTTAACAAAACTTCATGCATTAATAAAGGCACATGTCAAACTACCAGGTTTTTTTTCAGATGAAATCGACATTATTTGTACAAGAAAAAATCTTTAGTAAAAAGTTATTTTTTACACGGTTGTTTCTTAATTTGTTGCTTGTAGATTTATAATTTTATGTCACTTGTAAAAAGAAGCTGAATGGTTGGCAGATATACAGAAATCATATCAATTGGTTTTGCAGATATTGCATAGGAATACTTTATTCGCTTTCCTTTGTAAAATTGAGTTTTCTATCACTTTCAAAATGCTGTGGATGTTATTAGGTCCATTGTTATTGTTTTTTTCGATACATTGACTTTTGCGTACTTCAATCACCACTACCACAAAAAGAAAAAAAAAAGTTAAAAACGATTTTTTTTCCTTCTCCTTAAAAATAAATGAATAAAAAAATACCCTGGAAGCTTTTTAGAATAAAGGTAATTTAAATTTCTTTCAGTTGTGAATAGGATTCATTTTAAGGAGAAAAGAATTGAATAAGATGAGGGAGTGGAAAAAAAAGAAAATTCTCTTAGGCTGCTATTGAAGCGAAACATGTGAATACCGAAAAAAGGCATCTCTCTAGGGATAAATATTTAAAATAATCTTTTGAAGTAATTCTTTACAGTATTTACATAGTGAAGAATGGCACCATCTCAAAGGACAGCCATAAGCATTTATTTTTAAGGTTTTCAGAAATTACAATTCCCAAAAAGTTTGGAGTTGAAATTGCAATGATTAATGCTCGTATTCACCATCTACCTCAACCTAGAGAACCTCGTTTGAACACTCAAATGAAATTAACGATAACATTCGATTGGACATTATCACGAAGGTGTCCAATCAGGATTAGAGGAGAATTCCATTTGAGTGTTCCACCAAGGTTTTCCGTATAACCTAGGGTTGAAGTAGTTGGTGAATAAGAGAATAACGGAATGAGATTTACTTATGTTATTGGTTGACATATGATATTTTTAATCTGAAAATGAGTTTGAGCTGTTGCAAATGAGCTCTTTAAATGTCGCGCACTCGTAACTTTCACGGAAAGAGTTGGCTAGTTTCTTTTTTTTATTTGGGTTGTCTATTTCTCATCAGTTTTTTCTAAAAAGATTAATTGGCTTTATTATCCACATCATTTTATAGGTCATTAAATAAGGTAAATATTCTTACTTCATAAAAGTCGTAGCAATACAACAGTCTGAATTTTTTTTAATATAGCCTACGCTTACCGTTAATTTTATCAAAAGTTTCTTTAACCACTTACCGGGTGACCCAAAAATGACTGATGGATTTTAAAATTCAATAACTTGCAAACGGTGACAGCTATTTAAAAAAATTTTGCAGGAGGGTTATGTATAATGTCAGGAGTTTTTTTTTACCGTAATTTTTTATTTTAGTTCGCATCTCAAACAATAGGTGGCGCTGACGGCGATTGAAGGCCAGGTCGACGCTTCATTCAGCACTGATCACCTGGCCTTCAATCGTCGTCAGCGCCACCTATTGTTTGAGATGCTAACTAAAATAAAAAAATTACTGTAAAAAAAAACTCCTGACATTATACATAACCCACCTGCAAAAATTTTTTAAATAGCTGTCACCGTTTGCAAGTTATTGAATTTTAAAATCCATCAGTTATTTTTGGGACACCCGGTATTTGATTTGCGCATACATCTTCCTACAGGAAAGATGAGTTTGCTTGATCCGTCACTTAAAGCTTTCAGACACCATTATTTTTTGTCAATGATATTTTTAAACCATTTAATGTCAGAAATGATCAAACTAATTATTAAGAATTTTCAACTTAAATAAAGTGGTGTTTATCCCATATTTTCAATTTATTTTATGTAAAAAAAAGAATCGGTTGATTATTTATTTATAAAGCTATCTCCACACTGATTGATGCCGTCCACAATACAATACAACACTGGCACTTTGATTGATTACTTATTTTCTAAACAAAAGTTTCTATTTAGTGAAATTAATTGAAAGTGAAATGTTTTATTTTTACATCGTAAAAATCCTCATATCCTAAAATGTCATATTTTACAAAATAAAAAAAAAGAAAAAGAAAACATCAATATTTTTTTTTTCAAACTTTCATGCATTAATAAACGTATACATCAAAGCACCAGATATTTTTTTCCTGATGAAACTGACATTATTTGTATCAGAAAATTTTTTTAATAAAAAGTTATTTTTTACGTGGTTATTTCTTAATTCGTTCCTTGTAATACGATTTATAATTTTATATCACTTGTAAAAATAATCTGAATAATTGGCAGATATAAAAAAAATCGTATCAATAGATTTTGTGAATACTTCATAAAAATGCCTTATTCGTTTTCCTTTATAAAATTGAGTTTTCTATCACTTTCAAAATGTTGTTGATGTTATTAGGAACATTGTTTTTTTTTTCCTTTTCCAATGCATTGCTACTTACGTACCACAACCACTACTTAAAAAAAAAAAAAAAAAAAAAAAAAAAAAAAAAAAAAAGGGGCTAAAAAAAGATTGTTTTTTTCTCTGTAAAAATGCCCTGGAAACTTTTTAGAACAAAGGTAATTTATACTTCTTTCAGTTGTGAATAGGATTCATTGTACGGATAAATTTATATTTTCGAACACATTTCACAATATTTTAAAAATGAAAGAAATAAAAAAGTGCCTTATGAACAGATTTTATTTATGCGCCAAAGTAGATAAGATTAATAACCAGTTTGTAATTTTGAAGAACTTTGATTTTAACCTTTTATGATTCAACAACTCTGATTAGGAATTTTTTTTTAACTCTAATGCTAGACTGCATTATTTTATGTAAAAAGTAGTAGGTAAAAATTAGAATATGAAGAAAAATATTGATATAAAGATACCTTTTTCTTATCTTTAAAAAACATAAAAGTAGATGCTTCTCATGAATTTTTCTCTTTTTCTAATTAGGTCCATTTTTTTCTCTTTTTAACGCATTACCTCTTATGTATCACGACAACCACTATTATTATAAAAAAAAAAAAAAAAAAAAAAAAAAAAAAAAAGGGCTGAAAAAATATTTTTTTTTCCCCCGTAAAATTAAACGAATGAAAAAATTCCCCTGGAAACTTTTTAGATTAAAAGTAATTTATATTTCTTTTAGTTGTGAATAGGATTCATTTTAAGGATAAATTAATTTTTTCGAACACATTTAACAATAATTTGAAAATGAAAGAAATAAAAAAAATGCCTTATGAATAGATTTTATTTATACACCACAATAAATAAGATTAATAAACAGTTCGTAATTTGAAAGAAGTTTGATTTCAACCATTTATGATTCAACAACTTCGATTAGAAAAACTTATATCTCGAATGCTAGACTACTTTATTTTAAGCATGCAAAAAATAATTAAAATATTAGAATATAAAAAATATATTGATATAAAGTTACTTTCTCCTATCTTTAATAAACATAAACGTACATGTTTCTCATTAATATTGTCCACTTTCTAATATAATATTGCAAAGTATACGAATTTATAAATATATAAAAAAAAGAGAAAAACTATTTTTAACTTTAATTCTAATATTTCTAACCTTTTGCAGCCGAGTGTTAACAAACAGCCACCCAAGTATTTTATAAATGATTTCATTTTTATATTTTATTTGCACCCGTATATTTTAAAAGAACATTTTTTAATATATATAGTATGTAAGTAGTACTTCGATCGCTAAGGATTAATTTAACCCATTAACCGCTAATACTATATGGTTGAAATTTTCAACTTCTAAGCTTAACGTCGCTTGCCACTACAAACTCTGAAATATCATTTTCGCTTAGTCTGATCTTAAAATTTTAAAATAAGTATTTATTTAAGGCCTATTTTTCAAGCCCGTTCTTCAATGAAGTTGAGTATCTAAAAAACGACGTCAATTTTAAACTTAACACCACCACCCAGTGTTGGCAATGGGCTACTTTTTAAAAATTCAGATTTCTTGATTAACACCGCTTTTTTAAAACAGTAAATTACGTTTTGCCCCCCCCCCCCCCCCCCCAATTAATTATCATGTCATTGAATAAGGCACATTTTATTATTTGTAAAAAGTGGTGGCAATCAAGAATGAAAAGTATCCCATCTGGCAATACTGCCGCCATCTGAATACCAGGCTTAAGCATTAACATCAGAAATGGCATCTGTTGAAAGCGGATTTATTTAAACGCATGTACCGTCTTTAAAATTTAGACACTAGCATTTTGTAAAATCTCAAAAAATTAAATTAGAAAAAACTTAAAAAAAATCATTGGTACGAATATTTAAGGGACCATACATACGTTGAAAACTTCCGTCTTCGACTTCCGCCATTTTTACATCAACACTCAGGCCTAGTATTCAGGGAGCGGTTAAACTTAACCACTACCCTCTAAATACAAGGCCTGAAAGCTGTCACAAATATGGTGGCTGACAAATGCAGATTTTTTAAATGTGTACGAGCACTTAAATTCTGGTACCAACAATTTTTAAATGGATATTTTTTCTGACTTTAAACAAGTCAAAGAATTTTTTTATAAAATATGTTGTCTATATTTAAGTGTTCACATATACGTAATTTCGGGTGTATAAGCCGCAGATCAAACAATTATTTTTGGACCCAGAATTTTTTAAGAAACAAATATAACTAGTTAGATTGCCGTAAATATTTGTCTTCAATCACTAAATAAGATTTCTGGGTCCAAAAAGAATTGTTTGATCCGCGGCTTATACACTCGAAATTACGGTACGTTAAAAAAAATCCACTTACGACAGCCGCTACTTTTATGTCATCGCTCCGGCCTAAATTCAGATGACGATGGCTGAATGAATTCTCTGACTTAATATTTTTTAATACTCTGTTTGTATTTGTAATCTATGTTTTGAAATTTAAATTCCTATTCTATAATTCACATAGTTTTATACTGAAAAAAAAAAAAATAGAAAACATTTATTTAATCAAAATGTAAACTAATAAAATGGGAAAAAATTCATTTTGAGTTAAATAAATCTCTTAATTTTTTTATCCACCTGTTTTAAATTAAATGGTTTTTATTTTGAGACATATGGTGTTATGAGTACTAAGCCTAATTATTGGATATAATCCCCATTTAACAGTTACTGTCGAATTAGAAAACGTGTGTAGGTATTTTCCTTTTTGAATATAATGATGATACATTCCCAAAGATCATTTTAAGCATTAGTTTTGAAGCATTTGTATATATATATATATATATATATATATATATATATATATATATATATTAGCAAAACTCTTATGCAATAAATACAAATTAAATATTGATTAAATGCAAATAAATACCATTTGGAACATTACAATAAGTTTGCATTTGCAGTCTTTGTTTTGAAATTTAAACACCTATTCAATAATTCACATATTTTTAAATTGAAGTTAAATACTTTAGAAGACATTAAATTAATCAAAATGTAAACCAGAAAAGTGGAAAAACCATTCATTTTGCATTAAATAATTCCCTTAAATTTTTTTATCCATCTGTGGTAATTTAAACGAAGTTTTTATCTTGAGACAAATGGTGTTAGGTACATTAAGCCTAGTAAGTTGGATATAATCCCCATTTAACAGTTACTGTCAAATTAGAAAACATGTGAAGATATTTTCCATTCTTGAAATTAATGATGATATATTCCGAGAAATGGTTTTAAGGGATTAGTTTTGAAGCATATATATATATATATGCATGTAAAAACGATGAACAATACACACAGTTTAAATATTGATTAAATAAAAATATATTTGTTTGATGTAATGCATTAAGCCAACAAAATCTAAAATGTTAGTAACTTAGAGAACTAAAATACATTATACCCAAGATAATTTTTATAGAAAAATATGTATTTCAAATTAGGATAATATTTCATCAACACAGTTATTTTTCTACTGAGACAAACTTGGAATAATCCTTAGTAAGTTGCTGACAATACTCATAATTTAAATGGCCTACTTTAATTAGAGTATGTGTATAGATATTTTTATTTCAAGAAAACGGTAAAGCATTTCCTAGTTTTATGTTAAGGAATTAGTCTTAAAAAATAAGTTTCGTTATTAATGATGAAGAACACTAAATAAAGTAAAAGGATTGATTAAGAGTTAATAAATTTATATTAGAATAATTTAACAAACTAAAATATTTCGTGTTAGGAAACAAAAGGTGCGGTAGCTCCACCTATCTTACACTTATAAAGTGAATTTCGTTGTCATCAAAGTAAATCATATGCGATAATCGTTATCTGCGGTACACGTGCCACAGAACCAGTATTTATATACACACGGTATTTTGGCCAAAATAGCGACAGTTCTGATGTTGCCAGTGGACTACATATTGAGAATTCAGATTTCTTAAACATCTATGAAATCGTAAAATTCGCTTTTATAATAACATGTCAATTAAGGTAAAAACAATGGAAATTTTAAGATTTCAAAAAAGCGCTGCTAAAGGAATAATAGGAATCTAAAAAATGCAGCCTTCTTGCAACATTGTACAGTTCGGGTAAAATAAAACTAGTTGAATGTACCAATCCCAAAACTATCTTATATCTTATACGTACATATTAATATTTTTAAAAAATAGTTACTCATTTTAATGCTTTAATAATTTTAATTCAATATCATACCAATTTTGATTTTCATCTAAAATTTCTGCTCCAGTCAATCAATATGAGTAAAAACGAATTTCCGTCTCTGCAGAATTTCCTTCTCTGCCGTCTTTTTCAGAGCAGAAATAATATTGAAAAAATGAAGTTAAATAAGTATTAAAGAGAAGTAAGTAGTATTTTTTTTAATAATTTTGTTAGGAAATCGAGTTATCCAGGATGCGGTGTATACGCTCGAAACTATGGTAAATAGTGTTGTATTCAGACATTTTTCTCCGGGAGGAATTTCTATCTCTCCTGGACATAGTAGAGCTCATACATTGCAGAATTCGGAGGTGGGAAATTTTATTTTTTTATCATTGAAAACACAAAATCACAAATCTTCCATGAAGAATATTTCATTGCTCCGGGGGGGGGGGGGATAGGATATCCCCGCCGGTTCTCCCCCTGATATCAACACTGTATCTGAGTCTTCACTGAGCTGATCATTAAAATGCTGAGATGCGTTGTAGGAAATGCTCCGTGTTGGATGAAAATTTACTAAATTGCTACTACACGTAAAAATTTCAAGCAACAACGATTGACTACGACTCATTTCTCTCCATTATTTTTATTATCATTATTATTTTGATTTCTAAACGTTTCATTGGCTGTTCAAGAAAAGGCTTTTCCATCGTCACACAATCAAGCATTTGAATGGCTGTTAATGGTGACTCACTTCGTTTCAGGTGTCAAAACCGCTCCACCACAAAATAGTTGCTCGCTTTCCAAGCGACTTCCTTCGAGTCGTAGGATAATCTGAAGACGCCTGGAATTTGAAGCGACTTTGACCCCTCGTGTAATAGCAATTTAAGAGATTTATATTCTTCTTTTCTGTACAAATACATGTGAAGGAATTAATATGTGTTTGACACTGATGAGAGACAAAAAATTGTACTGAGCATAGTTCCACTGTAAAGTTCCACTGTAATTAAGAATTAATGGATATTAGAGACAATCAGAAAAAGTAGCGACAGTTTCTGTATACAGTGTGTCCTGAAAGTTTATAAAGAAACACTTTTATGGATTTAACTCTTTGAGTTCTGGTGAGTAAATTTCTTCAAAATTTTAAGTATCTCACTGGCACCAATATTTTCCAAAGAAAACCTTCGGTTTACGATATACACGAAAAAATGCATTAAAACTTTGCGGCGCAGAGCAATTTCATTACTTGTGTATGGGAATTAATGATTGACACAGTAATTTGAAAATAACTGTGAATCTAAATAAGAAAAAGCTATTTATCAAGCATCTAATAAGCAGAAGTTTTTTCTGCCAAAATTGGTGTCATTGTGGGCTTTGGAAATTAAGTGGTTTAACCCATTACCGCCCGAATTATTTTCTTCGCTAAAATTTAGATTTTGTATTTCCCACCACTTTTAAAAGCAAATTAACTGTTATCTAAAGTTATCGAGGATTCTCTCTCGTGAGATAAGGTTTTCAGGTTTATCTTCCTCTTTACTGGTGGGAAAACCGCTTTCGTGCTGATTTTGTAACTGTCCTCAAAAAAAGGACGCTGGGCGTCCACAACTGGCCTGGTTTTTACTTTTTCATTTTAGCTTATATATATATTTTTTATTATGATAGTTTCAATTTCAGAACAAGTTTAAACCGATTTTGAAATTCAAAGTAATTTTTAAAAAAATCTAAAGCCAAAATTGAAAAAATAAAAACTAGGCCGGTTGTGGATTATCCTCAGCTATCCTATGCAAAAAAAAAAAAAAACTATGTAAAAATATTAAAATTTGAGCGGGATATTTGAAAAGAACGCTCCCATAGACTTTTACATTACCATCCGGGTCTTTTTCTGTGACTAGTATTGCGCTTTAATGTTATGCATCTCGATATATCTGTTGATGATTTAAATGAATAGACAGAAATTGACCACAGTGAACCAATTTCAGAGGTCATAACAAATAAAAAAAATCATTGATGCTCTAACACATAAAAATTGCAGTGAACAAGATGATGATAATGAAATTGAAAATGATGCGGCAAAGAATGAAGATGTTCCACATGTTACTGAAGTCACTTCACATTTAATGAAGGTCTTTTTGAGTATGGAGAGGCAAAACGTTTCAGATAATTTGTTACTCTATCTTGCTAGTGTGAAACAATATGCCGAAACGAAACACTTCAGTTCGCCAAACAATACTTAGACTTTTTTAAGGCAGTGTACGATTAACACTAGAACCGCGGAGACGGGTCATTTTGACCCGTACTCAGTGAAAAGATGTCGATTCGAACCAGATAAGTCTTCTTAAAATAATGTACATCTAAGCTGCACAAAAATTATTTAAAATAAGTAAGTTAAATAGACCTACATAAAAATTCTGATGTGAATTATTTTTATAAAAGTTGGATAAAATTTCCCGCGGTTCTAGTGTTAAGTTTGTACTCAATGAATAATAAAGCTAATTACAATTCACAAAGCGTGTAAATAATTTTATCATTTTGTACCATTTCTTTGACATGATTTCGATATACTGTGGTTAAGCTATAACCGTGTGTGGAACCTATCATCCATTAACCGCGTTATACCAGGCTTCTACTGTAATAACAAATATATATATATATATATACTTTAACACTAGAACAGCCGTGAGCGATCATTTTGACCGCTACCATACAAATATATTTCGACTCAAACCAGAAATATCATGATGAAATAAGGTATAAAAATTATTAGAATAAGGAAAAAAAAAAAAAAAAAAAAAAAAAAAAAAAAAAAAAAAAAAAACGAAAGAAAAAGATAAACTGGATAATATTAAAATTCTGGTGTGAAGTGTTTTTGACTAAGATATCGGATTATTAGATATAGTATTAGATATCGGAAACAATATCTAATAATTAAATAACATAATTTTCCGGTACGAATTGATTTTCCCAAACGGAAAGGACTTTCCAAACGACCCAATATTAAAAAATGGTTTATAAATTCTTGCTTGTATTACGTTTATTTTTAGGCTACAACATTTCTCCCCCCCTTCAAACCAACTAAAAAACTGACATCGAATGCCAATGTAACAAATTTGAAATTATCTCTATAAAAGGTCAATTTGCCCCCTCCGCCAGTGTGGCGTGAGCCCCACGCTGAACCATAGTATTTTGAGATGTTATCAAAAAATATTTAAACTATTCCGTTATAAATTTAAGTTACTCACTCAATTTTAGAACTAACTGCGTTAAAATTTGACTTAACAAAACATTCATGTTATTTCATGTTTATCAAATTATGGATTTCGCTTATTCAATTATTAAACTCTTTCTTTAATATATTACATGCATAGAATAGTTAACAAAAGGTAATACATTCTTTTATCATTCAATATATTATAATAGTTTTGGCTAATTCTTAAAGTGTATTTATCAGCAGCTGATATTCCAGTTGCAGAAGAAATTCCTAGTCTGTTATAAACTAAATTCTGCAAAAGGTTTTTTTTAATTTTCCATTCTAATGTAATGGCTTGTTTAATTTAACAATATCATGCATTAGTTTTCTAAAGATGTTTTTTTTTAATTAGAGAGTTCTCCTGTGAAGTCTTTAAAATGCCTTTTAATTTACTTAAAATCTGAAATTTTTAAAAAGAAAGTATCTGATTTTTTTCACAAATCTAATTTTAAAACTGGTATAGCACATAAATAAAATGACAAGCGAAGTTAATTACAATGCAGAAAGTTTTTTCTTATAAAACTTTAAAAAGAAGACTTAAATAGTAATTTTTACTCAACTCTATCCGGCACAGACTAATTCTTTTCGTAAAAATTAGAAATTATTGACTGACAACGGAATTTACAAAAGACATTTTTAGAAATTGTGAACACCTTAAATTAAGCTTTCATTGTAAAATAAATAAATAAATAAATAAATATTAAAGTATACTCCATGCCGCATGCATGTTTGGATTTAAAATTAGGTGTGCTCGGAAGTGGAACCACTGTGCCGAAAATTATTAAACTAAATTATTTAAAAAATATACTTTTCATACATTTGACTACTAATTTGGTTTTAGTAAATTTATCACAAAGTTATATAAAAAAGTGTTAATAATGCTGCTGCTACTGCTGTAAATGAATTGATTGTGTTCATTTAACTTTATCAGTTTTGAATATAAAAACTATTGTACATTAAAACATGATAAATTTTTGTTTGTATATGGAACTGTGTGGTAAAGACCCACAAGTAGACAGTCTTTATACCGAAGAATTCATTTTAGCGTTATTTAATGTTTAAATCGCCCTTTATTGTTTAGTTAAAAACGTACAATAGAATCAAAAACTAGGCGATACAATCTAACCATCTTTTGTAGGCATGAACTAGATCATGGCGTGAAGTATCCATTAATTTGAAAATTTTTCTCAATTTTTAAAAGTATTTTTTTTTTTTTTTTTTTTTTTTTTTTGTAATTATCGAAAATTTCATTATATAAATACAGATTCAAAGTTCTTAACTACTGTTGTCAGCTTATAAACAGCGAAACAAAACAAATAGTAATTTCAAACACAGATTTTCAAACACTTTTAAATTGAAAGAACGCTTACACGAGAAAAAAAAAAGAACATTAAATTGTAATATTTAAAGGTGAATATTATGTCATTTTTAAAACGAAATATTTCAATTTTTATATCTAAAAGGATTTTCTTACAGTGCTTAAAATAATTTTTTTACAGATATTATAAAATTCCGTGTAAAGTGACAGTTTATACTTAATTATTTGATACGAGCTATTTTTAAAAGTATAATTTCTGTTATTTGTTAATCTCGAAAGCATCCATCAACTATCGCAATAGCAGTCTTGGTAACCAAATAAACTCTTCAAAAAAAAAATAAATGTATGGGAACGGGTTTACACAAGATGTTGGAGATAATACTATTCAGTCGTCTATAACTCGGAAGTATTTTTAAATAGATAATAGTGTGTTTTTAGAACTTGTAGTTTCCAAGGTTCGCACACTCCCTAGAATTTCCAAGGAATCTGGCACCACTATTAAAAATAAGAAAATTTACATTTAATTTTTAAACCACAACATTCGTAATCCCCACCTTCATTCGCAGATTTTACGATATTTTGCTGTAGTGAAACACTTTGAAAATATTTTTAAAATTTAGTGGTAAAACTGTGCGAACCCTGTTTTTCGACAGGGTTTGTAGAACGTAAACTGTAGGGGGGATGAGTCCTCTAACATATTCACATAGATGCCAACACCTCTTAATTTATTCCGGAGTCTGATACAAGATGAGCATGTTTTCAACCGGAAATTTTATTTGACCAAAAATTTCAGGATGAAATCAAAGATTTACATCGTAGAAAGTAAACACATTTTCTTAAATGCTTTTTCCGGTTTTTGCATGTAAATTTTTGATCAGACTCCGGAATAATTAAGAGATGTTGGCATCTATGATATTCACAAAAAAAAAAAGTACTTTAGGAAATTACAGAATAATCAGTTCGAGTATTTGTGAATGTATTTAAACCTTTAGCAAAACTTTGAAAAATCAGCAGACTTAAATTACATATTTGTATGTTAAACTGGATTTAAACACAATTAAAAATCAATGATATTAATACATTCTTAACAATAGAACAACTATGAGGGCTCATTTTGACCCCTGCCATATGAATAAATTTCGGCTCGAATCAGAAATGTCCTAATAAAATAGGTTTAAAAGACACAAAGAAGGAAAAAAGTTACATAAACAAATTAGTAAACAGCTTTAAAAATCTAATAAATTTTTTTTAATTTTATGAAAAGTTCCGTCTTTTCTAGTATTAATAATTTAAGTAAAATTGAGTATTTTAGAAAAATAATTATTTTTTTTAAAATGTTAATGTATTATTATTCAAAACATTTCGCAACAAATGTATGAACTTTCTGACACTATCAATTTTAGCGAGTACATATTAAAAAAAAATGAGAGAGATTAATAATGAAGCAACTTATATAGATTTGAGATGTTTCGTAAGATGTTTCCTGAGATGCTCCGTAAACGTACTTTTGAATTATAGATATATTGGAAAAGTATATAATTTTGTAAACATATTCTTTTAGTAGTTTTTAATAAATTAATAAGTATATTCAAGAAACACCAACAGCTAATTTCTAACAAGTGTAATTAATCTTTTTAGAATTAACTCAGGGAACTTTTGTTGCTTTTCCAAATCTAAAAGATTTATTGAATATTGATTTAGTTTTTCTTGTTGAAAATAGCATTTAACTTTGAAATCTACGTGTGCATATAGGTCAGTATGACATTTTCTAAAATAGCTGAAATACGTGATCAATTAATTATTTGGTAGATTTATTTATTTATTTATTTATTTATTGAAATTCTAACTCTCCTATACAAAATTGATGTTGACATATAGTCAAATGTCCTAATATTTCTGGTCCTCAATCAAACCCTCTTAGGAGGGGGAAAATTCTAAATACACTGAAATGTGTATTTAATTATTTTCTTGTTATAGGTTTGTTATCTTGAATTTCAGACGCTCATATCTAATGCAGCTGCAGGTATATGGCCCATTTTTTTTTTTTTTTTTTTTTAAATTTCCGATTTCACCTGTATTATCTTCCTTAGGAAGATGGCTAAAATTGCTGAAATGAGTTTTTAATAATTTTATTAATAAATTTGTTATCCTAAATTTCCCGTTCTTACCTAACACAACTGCTGAGATATAGACAAATGTTCTGTAATTTTTACCGCACCCCTTTTAACCCTCTTAAGGGAGAATTTCAAAATCGCTGAAATACTTGTTTAATTATTTTTTTAGTATATCCATTTTCTTGAATTTTACGCTCCTACCTAAAATGGATAATGAGATATGACAAAATGTTCTGTAATTTTTTATCATCCTTTTAAACCCCTTAAAGGAAGATTGAATTTTCTAAAATTCTTTTTTTAATGCAAGCTTATATCATAAAAAGCATTTCTTTCCCAATTTTTTATGCTTCTGGATTCAGTATTTTGTTCTATTCTTTAATCAAGAATCAGTCAGAAAAAAACTCTTATTTAAAGGCATAGTGCTTGTGTAAAAAAAAAATGAAAGTAGATAGATATTTTAAGTAGACCATGATTTATTGTTCAAGATATTATTCGATGACATATATATAAGCATTCCTGATAATGTCAAAATGAGAAAATAAAGCATTATAAATTGAGACTGCTTATAAACGAAGCAACTTTCAGATATTTAAATTTACTTAATTGAAACCTGTGGTGTTTCCTAAATGCACTGTTCAATTATAGATTATTCGGCAAATAAATTCTTTGCTTAAACATATTTTGTGATTCTAACAGTTTTAAATAGTTTAATAATTATATTAATGAATGAACAAATAATTCTAACAAGTGTAAGTAAAGTTATAAAAATATTTCTGAGGTTATATATATATATATATATATATAAGCTATATACAGGGTGTCCCTAAACAAATGGTATATACGCTAGGGGGTGATAGTATACATCAAGACGAATAACAGTAAATAGGAGACCAAGGGTCCAAAACGTTTTCTTAAGGAAATAGCCGCCATTAAAGTTTAGGGACCAAAATTTCAAATAAACATAAAAAACGGAAAAAACGGTCGATTGATTTGCGGTTTTCACTAAAATTATTCTTTATGTCGGCATTTTCTTGAAATTAAATTATAAAGATAAATTTCAAAAAATGCCGATAGAGGGCGCTTTAGACTTTGGAGTAACGAACAACTATTTTTTGCCGGTAAGTTTTGCATCTCATTAAATGTTTTCGTAAGTTTACACTCAATCTTAAATTTTGAGCTCAAAATCTGCAGTTGGGAGTGGTTAAGTAACACAAACTGAGCTGTGTTCAGAGAGTTCAAATTTAAATGATTAAAAAAAACGAAAAAATTGGTCGATTAATTTGCAGTTTTCACTAAAACTATTCTTTATTTAGGTATTTTCGTGAAAATAAATTATAAAGATAAATTTCAAAAAATGCCGATAGAGGGCGCTTTAGACTTTGGAGTAACGAACAACTATTTTTTGCCGTTATTGTTTGCATCTCTTTAAATGATTTAGGAAGGTTAGACTTAAATTTTGAGCTGAAAATCTGAATAGTAGGGAGTGGTTAAGTAGCACAAACTGAACTGTGTTCAAGGAGGAAAGGGGAGGTTCAAATTTAAAGTAATTATAGAAAATGAAAAAATTGGTCGATTAGTTAGCGGTTTAAAATAAAACTATTCTTTAAGTCAGTATCTTCTTGAAAATAATTTTTAAAGGTAAATCTCAAAAATTCCGTCACAGGGAGCCTTAAACTTCAGAGTAACCAACAATTCGTTTTAACCATTATTTTTTGGTTCTAATTAAATGCTTGCAAAAGCATTTTAAATGTTCTCGGAAGCTTAGATTTAAACTTAAATTTTGAGCTCAAATCCTGAATCGTTATGAGGAGTTAAGAAGCGCAAACTGATGTGTGTTCAGGAGTTAAAATTTAACCCTCTTTCCTCCTCGAGCACAATTCAATTTTTCGCTACTTAAACACTCCCAACGATTCAGAATTTCAGCCCAAAATTTAAGTATATGCATTTGAAAGCATTTAATGAGATTAAAAAAATAACAGTTAAAAATAGTTGTACGCTACTCCAAAGTCTAAGGCGCCCTCGGCATTTTGTGAAATTTATCTTTAAAAATTATTTCCAAGAAAACACTGATTGATCAAGAAAACTGCTGATTTAAAAATTAGTTTTAGCAAAAACCGCAAACGAATCGACCAATTTTTCCGTTTTTTACAATTATTTAAAATTTGAACCCTCTGAACACAGCTAAGTTTGTCTACTTAACCACTCCCAGCTATTCAGATTTTGAGCTCAAAATTTAAGATCAAGTCTAAGCTTACGAAAGCATTTAATAAGATGCAAAAAATAACGCTAAAAAAGTGTGTTTCGTTACTCCAAAGTCTAAAGCGCCCTCTATCGGCATTTTTTCAAATTTATTTTCACGAAAATACCTAAATAAAGAATAGATTTAGTGAAAACCGCAAATCAATCGACCAATTTTTCCGTTTTTTATAATCATTTGAAATTTGAACCCTCTGAACACAGCTCAGTTTGTATTACTTAACCACTCCCAACTATAGATTTTGAGCTCAAAATTTAAGTTTGAGTCTAAGCTTACGAAAACATTTAATGAGATGCAAAAAATAGTTGTTCGTTACTCCAAAGTCTAAAGCGCCCACTATCGGCATTTTTTGAAATTTATCTTTATAATTTAATTTCAAGAATATGTCGACATAAAGAATAATTTTAGTGAAAACCGCAAACCAATCGACCGATTTTTCCGTTTTTTATGTTTATTTGAAATTTTGGTCCCTAAACTTTAATGGCGGCTATTTCCTTAGGAAAACGTTATGACCCTTGGTCTCCTATTTAATATTGTTTGTCTTGATGTGTACTAACACCCCTCTTTTATTGTAAAAAAATTCGGAATCACCCTGTATATATATATATATATACATATAAAACGATTAAAAAAAAAGATTTATCTTTAAAATAGATCTTGTTTTAATATCCAAGATGTTTGGTAATATATGTGTGGCAGTATCGTTAAGTTTCAGTTACAAGTAACTATTTGCATATCCTATATGTGCCACTATTTTCAGCAAACACATTTTATAATACATTTCCCTTACAAATGTTTTCAAGGCTTAGGTACACGATTTTTGTTTTCCAAAAGTGATGCGAAGTAGCATTAAAAAGATTCACTTAAAACTGAAATTTTTACTACACCTCCACATATATAAGCTTTCTTGATAATGTAAAACTTAGAGAATAACATATTCTAACTTAAGGGTGTTCTTAAATCAAAAAGCACAATTTTATGAGATAAATTTTAATTTATTTTTGTTCGGAAATGAATGAATCTAGCAGGTGTTGTTCAGGTATTATCTAATCGCCCTCATTTTCCTTTCTTTTGTTTTCTGAATCACAATAGATTTTTGAGAAAAATAATGTCGAAATAGGCGGTTTGAAATGAATTTTCGCATGAAAGAAGAAAAGACACTCAAACTGGGTGAAAAGCACGTTTGTCACAAGATAAAAACGCTTATATTTTAATAGGTAAATTATTAATAAAAAAAATTTAAAATTCAGTTCGATTTCAACTCGCTTCCACAGATAGACCCTTCAATTTTATATCTTTCTGTTAAAAAATGAATATGTAATGTGTGAATATTCAGGGCCTGATTATCAACGGGGCACTCTCCCACCAGAAAAAATAAATAGAAATTTTTTCCTTATTCGTGATAGTAATTTTGATTGAAAAGAGCGTTTAAACAAGGCGAAAATTTCTATGTATTTTTACTGGGGAGAGAGTGCCCCGTTAGTAATCAGGCTCTGTGAATATTGTAAATGTGTCAAAACGTTTTGTGCTTGTTGAGCAGAGCAATTCAGAACAGCTTTAACACGTATGCGTGCTGCAAAAAGGCTTAAGAATCTTTGCTTATGCCCACCAGTAAAAAATTACTGTTAAATTCGGCTTATTTAATTAAAACAAATGCTCGATTTAATGATACACAAATTTCCTCTTTTTTAAATCCGGTGACAAAACATTAAAAATTTCCTAAAACGCTCCTGTCGCGAAGGGGTTAAGAATGATTAAGAAAGCCAATCATCTCAGGATCTATTCATAAAGATGCCACTTATAAACATTTAAATATCCTTAAGACAACTCTTCGGTGGTGCATAAATATACAGGGTGGTCATAAAAAAACTTTGCCGATATATGGAGCTCTAGCGGCCAGTTAACTCTACCGATCGAGGTAAAATTTCAGATATAGCTATTCAGAGGTATGAGCTCGAGATTCTGTGAACGGCAACAACATGGCGCTCACGGTTACGGTTATAGTTACAGAAACTCGAAAATGTCCAATGGCAACACCCATTTTTTTCCATCGCAAAATGCTCAGCGCATGCGAACACCCTAAAGAGCGTTGGAACCGTACGTGTATCGCAAGAAAAGGACATGTTATGCACGCACAAAGAACCGTTCTGGGAATCCTCCCTCCCCCCATAGAAAAAACTCGATTGAGGCGCAAGGAGGAAATTTAAATATGATATAGAGTCAGTACACTAATCTCTGATTACAATACAGATCGGAGAAACTAAAACTTTTATTTTGATTACAAATTTTCCACATGGGTGCCATCACCTTGCAATGCCTGTGATGGCACCCATGTGGAAAATGTGGTAATCAAAATAAAAGTTTTAGTTTCTCTGATCTGTATTGTAATCAGATATTAGTGTACTGACTCGGTATCATATGCAAATTTCCTGTTTGAGCCCCTATCGAGTTTTTTCTATGGGGGGGGGGGGAGGATTCCCAGAATGGTTCTTTGTGCGTGCATAACATGTCCGTTTCTTGCGATACACGTACGGTTCCAACGCTCTTTAGGGTGTTCGCATGCGCTGAGCATTTTGCGATGGAAAAAAATGGGTGTTGCCATTGGACATTTTCGAGTTTCTGTAACTATAACCGTAACCGTGAGCGCCATTTTGTTGCCGATCACAGAATCTCGAGCTCATACCTCTGAATAGCTATATCTGAAATTTCACCTCGATCGGTTGAGAGGACTGGCCGCTAGAGCTCCGTATATCGGCAAAGTTTTTTTATGACCACTCTGTACTTTTCAACTATAGATTATTGGTAATTTATGAAGTTTGCTGAAACATAATTTGTGATTATAATAGACTTAATAGTTTTGTAATCATATGCATAAATTTCTAATAAATGTATATAATCCGTTATAAAAGAAATTCTGGGAATATTTGTTGTTCCTTTCTTTGATTTCTGACATTTGTTTAATATAAGTATAGATCATATTTTAGTTGTGAGGGAGAAAAATAAACTGTTTCTAGAAAAAAAGAATTTATATTTGAAGGGGAACTTGATTTATTATCCAAGATAGTTGATAACATACACATAAACTTTCTTGACGATGTCAAAATTAACGTGTAACGTATTATAATTTAAGATGATTAATAACGTAGTTACTTATTCATATCTGAATTTAATTTATTCATGCATGGAATGTTTCATAAGTGTACTGTTTATTTATAGCTTATTGTCATGGTATCTAGTTTGATTAAAGACATTCTATGATTATAAAAGTTTTAAATAGTTTAGTACGTATTTTCATAATACATCAACAATTGATTTCTAACAAGTGTAAGTAATCTTATATAAAATTAACTGTAGGAATGTTTGTTTATCCTCCATGTGATTTCTAATATTTATTTAATAGAAATGTAGCTAGATCATATTTTAGCGGTCTAAAAAAACTATTTTTAGCAGATTAATGTTTTAATGATCAAAAATTACAGTTTATTTAATTAAATAAATAAAGATTTAAAACGTGATTTTTACAGGGTTCGTACTGCTCTTAGAGTTTTAGGAGCAGGAATTTCTTCGGAATCAATTCATTTTTACAGGAAGTCTTTACTTAAAAGAAAACGGAATTTTTCAAACTTAACCTGGATTTTTTTTTTTTTTTTTTTTTTTTTTTTTTTTTATAAAAAAGACTGGTAACACTCCTGGAAAAAAAATCCTGATCCGTAGAATCCAGATTTAAGAAAATTTTATTGAAAACATTTATGAATCGGATTTGTCGGTTTATCCTTTCGCTACCTTAACCGAATATACTCGAGGCCGTCGCGAAACAAGTTTCTTCTCTTGCGGGCCTGATTCAAGATCCCAAGCAGGAGAAATGCTTCATACACGAGATCTGACTTTTTCATCTGACTGACCACTTTAGCCTCAATGAAATTTTGCTTATGCTAAGACTGAATCAATCACCATTAATATTGTATGTATATTTTTAGAAAATTTGAATCTATTACTTATTATTATGCGGATATTTTTTAATGAGCATTTTAAAAGGATTAATTAGTGGATAAAGGATTAATCTAAGTCAATGAGTATTTCCTTTTACCTCATTATTTAAAATGAATTAAATAAATCTATGCCATTTCCACGTGGTATTACAAGTGATGTGAATTGTAAAGTTTTATTTTGAAGTAGGCAAGTAAACATTTAGAATCATCTAATAGATGTTCCGCTTCTGTATTGTGATCTTGTAACATCGCCTTGGCGACAAACACAGCCCACGCCAATTATACGCCAATCGGCAATTTAGTTTACCCTGCTCACGTGTTGTGTGACGCAGTGGATTGAGAGAAACGGTCTCTTAGCAACAAGCTCTAATGCTGCAACAAGCGGCGACTCTTAGAAAATAAACATTCCATTAAATTTACAGTCTACTTGCTTTTTCTTTTTAATTTAGTTTTTCTTTTTAATTTAGTACACCTCCGTACATTTGGTCCTAGCGACCCGGAGGTATGAACGAGCCAGTGTCTTTTCTATTGAATTAAATATTGGATTTATCGAATTTCGTCAACAAGATGAATAATGTCGGAAAGTGAAATAACATCGTTAAACAGAAGGCGAGGGAATATCAAGGCCCAAGTCACTAGAATATTTAACGCAACGGATAGAAAAACATTTAATTTATCCTAATGGAAAGCCCACCTGGACTCACTGTCGAAAACAGAAGAAAAGTTTGAAGCTCTTAAACTAGAGTATTATAGAATAATAGAGGAAGGAAAGTTGGAAGAAACTGAAAAAATATTGAGTCAACTGGACGAGGATATTCTAAAACTAGAGGTAAGCTTAAAATCCTCTATTAATGCTTATTATGAAAATACCTATTCAAATAAAAAATCCATTGAACAGGACCAAGCTAAAACATCTAGCATTAAGCTACCTAGGGTCATATTGCCGGTTTTTAGTGGCAGAATTGAAGAATGGTCCGTATTTAAAAGTACATTTAATGAGCTTATTAATGATAATTCAAATTTAAAAGATAATGAAAAATTATTTTATTTGCGTTCTGCTTTGACTGGTGAAGCGAGGAGTTTGCTTACACCAGATGAAAATTATGTTTCACTTTTCAATGCGTTAGAACAAAGATACGAGAATAAAAGAGTTATGGTAGATTGTCATATAAAGAATATTTTAAATCTTTATGTAATTAAACACGAATCCGCTAAGGATCTCCGCATTTTATTGGATAACGTGAAGAAAAATTTAAGGGCTTTAAAGATCTTAAAGTATGATAGAGATAATTTCTCGAACGCAATTTTGCTGAATATTATTCTAAATAAACTAGATAACGAAACTCGTAAACAATACGAACTAACATTAAAGGATAATGAAGAGCCTAATTTTGATTAATTTTTAGAATTTCTTGAACGAAGATGTCAAATCTTAAATAGTATAAGTTCTAACGTATCCTCTAAATATACTGCAAAATCCTTATTCATAAAAACAAGCAAACCTCAAAGTAAATGTTGCGTAATTTGTAAAACCGAAAACCACCCCTTATATCATTGTGTTAAATATAAAAACATGAAGTTAAGTGAGCGAATTAACCTTGTTAAGAAAAATAAACTTTGCTTCAATTGTTTAAGTTCAGCCCACCTTATTAATTATTGTAATTCAAAAAGCACTTGTCATGTTTGCAAGAGCGCAAGCCATCATTCATCATTACATAACTATACAACACCAGTAAACAATCCTATAAACAATCTCCCAATACATAAAACAATAAATAGCAATTTTGTTTCGGAAGATTTATCACAAAACGAAACTTCTGCTCATTCATTTTTTTCGTATGAAAATGATAATAATAAATCTGTTTTAATTAGCACTGCAATAATTTATTTGACAGATGTAAATGGCATCAAAATTCCTTTCAGGGCAATATTAGATTCCGCATCTCAGAATTGTTTTTGTACATTTAAAGCAGCACAAATATTAGGCTTGAAAAAAGAGAGAATAAATATTCCTGTAAGTGGAATAAATAAATTGCCTATTTACATTAAATCTAGAATCAAATCAAAGTTGTCAAATAAAATGAATAGTACCAGTTATGATATTGAGTTATTAATCGTTCCAAACATCTGTGACTTCACGCCCTTGAAAAAGATAAACATATCAGATTTAAAAATTCCAGCAAATATTTGTTTAGCGGATAAAAAATTTAACATTCCAAGCAGTGTGGAGATAAT
This sequence comes from Maratus speculifer, assembly GCA_964019185.1. NCBI lineage: Eukaryota > Metazoa > Arthropoda > Arachnida > Araneae > Salticidae > Maratus > Maratus speculifer. Next base: position 256,137,870 of record OZ025290.1, read on the forward strand.
TATCGGTGCTGAACTGTATTTTTCTCTTTTAAATGAAGAAAAAATAAAGTTAGGCAATAATTTATATTTGCAATCAAGTATTTTTGGATATTTAGTATCTGGGTGTGTTTATGACAAAACAGTAAATAATAATAATACTAATTATTGTTTCTTAACAAAAAATCTTGAATTACTTAATGACACTTTGAAGTCTTTCTGGGAAATTGAAGAAGTACAAAATTTAAAACCCTGTAACAGTGAAGAATTAGAATATTGTAATGATCACTTCGATAAAACGCACTTCAGAAAACCGGATGGTAGGTTTGTGGTCACGATGCCGTTTAAACCACAGGTTTTAGAACCCGATTTGGGAAATTCCAAAAAACTTGCTTTGAAAAGATTAAACTCTCTGTGGCAACGTTTAGATCGAGATCCTGTTATGAAAAATTTATACACAGAATTTATTAAAGAATATAGAGATTTAAATCACATGCATGAAATAAAAGAAAACACGAACTTTAATTATGGCTATTACTTACCACATCACGGCGTTTTACGACCCTCTAGTAAAACCACAAAACTACGCGTCGTTTTTGACGCTAGTGCCAAGTCAACCAACGGAAAATCTTTGAACGATTTATTATGTAAGGGATGAGTTCTGCAAGATGACCCTCTCGGTCTCTTAGGGCCAGTGATTGCTAAAGCAAAAATATTCATGCAGGAGCTATGGCTTCTTAAAATAGAGTGGAATGAGAAGCTGCCCTCTCATGTTGCCAAACAATGGGAAACCTTCCTCGAAAGTCTTAAAGAACTGGAATCCATTGAAGTGCCAAGATGCTTCCTAGCTGTGAACCAATCAGTGGTGCTAAATGGTTTCGCAGATGCGTCTTCCAAGGCTTATGACGCAGTGATATACATGCAAACATCTAATTCTAGTGAAACCATCAGTCACTTATTATGTAGTAAATCCCGCGTGTGTCCAACCAAAGTAATAACAGTGCCACGTCTCGAACTGTCAGCATGTCTTCTTCTGGCTAAACTCACTAACAAGGTCTTAAATTCGTTAGATAAACAAGTAGCTTCAATAAATTTGTTTTCTGATTCAACTATTGCTTTAGCTTGGATAGACACTGCTCCTCATCTCCTGAAAACGTTTGTGGGAAACCGCGTTGTGCAAATTAAGGAACAAACTAAGAACTTTCCATGGTTTCATATTCCGTCAGAACACAATCCAGCTGACTTGATATCAAGAGGTGCAAGTGTGGAAAACCTGTCTTCTAACCAGTTGTGGTGGCATGGCCCGCCTCTTTCAATTCTTGAAGAAACAATAGCAAAAACTGACTCTAATATAAGTGACATTAAAGATGAACATTATTCTAGTGAGCTTAAAGCTCCCAGCAACTTGACATTCGCTATTCATACTGACTCTAATTTCTGTGATAATTTAATTAATCTTAGCAATAATTTCCAAAAATTAATTAGAATTTTAGCTTATATTTTCAGATTCATACATAAATGTAAAAAATTAACATCTGCTACCGGCCCTCTGTTGCTGGAGAAATTAAAGAGAGCCGAGGTTTATTTAATAAAAAAATGAACATGTAAAGTATTTCAAATTTGAAATTTCGGCCCTCCTAGAGGGATCTTCGGTTCATCGCGCAAGTAAGTTAAAATTCTTAAATCCCTTTTCAGATGGAGATAGCTTATTGAGGGTGGGAGGAAGACTAGCAAAATCAAATTTGAATTTTGACCATAAACACCCCATTATACTTCCGGCGAGCTGTCGCTTGACGAAATTAATTTTTCAATATTATCATAAACGAGATTTTCGTGTAGGACCCCAAGCTCTTTTGAACACAGTGCGTCAAAAATATTGGCCGCTTGGTGGCAGAAATGCTGCGCGTAAAATTGTACATGAGTGTTTACACTGCTTTAAAATTAAACCTATAACGGCTAGTCAAATGATGGGGGATCTCCCTCCTGAAAGAATAGTGCCCAGTTCTTCATTTTCAAATGTGGGATTAGATTTAAGTGGGCCTTTTGAAATAAAATATAAAGGTCAAAGAAAGGGTACTTTTCAGAAAATCTATGTTGCCATATTTGTATGTATGGTCACTAAAGCTGTGCACTTGGATTTTGTCTCAGATTTGACATCCGAGGCTATAATAGCGACTCTAAAAAGATTCTTCGCTCGTCGTGGGAAAAGCTCTGTAATCTTTAGCAACAATGCTACAAATTTCGTTGGGGCTTCAGCAGAACTAAAACGTTTACGCAGACTTGTTACGAGTGATGAAGTTTCGAACTTTTTAGCTTCTGAAGGTATTAACTGGAAGTTCTCCCCTCCTAGGGCGCCAAATTTTGGTGGCCTTTGGGAGGCAGGAGTCAAATCTTTCAAATACCACTTAAAAAGAGCTGTGGGCTCAGCTCATCTCACGATCGAGGAATTCCTGACAGTTATCACACAGATAGAGGCTATTTTAAATTCGCGACCACTTTGTCCTTTGTCAACAGATCCTGACGATCTTCAGGTGTTGACTCCTTGTCACTTCCTCATAGGAAATCCTCTTAATTTAATTCCAGAACCCAATTTAAGTGAGGTCAAAGATAATTTGCTAAATAAATGGCAAAGGACTCAAAAATTAACGCAGTTAATATGGAAACGTTGGCAGAATAATTATCTGAGCCAGTTACAAGAAAGAAACAAGTGGCTATTTAAAAGGCCTAATATTCTGCCAGGAATGCTAGTGTTGATTAAGGACTCACAACTACCCATTTGCGCTTGGTCACTAGGCCGCATTAATAAGGTTTTCCCAGGCGCGGACGGGATAGTCAGGTTTGTTGACGTTCGTACAGCGAAGGGTAATTTTAAACGATCTATTTCAAAAATAAGTATATTACCCATTGAGGACAACATCATAGATCCTAAACTTTAAATGTGCTTTATTATGTATTAATTTTTCTGTATTATTTGTGTTTATTTATTTTATTTATTTATTTTTGCTTATAATCTGTATCATGTTGTGTTATTACTTGTATTGCATATGTATCTTGAAATATAAAAATATTTCAACGCCGGGCGGGATGTTCCGCTTCTGTATTGTGATCTTGTAACATCGCCTTGGCGACAAACACAGCCCACGCCAATTATACGCCAATCGGCAATTTAGTTTACCCTGCTCACGTGTTGTGTGACGCAGTGGATTGAGAGAAACGGTCTCTTAGCAACAAGCTCTAATGCTGCAACAAGCGGCGACTCTTAGAAAATAAACATTCCATTAAATTTACAGTCTACTTGCTTTTTCTTTTTAATTTAGTACACCTCCGTACAGATAAGAATAATAAGAAAGTCCTTTTTTGTCCTATTTTGGGTCTAGAACTTCTGTTTACAATTCAGTTTGTATAAATCAAAAACAATTTTAAAACAGGAATAGTACTACGTTCTTATGCATAGGGAAAGACAAAATAAAAATTATTTAATGAATATATTTTAAAAAATATATATATAAAATCAGATAGTTAGTTTATAAGCCCGCTTTGGACAACATCATCAGATGAGTATAGGAAATTTATCGCATCCTTTAAATCCTTTAAATGAGTGGGAAAATTCATTTACTGTATGAAAGTTATGGAAGCAGAAAAAAAAGTTAAAATTTTTCAGTTTAATTATCTTATACTAACAGCAAAATGAACAATTTCAATTATTTATTAATTTTTTTTATAATACAACTGTTGATGAAATTAAAGAATTAAACACATTGGATTTCTTTAGCGGTGTGTTTAACAGCAGTGAAGATATTGAGATAAAAATGACATCATGTCTTTATTGACTTTTGTAACTAGTTACATTAAATATGAAGTTTCACATAAATTAAAATGTTGTCAGTACATTAACTTATTAGTCGAAGACAAAAATTTTAGAATTAGATTGCCCAAATGAAATTTGCCCATCTGAAATGTAAATACTTTATGTTGGGTGATAGAAGTCAATTAATACCCCCAGAAAATAATTGTAAATAATTTTCAAAAATTCATCAATTATAATTATGAAAATACTTTCCTAAAATTTCAAGAGCCCCAAAAATATTATTATGCAATTAATATTGAAAAAAAAATTATTTCAGTCTGCATTTCATAAGCAAATGCAAATGGTGAAACCAACTTTTACATCTATTTAAATTTTATTTTTGTCAGGAATTACAAATATACAAATAAATGTTACTAAATAACTATAAAAATGTTTGAAATGTTACTACAAAATTCACTTATAATAATAATAATAATAAAATTATCTGTATTAACAAAAGTAAGATTATTTTCTATGAGAGAATATTAAATGTCATATTTGTTGTAAATTATATGAAAATACATATTACTAGCAGGGCTCCCAAATGGTCCGCGAACTGAACATCAGAATTTTTTTAGAGAAATTTTCTTTTTAGATTTTTCTTGCAAATTGTCAATAAACCACGTTTAGAAGTTGATTCTAGCTCAAACGTATTATGAAATTTTCTGTTAAAAAATACTGATGTTCAGTTCGCGGACCATTTGGGAGCCCTGTACTAGTGAAAAATGCTTTTTTAGTTGTAATGTCTAATAAAAGAATGCGTATTTTAAGTTAATTATGCATTATGAAATTTGAAATTTTAATTGACAAAACGAATTTTTATTTTAATTGTTTGAAAAAAATAAATATTTTTATTTATGAGTTTATGCAATAATAATCTTGATATGTACAATTTAAAATTAAAGCATTTTTATTTTTAAAATTAAACTTAAATTACTTGATGCTAAAACTGAGTACTTTTAATGTAGGATTTCTCCTTCCATAAATATGTACTTCAAGTTAAACGCTATGAAAAATATCACGAATCTTAATTCTGTATCATTTCTTTTATTTATTTCTTTTATTTTACCTATTTCTTTATTTTGTTGCTAAAGTTGTGTAATTTTATTGTATGTTTTTATCTGCCACAGATGTATATTTCAAGTTAAAATCTTCGATAAAAACCATCAATCATACATATTTGAAATCAAAGGGCAAATTTAGTTTTGAAAAAAAAAATTGTTTATTGAACTTTGGGTGTTTAATAGTGAATGTATAATTCAGACAGATCTAAAATAAGCCTCAAATTGTTTGAAAAAAATATCATAAAACGGAAATTTATAGCCTTGTTTTTGATGCACACATACAAGCATTCTATCAGTTCCCTTTGCTACTCAGATCTCTTGCGTGACGTCATGTTTTCTTGAATCAGGCCCGTAAGAGAAGAAACTTGTTTCGCGACGGCAGGGCTCCCAAATGGTCCGCGAACTGAACATCAGAATTTTTTTAGAGAAATTTTCTTTTTAGATTTTTCTTGCAAATTGTCAATAAACCACGTTTAGAAGTTGATTCTAGCTCAAACGTATTATGAAATTTTCTGTTAAAAAATACTGATGTTCAGTTCGCGGACCATTTGGGAGCCCTGCGACGGCCCCGAAATACTCGGATTGGCATGCACTTGGTATTGAGGTTTACTACCGCATGTTCAGAACTGAAAACGAAGTGTGCAGAATTTAAAATTTATGCACAGGGACAATCTAAACATATTCTGCAACACATCGATTTATGTAAGAAAAAAAATCGTTTATGGTGTATTTTAAGAAGGCGGACCCTTGATTTTATTGAAACGATAAAAAGTTAGTTATAGTATTCAGAAATACGGATGTCGTATATAAAAAATTATGTTTATATATATAGTTTAAAATTTCATCTCACAAGTACGTGAATTAAAATCATCAACTGCTGCGCGCATAATAAAACTTAAATTATGTATAAAAAATATTTTTGAACAAAATTGTATCGTAACAAAGCTACATATAAATGAAATCTAAAATATACAAAAAGAATTTTCAAATTTCAGTAGAAAGTACATTACAGTCTAACTTTATAAGAGATTCGTTTGAATGTTCTAGTGTCAGTCAATTATTTAACCATTTTACGAAAAGAATTTTTCTGCCTCTGAAAGGGTTAAGTCACTCAACTGCTGAATTCCCCTCCGAGAATCGAATTACCCCTCCGAGATCGAAGTCTTTAAAAAAAATTTTAATGATTTGTCAATGGTTTTTAAAAACAGAAATGCGTGCCTTATTAAATAGAGAAAATGCCCCGATTAAATAAGGAAAATTTTACAGTAGAGTTTTACTGGTGGGGATAAACAAGGTTTCTTAAGCCTTTTGGCACATACACGTGTCGCTCGTCTCCAAGGGGTTAATGCTAACTTTTTGGGTATGAGTATAATGCATTCGTATGTTTAAAATATCTCCTAAGGGAATTAATACTCTCATCAAAATTAAAGGATAATTACAGAAATAAAACATTTTAATCGACATTTAACCCTTAAATGTATATTGTATCATTTTCGTTACCATAAGTGTTCCCGATTTATAGGGTGTTTTATTCACATACTCCGTATTCTCACCCGAAATTTAAAAGAGCAATTTTCACTTTACTAAATGACAGACCACTCTTAATTAAATAAAGAAAAATTTACTATTTAGATTTTCTGGTATGAATTCTGATTCTTTGAATTGCGCATTTTTTGGAACGCGTTCTATCCTATGCATTTCAGGGTTAATGAAAGAATATTAATAGAAATTTGTGTAAAAACATTAAAAAATTACAATAAGTGATAAATTACAATTTTTCGGAGTTGATTATTCTCAAAATGTAGTAATCAAAACCAAATTTTATGAAACTGAAACGTGATAGAAAATATAAAAATCATCTTTTCTGGAAACAGTTTTTCGTTAAATAGTGTATGATCACTTCGGAAAGATACCCCACATCATAATTTGGTAGACCTTATCAATTTTTTTTCAAGTCTTTGGTAATTGCACACCACTCTTCAAAAAGTGCACTTTTCAGCTCCTACATGCTACAGGGAGGAGTATGGTGAAATGAAATTCGGAGCTCTAAAGCATCCCACAAATGCTAAATCGGGTTCAACTCGGTTAAGTAAGATGGCCAATCCCTTCGGAGTGATATTTTCTGCTTGCAAATAGTCCGAAACCACATATGCTAGATGTGGCCTTGCATTGTCATTCATAAACAAAAACGCTGTGTCAACAGCAATTATAAAGAGTCTAAATCTCCGTTCCAATACTTCCTCCATATATATCCGATCACTTACAGTCCTCCTTTAAAGATATGCATTCAGAGTACTAGTTATATACATTACTCGATGCCCATGGCAAGAGATTTCCAATGACACTTTACTCGGTGAAGTCTTGGTCTGGCAGTTGGGGATTTTCCCTAGTCAAAAACCTAATATATATATATATATATATATATATATATATATATCAACTTTTTTCATTTGGGAATGCAAAATAGAAAAGCGCCGAAGGCAATGTGTTCACAACTCTAAATTTGTTTTGGAGAAAATGAAAAGCAAAACCTTCGAATCACTCATTGGTGTTCTATAAATCATGTTCCGTAATCATGTGCTATAAATCATTGTCTTCGCTGGCAACAGCCTTAAAATATAAAAAAAATGCCTTTTTAAAACTCAGAATTCTTCTAATAAAAAGTAAACTATTTTTTTCCAAAATTGCTGCTATCTCTCAACCAATCCAAAACAAATAAATAAAAAAATCGCTGCATCTGTAGTTAGAAATAGTTATATTGCAGTTAGGGTAAGTATATTACTTTTGAATAGTTTAGTAGTCATAGTTATAATACAGAAACAACCAATTTCTAACCGATGTAAGTAATATGTTGTAAAATGAATTTTGAAAATGTGTATAATTTAACCATTTTTTCTTTAAACTTTAAGATTTTTTCAAACTTTAACAGTGCTTAAAATTGTTACTACCATAATTATTTTCCAACTATTATAAATTTTGTAAAAGACTCCTGTCGTCGCGAAGGGGTTAAAATATTAAAACATTAATATTAATATTAATATTACAGCATCTCACATATTTTTTTCAGTTATTTAAAAAAACATTTTAATTATTCTTCAAAAAATACATAAACATACAGAAACATCATAATATTAAGAAAAAACGCTGAAATATTGAATGCTTGATATAAATTATTATTATCTTTAAGCTGAATGTGATATATGTGATAGTTAATATGACGGAAAAATAGAGAAGACAAAATAAAGACCCAAACAGATGTTATTTGAAATTCTGAGATGCTTTTAAAAATGCATTTAACTAAAAGTGCGTTTTAAAATTTATAGATGAAATAATTCTAGCCTTTATAAGCAAAACTTATTATTGCATTACATAACAAGTTATTGTTATGTAATGCAAGATAAAGTTGCTGTTAAATGATGAAAGAAAAATCTGAAATCAATTTATCACCATATTCATGGTAAGATAAAGGTAATAACGGAGTAGATGTAAATGAGTTTAAAAGTATGACATATCATGCAAAAATTACAAACTTTTGATGCATATCTGTTATGTGTTTTCTTGGTTTGTTTCCAGTTTATGAGTTAACAAAAATACTGTTTTTAATCGTATGGATATATAAAAATTAATACAAAATTGTAGAAATAATAACGTATGTATTTTAAATACAAGGCTGCTTCTTGTTATATGCCTTGAGATTTTCATTAAATGAATTATAATAATTGTTGTTTTAAATAAAGCTGATCATTTGCAGATAAGTCCAAATTTGCTATTTTTTGAAATATATTCCCATTTTCAACACTTTCCAATATAGTTGAAAATTATTTATGATTTTGATACGTGTGTCCGCTACGCTAACTGTTGTAAATATACTCAGATTATCCTAATTTTTATGTACGTTATTAATGAATACTATAGCAGCAACAAATTAAAGAAAAGAAAATTGCTATTCAAAATTTTCGATTGTGAATTGCAACACAAGTAAGTAATCGATCCATTACGAGGCTAATGAAAAAGACTGCGGTGCATTCCACGCTTTTTTATTTTTTACAGTCCGCTGGAGTCACGTAATGCTCGAATGTACCAATGCAAGTGTACGAAAACAACATCAAGTCTTCCTAGAGATCAGTAAAAAAAGACACTGGGATGCACCGTGGTAGCTTGTCTTTTTCGCTGTCCTCGGTCCATTAAGTGATGACGTCATCACAGTGACGTCATTAACCCTTTCCGGCACACTGTGCCCGGTCTGGGATACCTGATATTAATTGCAAACTTGCGAATGCCACCAATAATATTTTAGCAAAATTTTACTTTTACGGTAAAAGCTTAAATTAAGGAATTCAAAATATCTAAAAAATTCATTTGCAAATTCTGGTGTCAGTCGATAACTTTTTTATTTTACTATAAAATTTGCCCGTGCCGGAAAGGGTTAAGTGATGACGTCCTCCGGCCATGAGTATTTCGATGGCAGCGCCCAACTCCATTATTGCTTAGGATAAAACGAAAAGCAAAGCCTTCGAAGCACTGCCAGTTGCTCCATAAATCATGTTCTGTAACCCTTTCCTATAAATCATGTTCTATGAAGGCGATTGCCTTAAAAAATAAAGATTTCTGTCTTCTTTAACCCCTTAACTAGCTAATTCTTTTCCGTTCAATAAATTGAAAATAGCGGATTCACACCACTATTATTTAAATAAAATATTCGAAAAATTTAGTCTAAACATTTCCGTCTTTCAATAGTATTAAAATTTTCTTAAAAATAATAGTGGTGTCAAAAAGCTTTAAATGATGCAATAAGCAAATTCGTCTTGCCGGAACGACGTTCGGACAAACCAGTTAAGGAGTTAATCGCAGAATTCTTTGATTTAATAAGTATAATATTTTTTACCGAATATTTCTTACCTCAACCAATCCAAAATAAATAATTAAATAAAATATCTCACCAATTTGCTTTTAGGATAATTAAATTGCATATAGAATAATATATTACTTTGAAATATTATGTAATCATAGTCATAATACAGAAACAACCAATTTCTAACCAATGTAAGTAATGTCTTGTAAAATTAATTTTGAAAGTGTCTAATTTATTTTTTTTTCTTTTAGTCCGGGAGCCGACCGTCGATTTTCCTATGTATCGAGTACAAGGACCGGAAATACATCAAAATGTAGGTCTCAATGTGCACATTAAAGCTGCTATTAGATTCACGGACTTTTAGGCGGGACAAACTTTTTAGCGGATTTTAACTCCAACATTTTCCCGTTCAAAGGGGGACAAGGGTTATAATACTCTTTCAAAAAGTCGGAGGAAAAGCTGGAAAACCAGTTTTTACTCGTGCCAGGCGTTAATATTTATTGCCTACTCGTATCAATCGCTTATCTCTGATTCGTTGAAACGTTCGATGTTGGATGAAAGGTCTGGACTGGCCTAGACTTTTTTGCGACTGCCGAAGAAAGTTGGGGAGACATTGCAGTTTGCTATTACACGGGATGTTGGGAGGACATTTCGCAAAATGTTGGAGGAAATCGAGTGTTGGCTCAAAAGTCTTACAGAATGTTGGTGAATCTTATAGCGGCTTAAGAATATCACTGGCTGCCAGGTCCTATCCTGCCGGAACCCGGTGGCAGCCGCAAATTTATGACGTCAATTTTGAGTGTTTGCCTATGTATCAAGTACAAGGACCGGACATACATCAAAATGTAGGTCTTAATGTGCACATTAAGAATGTCACTGGCTGCCAGGCCCTATCCTGCCGGAAAATTGACGTCATAAAAGTGCGGCTGTCACCGGGTTCCGGCAGGATAGGATCTGGTAGCCAGTGATATTCTTAATGTGCACATTGAGACCTACATTTTGTTGTATGCCTGGTCCTTGTACTCCATACATAGGCAAATACTCAAAATTGACACCATAAATGTGCGGCTGCCACCGAGTTCCGGCAGGATAGGACCTGGCAGCCAGTGATATTCTTAATATGCACATTGAAATCTACATTTTGATGTATGTGGCAGCCACTGATATTCTTAATGTGCACATTGAGACCTACATTTTGATGTATGTCCGGTCCTTGTACTCGATACATAGGCAAACACTCAAAATTGACGTCATAAATGTGCGGCTGCCACCGGGTTCCGGCAGGATAGGACCTGGCTGCCAGTGATATTCTTAATGTGCACATTGAGACCTACATTTTGATGTATGTCCGGTCCTTGTACTCGATACATAGGCAAATACTCAAAATCGACGTCATAAAAGTGCGGCTGCCACCGGGTTCCGGCAGGATAGGACCTGGTAGCCAGTGATATTCTTAATGTGCACATTGAGACCTACATTTTGATGTATGTCCGGTCCTTGTACTCGATACATAGGAAAATCGACGGTCGGCTCCCGGACTATTTTATCTTTGTTTAAGATAATATTTTTATTTTTTATTTTTACTTTCACTTTTACTACCAGAGCTATTTCACAAATAAATGCATTATACGTTATTTAATAGCACAAATTATTGCATGGATACAACTCACGTTAATCTCTTGAGTTATTTAAAAATCATTTAAATCATTGTTTTTAAAAAAAGTAAACATAAATAAACATCATAAATTATAATAGTAAGGAAAAGATGTTGAAATATATAATGCAATAAATTATTGTAATCTTTAAACATGAAGGTAATATTTAATATGATGAGAAAATACAGCAGACAAAATGAAGATCAAAACAGATGTTATTTTAAATTCTGAGACGCTTTTAAAAATACATTTTACTAAAATTGCATCTTAAAATTTATAGATGAAAGAAGTTTTGCATTTATAAACAAAACAAGTATACGTTATGTAATGCAGGATAAAGTTGTAGTTTAATATTGAAAGAAAAAGTTAAAATCATTTCACCATTGTGTTGATGATAGGATAATAGGTAATAAAAGAGTGGATGTAAATGAGTTTAAAATTATAGTATATGATGTAAAAATTACAAATTTTTAACGCGTATCTGTTATGCGTTTCCTTGATTTTGTTCTAGTTTGCAAAAGAACTGTTTTAACTTTTATGGATATATAAATAATAATAATAATTTGTAGAAATAATAATTTATATATTTAAAATACAGGGCCGAATTTTGTATTTTTTATTGAATGAATTTTAGTAATTTTTTTTTTTATAATGAAAGCTGTTTATTTGCAGATGTGTTCAAATTTTCTACTTTTTAAAATATTTCAGTTTTTAACACTTTTCAACGCAGTTGAAACGTTGTTTATGTTTACTCTACCATGATCATTAATGAAAATGAAATGCGTAGCGATTTTAGTTCATTTACAGAGACAGTCAAAAGTTTTCTGTTATATTACAGTGATGGAAAAAAATCGTTTCCAGTTCATTTTAATGATGTTAAATAACTTGAAACAAATTGAAATTGATAAGCATTTATGCAATACACTGAACAACGTATTCTGAAAAAAAAATGAAGGATTGTACAAAATGTATATTTTAATATATACGTCATAAATGCATAATTTTATTATGTTCAAAAGATTGTAACATCATTAAACACTTAACTAACCAATAATTTTGAAAAAAAACTTTCAGATAATGTCTATTTATTTCCTGTCTTTTACAGATTTTTTATCTTTTATCACCGGTTCTCAAAGCAGAAATTTTTAAAAGTTGAATAAGAAAAATACTCGGATTAAACAACACAAAATTTACAATAAAATTTTACTGGTGAGAATAATAAATTATGATTGCCGTATAAACAACCATACGTGGTACGAGCTAAACAGGAAAACCGTACTACTGAATATATTCTTATTACTTATTCGCAATACTTATTTCCGTACTACTGAATATAATCGTAACTGGTTATATACAATATATACAGTCACAATCAATTTTGTATTCATGTATTTTTGAATTAAAGTTAAACAATTGTTGCGCACAATAGCTGAAAATTTATAAATTTAGTTGTAGTACACTTGTTATGTAATATGTTTGACGTACAATTTACGACTTGTTTTCAATTAGTTTTTTTACTGTAAAAGTGGATTACGGATCGATATAGGAGAATTATTTCATCCATTATGTAAATATCAAATTTTATTTATTCATTTAATTACTTTTGTAAAAAAAAAAGAAGAAATAAATAAATAAATTTAGAAAAGAAGCATCATCATCGAATATTAATAACCATGCTTTAATATAGATCTTGTTTTATCGTGTTTATCGAACATAAAAAATAAATTCAAAATTTAGAAAACTTTATTAAATATGGAAAGATAACTTCTAATGTTAGACAAACTATTTATTTTCCAAAAATTCATTTTTATAATTTAACCAGTTTAGATTTTTAATTTCTAACTTTACTTCACGAATCATTTCTCTTTCGAGGCATATTAAAGTCTTTGCTACAGAATATTTCGTGATAAATTTAAGCTCAATTATAAAAATAACCAGTAATAAATTGTATCTTGGGAGTGGTTAATATTAAAATTACTACCAACTTCTGTCGCTTAACCCCATGATAAATAATGAATCTAGGCTGTTATATTACTTACGTTTTATTTAATCCATTAATGCCCGAATTATTTTCTTCATTAAAGATGAAATTTTGGGTTTCACACCACTTTTAAAAGACGAATAACTTTTATCTTAATTTATTGAGGAATTTGTCGCTTGAAAAATAGTGCTTTTTTTATCTTTCTATTTACTGGTGTGAAAAGTGCTTTATTGCCCATTTTAATAAATGTCCCTAAAAAGGGACGCTAGGCACTAATGGGTTAAGATGTTAATTAGTCATATTGTTTTCGCACTACTAAATAGAATATATACAGTCGTAAAAAAATTTGTAGTCCTGTATTTTTACATAAAAATTCAACTGCTCTTGCATTAAGATTTGAATATTTATAAATCTAGTCATTGTACATTCGTCATTAGCCACGTTTGATTTACAATTTACGACTTGTTTTCAAACAGTTTATGTAAAAAGTGGATTACGGATTGATATAGGAGATTTTTTTATTCCATGATTTAAATATAAAAATTTATTTATTCATTTAATTATATCCGTAAAATTTTTTATTAATTTTGTAAAATAAATAAATAAATAGAGCTAGATAAGGCGTTTTATCATCAAATATCAATAACAATGTTTTAATGGATCTTGTTTTTCCGTGTCTATTATGCATAAAATATCAAAATTTAGAAAACTTTCTTAAGTATAAAGCGATAATTTCCAATATTAGACAAACTATTTATTTTCCAAAAAGTATTTTTATAATTTAACCAGTTTAGATTTTTATTTTCTAATTTTACTGCACGAGTCATTTCCTTTCGAAGCAATTTAAAGTCTTTGCTACAGAATATTTCGTGATAAATTTAAGCTCAATTTAAAAAATAAGCAGCAATAAAGTGCATCTTGAGAGTATTTAATATTAAAATTATTATCAACTTCTGTCGCTTATTCAAATTTTGGCGTGTTACGCAAGTAAACTGTAAAATTTAAGTATTTTGGTAGATAATTTAGTTTGTTTAAAACTCATGCAGTAATTATATTTGCTTTGATCAATCAGTGCATTTATATTTAAAAAGAACTTTAGACAGTTAATTGGCAATATCTGTATGTAATTTACAGGGCTCCCAAATGGTCCGCGAACTGAACATCAGAATTTTTTTAGAGAAATTTTCTTTTTAGATTTTTCTTGCAAATTGTCAAGAAACCACTTTTGGAAGTTGATTCTAGCTCAAACGTATTATGAAATTTTCTGTTAAAAAATACTGATGTTCAGTTTGCGGACCATTTGGGAGCCCTGAATTTATTATGTTGTGAATTTTGCAGAAATTTCAAAAATATATTAATTGCGAAAAGTATATATTAAATGCACGAAACAATTAATGTGATAGAAATATGTTTAATGGGAATTTATTTTATTTACTTTTACTAAAACTCGAATGAAAAACAATACTTTTAATAATACTTCAAAATCCCTTTTGAAATAACTCAAATATAATAAAAAGATATAACAATGGAATATTAACATTATCGACAATTTATGTTGTTTAATTAAGTTTTAAATTTTTTCTTGAATGAAGTGCATAATTTAAATCAGTAAAGCATTAAGTTTTTTTTTTGAAACATTATAAAAGTTTTGATAAATGTTTAATTATATCTGTAAATTTTAGAAAACTAACTACATGCAAGTTTTGTTTTATACCGCAAGATTTTTGTTAGATTTTTCTCCTCTCGTTCTGTTTCTACTGTTTCATTACTGATAAAACTTTTAATTTCGAATTTTAATTAAGAATGGACCAAAACAAGTTTTTAAGACAAAAACAAACACCCAATTTCGGTAATTTTCCAATTTTCAGCAAAAAATGAAATCGTAAACGACAGTGTACAATTTTACATTTTTAAAAATACATAATTATAATTGATTCGTATGTGTTTACTAAATATACATAAATAGTAATTAATTATCTGTGTGATCCAAATCGGATCTCTGTGCCTCTGACCAAAACTTTTTATTTTTATATAAAAAGAAAAGAATATATCAGCAACGCAGACTATTGCAGCGATTTTTGTAAATCAACCTCAGTTATTCTGGAACTTTCTCAAAGAGCAAACTAAAAATTTTCTATTACTGTTATACTGGGCTTCCCAGTTATGAGATTATTATTATTATTATTATTATTCATACCAGATTTTTTTTCGAAATGTAAATATTATAGGTATTATGTAGCCCGTTAATTCTGTAATAAATGTTTGAACGAGTACGGCATGTTTTGTCACTGCGCCGTAGTATGCGATATACAGTACAAGGCTATTACATAACTTTTTTTCCCTAGAAAGAACAATTCATATTAGAATAGCATAGTCCCCAACTTCTGTCTCTTTTTGAATTCAGAAAAGAAAATTGAGCCAGTTTTTTTTCCTTAAGGGACGGTGAAATATATTTTATCCCACCTAATTTAAATATGATTCTCACCAGAAACTTTTAACGAAATTTTATATTTTTAACTTTGGAGCAGAAAGGTTATAAAATAATATTCCTTAAAAATAAAAATTTTCGATTTTTCCAGAGAGAATTCAATACTACAGAGATATTATTGCTTGATACTTGAGGGGTTAGGTAAATATGTCTCGTATTAAACGAAATTGTCATTTGAAATTTAATAGAATTTGTCAAATAAATGAATTGCGGATTCGAGATATAATTGTTTGATTTTTTTTTAAACGGTATTTGGCAAGTATAGAATAGTGATGTTTCGCTGCTTAATGTTTACCAGTATGCCGTACATGGATGACAGACAAAAAATGTATGCTAGACTGAATAACATCATAGTTGAAGCTGTAAATTCTGTTTTATTCTGTAAATTCTGATTTTGTGTCATGTTTTAAGCTGTTTCATCAAGTTTCGAGGATAATTTCAATACCTACTAACTGCTTTTTTCGAATATGTTGATGGACTTGTGATGAACTATGTCTACTGTTCATCAAAAATAGTTTTAAAAAATGACAGTTAGACACTGCCGTATCCACAAGTGGTAAGGGTACAGATGCATTTTTCAGCACTAATTTTATCAAGAGTTCTTCGATTTACATAATCAAAGAATTTTGAGCTATTAATTAAGAGGGAAAAAAGTTACAATTTTAGAGGTGTGAAATGCACGTACCCCTGGCTACGCCACTGCAGCCACTTCAATTTGCCTGGTGATAAAACGTCCCGCTTTCTTTGATGTTTTCACAGTACTTAGGGAGTAAAATTTGCTAAATTCTGGTATGTTTTCTTTCTTTTGTGTTACATAATACAGTAAAAATTCTCATCCTAACCTAACTGGATGTTGTATTACAATACAAACTACATCACTAATGGATGTTATGTTCCTACGCATTTAAAAAGTCCAAAAAGTTGTTCCAATCAAAATTATCATTAACAATCAACATCAATTAACAAACATTAAAAATCGATAAAAACAATCATTAAGCCTAACACAGAAAAAGTAATTTTATAAACAATTTTGTAATAATCTCAAACTATCTGGTATTCGCTAGCGCTTAAGTTGAAAAATGCAAAATTCAATATTTGAATTAAAAGGAATGGAATGTATTTAAAAGGCTTCTTTTACGTCAAATCAAATTTGAAGTATCAGATTTTCAGATAACACATTTTCGAAGAAAAGTTAAACGCAATTACATTTAAATATTCCAAATAATGTATTTCAATTCCCATCTGTCTAAAACATAAGGACTTAAGACAGGAGATATTTTATTTTACAAGCAACTAAAATAAGAATTTCTTAGATTTTAAAAATAAAATGTAAATGGGAATTTCATTCCACCAGCTTATAACTTCAGTTCTGCTGAATGTATTTTCATGAAACTTACACTGTCACTTAGATAACTTTTTAGAGAAGATTTTAATATATAACATATTGGTCTATATTTCTTAGTTATAGTAACGGTGGAAAATTGTATAATAAGATACTCCCGATTAGGAAAGTTTTGCCATTGTAAAATATTTTACTGGAAGGATTTTAATGGAACTTTCACTTTTACTTTGAATAGATTTCAATAAATATTTAATTCAAAATATATCTTTTTAAGATCTTTAATTATAGAATTACGGTCGGAAGTTCTATAATGTGGTAAACTCGAATACGAAAAAATATATTTTTTTAATTCTGCAAAATAGATTCCAATAGAATAGCACGATTAGCTATACATTTTTTCAGGGAGGTTTCAATGCATACTACTTTTCTCTACGTCGCACAGTGGGGCAAAAAAGCTTCAAATCTGGCAAAAAATCAAAAAAATGAAATTTATTTTGAACTACCGGCATACGTCATTTTAATAGAGCAGATGTCAGTACACATTTGCCTAGTATTAAAATTTTCTCAAAGTTATTTTGGTCGTCACTAAAGAAGGAAGTTTAACTGCATATTGTACTTTCATAATAAATGAAAAAAATCAATAGTTCGACATTAGTTTTTTAATTTCGCTGTAATAATTAAAAAATATTTTTTTTTACTACGGAACCTTCAACTATAAGTATATAACAATAATTCATTAACTTTCAATTTGTTTTAATACGATTTCCATTGATATACAGATACTTAGAACATATAGTTGTGAAATTTATAAAAAAAATTAACAGTGGTTACAAACATTGAAGGTTTTAGTTATGAATTAAGGCGAATTAAGTGTTACCTATAATTTTTTCTACTAAGTTACAGTCTTAGAAGGGTAAATATGTCAGAAAATCTTGCTACTTTTTGTTACTTATTTAACTGTGTGGACATTTTTATAGTTAATCATCCTAAAATTTTTGTTAGTGTACGGGAGTGCCAAATATGAATATGTATTGTTTCTTTGCTAAAGACGAATTTAAATGCACTATTTATTACAAAATAATATATTCAAATGAAACTGACTATCATGAAACGTTTTAACAAAAAAACTTTGAAAAGTAATATCTTTTTTTTTTTTTTTGGTATAAGACCTTCATAATTGGAGAAACTACGAACAAGTTGTTTAAATGAAAATAAAATTAAATGTCTTAAATTTTAATATAAATTCCGATGGAAAAAAGCCTGGCGAGACAAGGGAAATGCTTTAGAATTAATAAAGAGTGGCTTGACAAGAAGAGTCGCTTTCTTATCACGA
The DNA here is from genome assembly GCA_964019185.1 of Maratus speculifer. Taxonomy (NCBI): domain Eukaryota; kingdom Metazoa; phylum Arthropoda; class Arachnida; order Araneae; family Salticidae; genus Maratus; species Maratus speculifer. The sequence continues at coordinate 256,156,408 of OZ025290.1, forward strand.
TTTGAAAAGCAAACAGAAGCGTCAATGAAAAGCAAACGTGTTCGTCTCCATATTCCGACTGATTTTGTTCTGGACGATCAAAAAGATCAAGAACAAAAATGTTACACGATTCTACTTCTACATCTTCGTTAGCGTACGTGACATGCATGAGTTTAAGATCTGAAAGACAGGAAAAGAAAACGTGTGTTAGCATTAAGACATCAGAAACTGTTTTGCTTCTGCTGTCTTTATAATAATGCGTGTATTTCGTCTGAAAAAGGTTGATTTGTTCCTTCAAAACGAGTCGCTAATATTCACTTTAAGGTTTGCTTAAAAATCATTAAAATTATTTATTTATTTATTTTATTTTTTTTTATTTTAAATGCGACATTATGGATGATTTATAAATATTTAATTTGTATAAAACTATCTTAAATTCTTGTTTTATCTCATTTTTCTACAAAAAAAAATATTGAAAAAGGTTTGTAAATTAACTAATAAATTACTCTATAGCTTATGTAAAATTTTAAAGTTTTACTACTTTTAGTCTGCAAAACAATCTATGGTGTGATTTTTTTGTTCAAAGTAAATTTTATTTTTTGCCAACTTTGGAGGCTTTCTGCCCCACTGTACGTCGCTTAAGAGGGCTCAGGGGTTAAAAACTTTTCAAAAAAATCGATTTTTTTATGATTTAGTTTGATTATTCAATTAATTCTTAACTCAATGCAAAAAACCGCATAAAAATATTAGCATTTTTAAGCATTTATGTATCAATACTTACATAGCCGCATCCATATAATTTCAACTTTAAGTCGTGTTTTCTCAAACTTGATTTTTTACGACTAACACCAAGATTTAAAAAAAAACTATTTGATGGAATGGCTTATTTTTTTTATTTTTTTTGCATGCATATAACATCATTATCTAGATTATGAATTAAGGATATAACTATCACTTAATAATAACAGTATTAAAAAATCTCTCAAAATTGAAAATTTAAAAAAATCCTAAAAAATACAACAATTTCCCATTAAAAATACTCAAAATATCAAACTATCTAAAATATATTAATTCATAATCTAGATAATGATGTTATATGCATGCAAAAAAATTAAGCCATTCCATCAAATAGTTTTTTTTAATCTTGGTGCTAGTCATCAAAAATCAAGTTTTGAGAAAACGCGACTTAAAGTTGAAATTATATGGATGCGGCTATGAAAGTGTTGATACATAAATGCTTATAACTTCCTTAAAAATGCAAATATTTTTATGCTGTTTTTTGCATTGAGTTAAGAATTAAATGAATAATCAAATTAGATCATAATAAACATCGATTTTTTTAAAAGTTTTCAACCCCTGAGTCCCCTTAATTATGAAATTAGGAGGAAAAGTTTTTTCGAATACGAAGAAATTTTTTATTAAGTTCTACTCAACGGATTTTCAAGAGACTTTCATTGTTATTTACAAGGAATGTCTCCATACTGGGCACACTCAGAATTTTTTGAAAAAAATATTGATTAAATTACTATGTATGTAATAAAGATTCAGTCAAATTTAGCGGCGGAATTGTAGAAGAAACTGAGCAAAAAAATAAAATTATTTCGAGTATTTTTAGCGAAAAGACGAAAGCGTCACGCGATTTGGCGAGCGGCATTTTCCCTCGCCAAAAGCAAACGATTTTAATGCACCTCAAAATTTCTTGTCAACAAAACTTTAGAATACGCTTAAATAGTATTTAATAAATTTAAATTTTAACAATGAGAGATTTAGACATATACAGGGTTCGCACAGTTCTACCACTAAATCTTAAGAATATTTTCAAAGTGTTTCACTGCAGAAAAATATAGTAAAATCTCTGAATGAAGGTGGGGATTGCGAATGTTGTGTTTTAAAAATTAAATATAAATTTTCTTATTTTTAATAGTGGTGCCAGAGTCCTTGGAAATTCCAAGGAGTGTGCGAACCTTGATATAGATGTATTTTATATTGCATATATCTGTTGATTTTGCTGCAGTTATTTAATTTTATCACCTTAAAAATAATTTCTTATATAAAAAATACTTTCATGTTGAAAAGTATTTTTTCATATATTTAACCGTATGACAAAATAACGGCCAGATGAAGAATGCTGCAGTAATGTATTCAGGGCTCCCAAATGGTCCGCGAACTGAACATCAGTATTTTTTAACAGAAAATTTCATAATACGTTTGAGCTAGAATCAACTTCTAAACGTGGTTTATTGACAATTTGCAAGAAAAATCTAAAAAGAAAATTTCTCTAAAAAAATTCTGATGTTCAGTTCGCGGACCATTTGGGAGCCCTGTGTATTTCAATATTGGAGAGGTTTTTGTTTCCATAGCAACCAATTTGAATGAAATGAACAGAACTCAATTAGATTGGAGTTAATTTTGAGATTGAAACAATTTTAATTTTGTTTTAATTCATAAAATTTCGCAGTTAATTTTCATTCTAAATACATTATGACAAAAATATAGTTAAAACAAAAGCTAAAGCTGAAAGTTAAATTTAAAGCTGACAAAACTAATGTTACATAAATAAAATTTCTGTAAAGAACTTCAAGATGAGACATTTTTACCTTAAAAAGAATTTGACATAAAAAAAGTACTTTTTGAAATTTTATTTTTCGCCATCCGATGATAAATCGCCAAATAAAAGAAATGTTCTTTATTTTTACAAACGTTCTATCGGGGTTCCGCCAAAAATTTTTTTACCAACATATATATCCACATGAAAAGAATATTCTGTAATTTTTTCAGAATTTTCTGAGTATACCCGTATGGAGACCTTCCTTGTAAGATAACTTTTCAGACATGGTTTTAAAATATTGCATTCAGGCTTTTTCATGTTCAGCATATATTTCCTAATTAAAACTTATTGTTAGCTTCTGTTATCCAACTGAGTTTTCTATTTTATTCAAGTTCTCTTTTATTATATTCAAAAAAACATTTTCGCAACTTTTTTATTTTCAATTATTCTTTTACAGTATCTAGAAGCAAATGGAAATTTAAATGAATTTTTTAAATTAATAAATTTTGTATTTAACCAATTAACTGATAAATATTTTTGTAAAAAAATTTCAAATAACACGTATTTTTTCATGTCTTTTTCAAATTTTTAATCTTTAACCACCGGTGTTTCAAAACAGAAAGTTTTGCCTAATTTAATTAAAAAATAAAAATAAATCAATCAATGGTTTAAGATAAAACGCTCGTATTAAGCCCTTGGGGACGAGCGACACGTATACGTGCTGCAAATAGGCTTAAGAATTCGTGTTTATCGCCACCAACAAAATTATACTGTAAAGTTTGCCTTATCATATTCTCGATTAAATAAAGTTCAAATTTCTGTTTTTTAAAACCGGTGATAAAACATTAAAAATTTCGTAAAAGGCTGCCGTCTCGAAGGGATTAAATAATACGAAATTTAAAATAAAATTTCACTGGTGAGAATATTAAATTATGATTGGAGTATGGATGTCCTGTACGTGGTACAGGCAAATCATGATTAGAAAAAACACGTTGCCCGTACGACGCAAGGACAAAAGAGAGAAGCGGTTAAGTCTTATTTAACCCTTTCACGGATAAGCAATCGCGTTTCTCTGATGTTGAACTCGCACCTGAATTTTCGGAAAAAAATCAGTTCAAAATATGAAAAAGCAATTTTCAGCTTTTTCTATACCAAAGTTTATAAAAAAATAACAATTAAAAGCTTCTGGTGCAAATTATGATTAAAATTAGATGGAATAAAATATATGCCACTTCCCCTCATGTTGTTATAACTTACCTGTACAGTTATACAGATTTTATTCTTTAAAAAAAATATAGTAAATAAGTAAAACACCTAAAAGAAATGTTTATAACTTGCAAAGCTTTATTATAATTTCCGTATCTCGTTATACGCATAAATTAACATGCACTTTTTAATCCCTATAGCAGCGGTTCCCAAACTTTTGGGCTCGCGGAGCCCTTTTTGGGAAATTTTTTTAAGGCTGAGCCCCTGAACCCAACTATACTCTGTAGTTTACAAATTAACCCATTAACGCCCAGCGTCCTCGTATGAGGACGGCGACAAAAACAGCAAGAAAGCGGTTTTCCCACCAGTAAAGAGGAAGAAAAATGTATACCATATTTCACGAGACAGAATCCTTGATAAATTTAGATAAAAGTTAATTTGCTTTTAAAAGTGGTGGGAAATACAAAATTTAAATTTTAGCGAAGAAAATAATTCAGGCGTTAATGGGTTAATAGTTTTTTATGCCTATGGAACAAATATGAAGCAAGCCTATGTTGAATCAAAATTCGAGCCAGTAATTTCTAACATTGGATCAAAGTTCTCTGTTTGGCTTTTTGCTGATACAGAAATTCTGAATTCAGCATGAATTTCTAGTATGAACTCGGAATTAAAGATCAAAGTGGTAACCATGTTTGGACTATACATTGCATTGGGGCTTATGTAAAACTATTATTATTTATGGCGAAAACCACACAGACAAAGAATAAAAAGATAAGTTGTACCGTTTTTGTTAGCAGAGAGGTACTTTTATGTAATAAAGATAGACTAATCTCGAAAAAAAAATGCCTAGTTTCAATCACCCGTGAGTAATTATGTAACACGTTTTCGCTAGTCCCGCCTACCCGTAATAGAATTAAGCGATATATTTTTTTTTCGTTCATCCTTAAATTTCTAATACATCTAAACATGCAACGAAAATGAATCATCTCTCACCTTTTTTTGAGCAAATTTATAAAAATACATTTAGAATTAAGTCATCGTTTTAGTGTATAACCCTTTCAGCTCTGGAGTGTAAATTTCTACAAAATTCCAAATGTCACATTGGCATCAGTATTTTGTAAAGAAAAAAACTGGTTAACGATAAACACGAAAAAGTGCATTAAACCTTTTCAAATAAATTTGGCCGAATTTTCTGGAGCTTTAGTGACATTTCGAAATTAAAATTACGTAGTACAAAATTTTACCATCCGAGCTCAAGGGGTTAAGTGGGCGGGGCAAAATCTATAAGCTATAACTGTTTGGTGCAGCATTGTTCACTTTTTCGGACATTTTATTTAAAGTATTTGGCTATTAATTACAGTTTTAAAAGAAACTTTCTTTCGTCAAAACAGACATGCAGTTAAAAACTACATATGTTAACCCCTTGAAGGGCAGGCAATAATGTCTCTGTAATATTGAATCTCTCACCGGAAAAATCGTAAAGTTTTGTTTTAAAATAAGAAAAGACTATTGTTAACATTTTGCCGCCAAAGTTAAAAATATGAAATTTCGTTAAAATTTCTGGTGATAATCTCGTTTAAATTAGGTGGGATAAAATATATCCTACCGTTCTTCAAGGAATTAAACAAGCTGCAACTAAGAGAAATTTTTTTAAACAAAATGGGATATATGGGTGGGATTAAATTTATATCAGGGCGGGTACTCATTGACAAAAAGTCTAAGCAAAGGTTGAAGCTGAGAAAATTTTAAATTCTTAATGTGATGACAAATGTAAAAAGCTAATATATATTTATTAAATTACTGCAGACTTATTTCAGATTGGTAAACATGGCAGAGACTAATTAAAAGAAAATTTTAAAGAGGGGTTGTAAAATAATAGAAGATGCTAAAAAAAATACAGTTTCAGCAATATACATTGCTTATAAAATTAAGAAGAATTATGAAAAACAGCATAGAAAATTTAAATAACTCAGACATTATAAAAATATAATAAACAAATTAAAGCAATTAAAGTTACGAAAAGAAAAGAACTATGTACACAACATACCTAAATTTTAAATAAATCTAATGAGGGGTCTCTGAAATAATACAAAATGTTACATAAATTGTACAGAGAAAAGCAGTTTAGAAAAATTAAATATACAAATAACATAAACAGATTAAAGAATTTAAATTTATATATATATATATATATATATAAAGAAATACGTATACACAATGTACGCAAATGTAATATGCATCTAATAAAGGTTTTTAAATGATAGAAGATGCAATGAAAATATGTTTTCAGCGACAAAAATTTTTTTATTATAAAAACAGTATAAAAAATTAAATAACTAAAACTTAATACAAGTAACACAAACAGATTAAAAAAAATCAAGCATATAAAGATAAAAAGAAATATATACACATAAATGAATCTAGTGAGGGATTTTAAATTATACAAGATCTTTTTTAAAAAGATGTTTTAAGCAACAGACAATTTTTAACAATGTTTTAAAAATTAAATAAAATTTTGAAAATTAGGATAGTAGATTTAAATAACAAAAATATAATAAAAAAAAAACATTTAAGGAAATTAAAATTCCAAAAATAAAAATGATTCAATATACAACATATACAAATATTAAATGCCAGTAGTTTTTTCTTATTATTCTGTATAAGTTTGACGAACAGTAATATATAAAAGTTTAGTGAGAGTGCTTGAATTATTTTGCACAGTTATTTTATTATCTGGTGCAATTATCGACAATAGTAAGTGAATGTCTGGTTCTGCATTTAACCGGTTTCTGTATTTTGTTTTGATATTTGTATAAGTGGAGAATCCAGCTTCACCACAGTCTTTGAAAATGGGAGTAAAATTAATTTTGCTCTGTCTGACAAGGTTTTGTATTCATCTGTCAAATGACACAAAAATCCAGTGATACGCTTGCTTTGAAAAGCGATTTCTAAATCGCTATGAGATGTTAAATCAATGAGAGATTCGTATTCCTCAGTGCTTTAAGCTGTGTGGTTTTGTTTTTTCACTGAATGGATTTAGTATACATTTAAAATCGTCCAGCATCTTATTTTGAGCAGCTGGAAAGTAATGCTTAAATGAATTTATTAGAGCTTCGAGATGATCTTGAATACTTTCTGATATATTTTTTCAAGCTTAATGTTATGATCATTTAAAAATATTTTAGTAAGAGTTAGGTATTTAAAAAGAATTAAGAATAACCGTATAAATAGGCGGAGCGCCAAAGAACTAAACTGTACTTCCTTTTGTTCGGCAAGCAGAGTTAACAGCACTGGCGAGCCTTTTCTGTTTCGATTCATGTTGTGCATTCAATTCAGAATACTATTTCTTGTAGCTTATTTTAAATCGAATTGTTTAATTACATTTAGAGCAGAAGTATAAAATAAAGCAATTCAAACCAAAAATATTATACAGAAAGTAGATACATTATAAATACCAATATGTAATTGGCTTTGAGACTGGTAGGTAAGCTTTGCGAAGTGAAGACGTATTTGATTTCGCTCCGTGTTTTTGCGGTTATTCTTATGATGTGTTGCGTTTGGAGTGATCGGTTCGTTACTGAATAGATTCTTCTGACGTCTGCGTTGTTCTTCTGATTTTTGAGACGTTTTTTCTCAAATTTTTCCATAATGGCTTCGGACATGGAACGTTTAATGGCTGATACCGTTCAAGGAATAATTAATGGAACTGTTAAACCGAACTTTTGTGAAGAGTTTGCTAAAGTTAGCTCGTCTTACGAGGATAAAGTGAAGCAAGTCATCGGAGAATTTTTTGCTTACCTGGACGATTATATAACATCTACTATAAGCAAGATGGATTATGCCACCTCAGCCGCAGACCAGGAGGAGGTAAGAAAAGTTTGTTTTGAGGCTATTTCTTTACTTAGGGAGCCTATGTGTTATAATAGTTTGTTAGATTCTACCTATTTTGGAGTTTTTTGCTTTTCTAAATTTAGAGTTGCTTCTAGTAAAGTGTTAAAAGATTTCGGATTAAGTGACTTTACACTAGTTCAAAAAGGAACTAAGAGACCACTTGAGGAAAATTCAACTATCCCTCTTAGTAATAAATTTTCTAATTTAGCCAATGAAACTAACCTTGATAATCAAATGGATCAAAATTCCGGTGTTGCCACCGAGGAGTCTGGTAATTCCAAAACCAGAATTAACCCTTTTTACATTGAATTTAATGAGAAATGGTCTGACCTCGCGAAAAAAATTTCAGAAGTTAACAATGTTAAACGAACTATTGCTCTAAAAGGTGAACGCCTTATGGTGTTATGTAAGAGTGATAACGACTTTAGGGCTACTCAAAAATGGTTAGATGAAAATTCCAAAAAATACACAACTCTTCATCCTAAGGACCAGCGTCCAAAAAAATATGCATTAGAGGGTTACCGTGCTTTACGGAAACTAATATTATTGTTGATAGTCTTAGAGACCATGGCTTCACCGTAACTAGGGTTGCCATGCTCAAAAATAGAAAAACCGGGCAACCAATGCCTTTGTACATGGTAAATGTTTTACCAACCAAAAACTTCGATGAAATCTATAAAATTAAAGAAATTTATTACATGTCCGTTACGATTGAAGCTTTTAAAAGCTACCAAAGAGTCAAACAGTGTTATCGATGTCAGGGGTTTGGGCACGCCTCTGAAACTTGCAATTTCACGCCTAAATGCGCCAAGTGCGGGGCTGATCACCTAACCACTGATTGCGAGCATAAAGGCCGCATAACTCCTAAATGCGCGAATTGTGGGCAAGCTCATCCAGCCACCTATCGTGGTTGTATCAAAAACCCATATCGCCGTGAAAATAACAATAAACGAAATAATTCTAAGAATAATCCTGCTAAAACTAACGATAAGAGTATAACCAAAGATACCCAAATGCTATCCGAAATTCTTAAAGATTTCAATTATACTAAAAAAAGAGCCCACCTAAAAACAATTCTGAACCCCAAAAGAATAATTCTGAAACCCCAGAAGAGGGCGCCTCTACTTCTCAAAATACTGAAAATACTAATAATACTATCTCTGAAAATGATAATACTACTCCAACCACTCAAGCCACTATTCCACCGGCTTATTCTAATGATATACAGGAAATCTTTAATATTTTCCAAGATATTAAAGAAATTCTCCAAATTACTAAATTTTTAAAGTATATTAAAAATATTGCTAGTCAAACCAAAAAATTCAAAAATCCTATGGAAAAAATGTTTGTTATAATTAAAGAGTTCGACATTCTTGCTAATGAGATATCTCTCCCTAATCATGTCTAGGTCCCATCTTAACTCCCTTATTGTGCTAACCTGGAATTGCTCTACTATTAATAATAAAATAAACGAATTACGTGACTTTATCAGTAATCGCCCGGACATTGATATTATTCTCCTGCAGGAAGTCCATAAACCTAATATTAGTATAAAAATTTCTGGTTATAAACTTTACCATACCCCCCGCCCTAGCTCCAACCAGGGTGGAACTGCCATTTACATAAAACATCACATTCCACATTATCCTGTACAACACACAAATTACATAGGTCTTGACTATACGGGAATTGTCGTACAATTACCACAAGTTAATATTAACTTTGTTTCAGTATATGTTAAACACGGACGTTTTTTCCCAGTCAACGACCTCACGCAACTTTTCTCACAAGATACGCACTGTTTTATCGCTGGTGATTATAATGCACATAACCGACGATGGAACTGTCACTCAACCACCCGCAGAGGCAGTTCACTACACAACATGATCACACCCCTAGATCTTAGCCTACATGCACCTTCTACACCTAAACACCTGGGGCATGGTAACTCCCTTCCCTCTATTATTGATTTTGGCATTTCCAAAAATATTAATTTCCCTATTACTACTACTGTTATCAACGAACTCAGTTCTGACCACCTTCCAGTTAGTTTCAAAATTGACCTTGTTGACCCTCCCTCTCCCCCCCCCCCTCTGTGGCCGTGGATTGGAGTAAATTTAAAACTATTTTACTTAACTCTGATCTTACATTTCCTAATATTACTAACAATGATGATATAGATAATGCTGTTACTCACTTTCAACACCTAATTATTAATGCTCAAAATCTTGCTACTTACCAGTATGTGAATCATAATAAACCTTTTACTCTTCCTAACTACATACATAATATCATCAAGCAGCGTAATGACATCCGACGGCTGTTTCAAAATTCAAGAGATCCTGCTCTCAAGCCTATTATTAACCGTCTTAACAACAAAATTAAAAATCTTATTGCCAAAGAGAAACAAAAAAGTTGGAATAATTTCCTTAACTCCCTTTCACCTGAGGACAACTCCTTATGGAAAATAAAGAAAAAACTTAATAATAACTATACCACTATCTCACCCTTAACTGCTTTTAACTCCACGGCGTACACTGACAAAGACAAAGCTAAACGTCTTGCTAAATCGTATGCCGAGCACTTTTCCCCTAATCCCTATTTGGCTAGTTCTAACCACTACTTTGTCGTCCATGACACGGTTCAAAATTTTCTTGCCACTCCTCCCCTGGACCCACTTCCTGAAATTCAACCTATTACTATTTTTAATATTATCAAAAATTTGAAAAACAGAAAAGCTCCTGGAATTGACAATATTTCTAACTATGCACTTAAAAATCTTCCTTTTAATTGCATTAACTACCTTACTAACCTTACCAATGCTATTCTTAAATTTCACTATTTTCCTAAACCATGGAAAACATCGATTATCTCTCCTATACCCAACCTCAAACTAACCTACAGGACCCAACTAATTATCGTCCCATCTCTCTGCTTTCTGCTATTAGTAAAGTTGTAGAACGCGTCATTAGGTCCCAGCTAAATGACATACTAGATGACAAGAACATACTTATTCCTGAGCAATTTGGCTTCAGAGCTAAACATTCTACAGTTCACCAACTCTCATTCATTTCATCTCTCATCACTCACAACATTCATTTTTGAGTTATACAAGACAGATATTAAAATAATGTGAATATTTAAAGTTTTATTTTTAAATTGTTATTGTGTGTTAACTATTGTCGCGTTTTCTATTGCCCTAAGATTTGAAGGTCTCACGGGAAAGTTTCGAACATCGTTTTACATACTATAAATGTTTTAAGCACGCATTGAGTAATTTATCTATCAAGAGAAAACCCAATAATAAGTAACATGATACAGTTCCCTTTAGCAGGAAGAGAAATTGCGATAAAAAATTCTATTATAGGAGAAGATTTCACAAAAAGAAAAGGATTACTTCTATATCATTCGGATGGGTTCTATACTTGTCACTTGGGATTCGGTTTCTGCTACGTTATATTAAAATATACTGTCATAAAAATGTTAGATTAGTTTTAAAAATAATTTTTATCTGTAACAATTTAAATTTGAATAGCTATTTTGTGAATATAAAATTAAAAGAAACCATTCTACATATATTATCTTTAAGATTGTATGGGAAATCCAATAAATTTGTTAACACTAGAACCGCGGGAAATTTTACCAAAGTTTTATAAAAATAATTCACATCAGAACTTGTATTTAAGTCTATTTAACTTATTTAGTTTAAATAATTTTTGTGCAGCTTGCATGTAAATTATTTTAAGAAGATTTATCTGGTTCGAATTGACATCTTTTCACAGATTATGGGTCAAAATGACCCGTCTCCGCAGTTCTAGTGTTAAACACAAACAGATAAATATTTCATATATATTCTATTTACAAATTCATTTGAAATATTCCAATTTTGGAACTATTCATAAATATTTTAAAATGTTATAAGACATTAATCACTGATAAAACAAGACCTGCGGAATTCATAACAATTCAACAGCTTTCAGGAACATTATATTTTGGACCTGTACTTCGGTATGTGTTTCATTTTATAAATTAAGATTTTTTTTAAAAATAACCAAAGTTAATACATTTATGGTCAAGGGTGCAAAAATCTAGGCGCCAGCAGGCAGTTTCTCACCACAAAATTTATTTCGTTTTTCTTTGTCTAATATTTCGTGTAAAATTCCTGCTAGAATGCTATTAAATTTTGAGCGAAAAAAACTTTGAAATTTTAGTGGTGAAAGACTACCCTCTGGCGCCTAGATTTTTGCACCCCTGTTTATGGTGATAATTCTAAGTAATTTTTTAAAAGTTTAAACAGTCTTAGAAAAAAAAACTTATCATTACTTCTATACTGTATTTTTTAACAGAGAGCATGTATTGAAAATACACAGGTTACATTTACGAATGATATGTTGAAAATTTGGGATAGTTATTTAGTTGCAGTATATCTCGAAAATTTTTAAAAATTCTACCTGTTTAATACTAGAAAGACGAAAAACTTTACTCAAATTTTGTAAAAAATATTTCGCACCAGAATTGTTATTTAGAACTGTTCGATTTTCTATTTTCTTTTTTTTTTTTTGGTTTTTTTTTCCTATCTTTTAAAATTATTTGTTAAAGAAATGGAAATAGATTCATTTGATAGCGGTAAAAAAAAAATCGCTCAACGTCTTTCTAATGATAAAAAACCCTCTATAATGCATAAATTAAAAAAATACTTTAGAAATAGCGATTAAAGATTCCGATATTAAAGAGTGTTTAACAGAAATTTAAGAACTACTGTTTTGTCCATTGAAACATCATTATACTCCTTTTTGACAAGCAGAAAAATTTCCATTAAACGTTTTCTGAGTCAACATATTTGTGTTTGATTTTATTTTAATTGAAATCTAGCGGGCTACCTGATTATTATGGCTTTATGCCACAACACTTTAAACGCACTAAATACACGCCCTAAATATTCCATGATTATGGACACCCTGTTAACATTGTGATTTACCACATTTAGAATGCTATTTGTTTATTCCTTTCATTAATTAAACCTTTTTATATTTTCTTATAAAAAATCGCCTTTCCTTTATATATATTATTTATTATGTATCTATTTTCCCTGATTAGTACCTCTTTTGTTAATGTGACCTTTGCCGCTTTCTTTAGCTCTTATCCTGCCCTAGCTTGGTGAGAGCAATTTCAGAACAAGTGCTAACTATTATTTAATTATCTTTTTCTTTTCTATAATAGTTTTAACGACGAAAGCTAGACCTAAACTTAATTCTCAATATACTCAACTAATTGACTTACATCGAACACTAGAACGCCGGGAAATTTTATGCAAGTTTAATAAAATATATTTGAAACCACAAAAGTAATTTTAAATTATGTAATTTATTTGTTTGGCTCAAAAGTCTTTGGTTTGGTTCACAGAGTACGGACAGAGCCTCAACTCGGCTTGAAAAGAACGCCCTCAGTGGATCACTTAAAAACTAAACCATCGCGTTGGCGATTTTTATCCTCGTGATTTCTGTTTAACTGTAACCATATTCTGGCTTGGCACTTCTTGCTGAATGCTGATTTGATTATCTTTGCACACGTGCTTATGCTATTTGATCTTAGATTTCCGCACTTATATTGATTCGTAATTATTACTGTTATTGTTCTTGAATTTTCAAGTTTAGATTATTAGGTCTTTATGTTAAGAAGAGACACATGTATTGTTTGCAAGACGAATACGTCAAAGTTATTTCATATTAAAATAATTCTTTCATAAATTTCAAAACAAGAAGCAGCAAGCTGTCGCTGTATTTTTTTTCTTTTATCCCTTATCATTTGTCGCCAAGGAAGCGATATTTCGCAAAAAAATTAGCAACCTCTCTTATGTTATGATCGTAGTTTCAGAGTCATCCGCTCGTATCGCTACTGCCTATGCGTAATCCCATGTTAAACAAGTTGCCATTACAGTGTATGAAAGTTGATTCTCTGTTCCGTACTCTGTGGTTTGGTTCATTTCATTTCAACTCACATATAACTTATTTCTTGAAAATTTTTATAATTTGAATCGACAATTAGTCCAGTGAACGGTATCGGATTGAGACCTTCACGGCATTCTAGAGTTAAAGACTGAATATCTAACTTTTAAAAAATTTCCAAGTTTAAAATATTTATTAATCTTTTATAAAAATATGTATTTTTCTTTAAAGAATTTGTACTGCTTTTATTATTTTCCCAATGGCTCACAGTAACTTAAACGATCTCAATTACAAGACTGACAGGGAACTGACTATTTTTGATGTTGCTCGAATCTAGCATCAAGACCTAGTGCATTTTGTAGCCCTATACATAAAAATTATAGAACCATTAAAAATTATCGGTAAAATCATTATATATATATATATATATATATATATATATATATATATATATATAACTTTAATTTTCTTATATCATTTTTATTTCTTTATTTCATGTCAGAAATGAGTTAAGTCGCCAAATATGTCACTACGCATTTTTCGCTTTTCTAGCATTGGAGTTATGACATTCGGCTAGGATTGTAGGAAAACTGTACTTTCGGAAATACGCCAACTTTATCCCCATTAAAAATGTGAATGCAATGTCGTAATTTTTTTAAACCAAATGCGTAGGTTTTTGGAGTAATTTTTATTTTTTTTCAATATTTTATATTTATTATTAACTTATTAATATTTTTAAAAATATATTAATAATTGTATTTAATTTAATGATATTTTTTTCTTTTTTGTAACAAAAAGCTATGTTAATAGTCCAATAAATAGCCTGGAAACTGGCATTTTCAGGAAGTTATGCTACTGCAAAATCAAAAAATATGACTTTAACAAAAAAAAAAAAAAAAAAAAAAAAAAAAGATTCGAATCTCAAACTTTCTAATATAGGGCTTTAACCCCTTGAGGGTCAAGCAATAATGTCTCTTTAATATTAAATCTCAATTGAAAAAACGAAGTACTTTGTTTTAAAATAAGAAAAGGCAATTTTTTCAACATTTTGCCGCTTAAGTTACAAACACGAAATTTCGTTAAAAGTTTCTGATGAGATTTTCGTTTAAATTAGGTGGGAAAAAATGTATTCCACTGCCACTTCAAGTGGATAAAATGCACCAAGTCTCATCGCCAGGTTCGAAAAATACCAAAAGCGGCTCGATCGTGAGTGTTAAGCTGATAGCAACTAGCAAATTTCTCAATGTTGTCCAGCTGTTTAGCAGTGAAATTGTGTAGTTGATGAAAACCTCTATTTCAAAAGTAGAGGCAACTAAATAAAATCTGTGTAAGTCAACGACTCATGACTCAAATGAGCTAATAAATACATTTCATCTGTTTCTAATTCACTGCACCTTAAATATTCATCAACGGAAGATTACATTGTGTTAAAAGTTCTTTTTATGTAATTTCCCAAAAGCTTTGAATATGCAACTATAAATATTTGTTAAAAATATTTAATTTAGGATTTCCTTTTATATGTATAATAAATTTCTTAGAATGTATTGTATAATTTATCTATCCAGCAAAAACACTATAATGTAGAAAGCCATAAAGTAGACACTACGAATACCTAATACAGGATTCTGTTACAAAAGAAACATTTGAGGGAACATAAGGATTATTGTTTTATCCTTTGGATGATTGTTTTTCTTCTTGATATGAATTTCTTTCTTTATAACATCGAGGCCCATTACCGTTTAAGAAAACTCACACCACTCTTTCTAAAAGACAAAATTTCGACTTAGCAACTCTTTCAAAGTCAAGAAATTGTGTTCTTGTAATAATGAAATTACACCTGAAATTAAAAAAAAAGTTTGTGAAAAAAAAAGAAAAATTGATTGTTTTTAAACTCTTTTCTACCAAAGTTAGAAAGATAAATTTTAATTAAAACTTTCTCTAGACAATTATGATTGAAATTAGGTGGCATATAACATAACTCGCCGATTTCAAAACATAATCTTAATATTAGCATGATTCGCTGAGGGTCCATAGTGTAATAGTAGACCTTTTGTGTTGCACGCAGAAGGTTGTGGTTTCGTATCCCTCAGACGGAACTTTAAAAAAAAATTACACTTTTTTCAAACAGATTAAAGTAAATGTTATATTCTTTTTTTTTTTACACTATCTAGTAAGTGTTTTGAAAGTCAAGGAAAAATGTAAGCATTTTCAGAAAAATGTAAGCATTTTAACACGTTATATTATTAAAAATTCCCATCAGTATTTTTTCTAATATAACTACTAAAGTTGATTTCTCTTGCAAATGTTGTTAAAGGATGTGTCATGCATTTCTGTTTTTTTAAGTGGTGCTGTTTAGAAAGAAAAAAAAAAAAAAAAAAACACACACATTGACTGCCGGCTACGAGATAACTCGTAGTTGGCTTCCTAGGAAAGAACACAACCTACGAGTTATCTGGTAGTCGGCAGTCAACATGTTAAATATACTTTAAACATGTTTTTTTTTTTTTTTTTTTTTACTTTTAAAAATTTTATATTTAATTTATACCTGCTCTTACTTTTTAAAACTGCTGATTTTAAAAATATTCGTTTTTTTTTTTTTTTTTTTAATTTGATTTAAATTTAATATCAAATGTAATGGTGTTGCAATTTATGTAACGATTTAATAATTATAATTTAACAATTTTGATTTATTAATTTAAAGTTAAAAGAGACCAGTGTTTTAAAAGCGATATTAAACTAAGCCCTGTGTGCGTTATACGATCACACTTACCCATTTGTTTAAAATTAATTCGTTGTAACTTAAAATGGCGTTTTGTAACATTTGAATAAATAATTTCCCAGCCTGAATTCTTGAGTTACAAAGGGTTAAAAATAAGGGCATGGTAAAATTTTTATCTTTCTAAATATTAATTATATAGGTAACCATTTAAATTAACTGTTTTTGAATATAAAATTCTGAGAAATATCATACATCTCGCATCTTTGAAGCTGTAGAAAAAAGAAAATTCCAAACTTGTACTGATTAAAAATATATTTGCTAAGAATGTTAAGAAAATTATCTTAGTTTTTGAAGTTATTCCAGAATCGTAAGATATTAACGCTTTGAAAATGCTGTGGTTACATGGTGTTTTAACCCAATTCTAATTTAAAAATTGACATACGACACAAAAATGTTTCAATAAAATTTTGTTTTTATATGAACGTGCTATAAACTATATATATATATATTTTTCTAAAAAAAAACGTTTGTAAATTCTGTTGATTGTCAGTTATTTCGTTATTTTACCAACAGCCTTTTTCTGCCCCTGAAAGGTTTAAAGTTGATTGATTAGTTAAAATATGATTCTAGAATTCTGTAAATATTTTCTAAAAGCATCATGTAAACAAAAGCAGCCATTGGTTTATGTTCATTTAAAGACGTTTTTCCTTGAAAATGTATATTTTTTTTGTTATTTGATAGAATGGTGTTCATAAATAATAGCTTTAAAAATCACAAGATAGTCTACAAGTTCTCTTTACAAAACCTATTAAAAATCCAAGTGTTCAGATGGCAGATTTTGGATTTACATTTTAAAAAACAAAAAGTTGGCAGTCATACAAATTTTGTTACTGCGTCATACATGATCAAATCTCTTTTCTTTATGTAACTAAAAAAATTGCCGAATTAAATCGAGAAAATTCTTCGATTAAATAAGTCAAATATTGCGGTAAAATTTTACTGGTGGGGATAAACAAGGATTATTAAGTCTTTTTGTGGGCACGTATACGTGTCGCTTATCCCCAAGAGGTAAAATAAAGCAAATATTTTAATGTGAAAAAATTGGTGTTTAGCCCTTTTTTTAATTTATGCTGTCAAAAAACATGCTGCAATTAAGGGATTAATGTTAGCATAATTTATTTTTATATGTATCAGACAAATGTACCAACAATACTCCAGTGTTATATACTTCAATTTAAAGTATTGATCAGTTATTATTTTTTTCAATCAAAAATTTTGGCTTTCTTAAATCTATTCAATAATTCTTCTCACGCGAAAACATTTCATAAAACTTTGATTTCGGGATTCTATGCCTTTACAGACATATGTGAGATTTTCTTGTAAAAATATCTAAAGAATATACATTATTTAAAGCTTTAAATTATTTATTACCCTTCATTTTTCGACCATAGCATGTATTTCTGTCTGATAGAGATGTTATTTTAAAGGTGTATGTGTTTAGAATAAATAAAATTTCAAACAATACTCGACAGAAGTAAAAGTGTTTTTAAAAATACTACTGACCCAAAAGATTAAATTAAAAAATATCTTTATATCGTCAACGGGAATTGTATTCTCTTTCGATCAATAGATGCAAAATTTAATAATGTGATTTTGAAGTTGTCTATTATTTGGTTAGTTAGTTGTATCCACACTACCTACTCTTTAGTAAAGGATTATTGCTTTCATCTACCTTTTATAGAAGAAAGTATCGTAATCGAATTGTTTTAGACGGATTTACACGTTTTACGCGTCAGAGATTCTTTAAATCATGGTTATGCAAATTTGATCGTCTGCCTATGTATCACCATTGTTCTACGAGAATTTCGAAATATTTCACTTTGTTTTTGAAGAGGTTGCTTTAATAGCGATCTTTAAATAATGTTTTCGATTTTCTAGTGTACATAGTGTAGTTGTGATGTACATAGGCGGCTCGTGCAGTGACGGGTATTTTGCAACCTGCTAAATTGACTATTTGCAAACAGCTAATGTACAACAAATTTACAAAAAAGAGGTTGATTTTATTGGGTGAGTGCAAAAGTTCATGCAGAATTTGAGAGTAAAAGTCACACAATGATTAGGCAAACAAAGTTCTTTATTTAATCAATGATATATGCTCCATCGTTTTCTATAATCCGTTTCTATAAGCGATGTTGTATGCGGACAGTCGGACGGATGGGAAAACTATTTTATGTGTTACGTATTTATATAATTAAGGCGCACCTAAAAAACAAATTAACAATTCATCCCACTGCATGTATTTGCTTCAATATTTGTTTATCTCTTTCATTATATTAAAGCAAAAATTAAAAAAATATATCATATAAATGGATAAAAAATAAATTATTCAAAAAATATCTTTACGTTTAAAATTTGAAATAAAAACTATTGTTCCTTAACACCTCCAAAAGCAATATATTTTCATTCTCATGAAATAAAATTTTGTTTCTCTCGATAAAATGGATTTTCTTGAGATGTCTGCTATACATATGAAATATCTTTTTTCGGATCATCTTTTAAGAATGCTGAAATTTGAAAGCGGAGAAATGTCAAAATACATATTATTTATGGATGAAGCGGGTTCCATATAACGTAGATCTTACTAAACAATCGGTTAATTTTAGTTTAAATAAAACTATCTGAGAACAATAAAAAATGAATGCGCTATGAAAAGGGCATATATGATACGAAAATCCTGTTATCGCAGAGGGATAGACGATGATATGACAAAACAAAAAATGATGATACGCATGATGTCGATTGATGGTATGGCAATTATTTATCACATCTGAACGGACGAACTTCTCATATATTTCGTGGCCGTAGAAATCTGGCTAACAAAGATGAAATAATAGATGGTTTATCCAAATATAGTCGAATCTCGTTAATATGAACCTCAAAGGGAATCAAAATTTTCCATAAAACTTTGATTCAAACAGTAA
The DNA here is from genome assembly GCA_964019185.1 of Maratus speculifer. Taxonomy (NCBI): domain Eukaryota; kingdom Metazoa; phylum Arthropoda; class Arachnida; order Araneae; family Salticidae; genus Maratus; species Maratus speculifer. The sequence goes on from OZ025290.1 coordinate 256,175,677, forward strand.
TTTATGTTAAAAGTAATTCATGCTTAGCGTGTTCTTGTTAACGAGGTTTGACTGTAAATCAAGAGATGAAGTCATTAATACTTTATTGTTGATAAGTTCAGCAAGCTATGACACATCGCAACCGGATTCCAGCAAATCCGCCACCGAAGAACTATGGAATGATCAAACATCGCGTTCCGAAAACAAGATAAGAAAAGCATTCCAGTTTAAGACTTCTGTCGACAGGCTCATTTTAGCTGTTTAAAAATCAGACGATTTCTGAATTCTAAGCTCGTGTAAGGTCGTTTTAAGAGGGAAAAATACGCGGAATATTACAGTCTTAACGCCGAACGCTAATGAGCAACGTCAGGGGTTGGAGAAAAAGGGCGGAACCAATTACGTTATTGGCTAGAAAGTAGGGCATCACGTTCGAACTATTTTCAAGTCGCGAAAGCTTGCTAAATTGAAAAGATGTACTCCGTCTAAAAGGTCGAAATGAATTATGGGATTGCAGACGATATTTAATAAAATAAAAAAAATTAATTGTCCGAAAGAAGATTTTTCATTCTAAAAAGGAGAAATGAAATAATAAATTAGTTTGTTAGTTTGAAATAAAAGATTCACGTTTTAATAATACAACTGAATTCTTTTTAGAAAAATAATTAGTAGATTACGCCGATTTAAGGGAAAGCAGAATTTAGATGATAATTAAAATTTAGAATATTGCTGAAATATAAGTAAAAGTAGATTTTTATAAGACTTTGGAGCAAAATTTTAACAGGAAAATGGCGAAAATTATTTATTATTACATATATATGAAAGCAAATTGGAGTTATTAATAAAAAGGAGAAGACATATAGTGAAGTTGCGAGTGAAGTACCTGAGGAGGTTGTCATAAGCTTGTGATTACAAAAGCATGCTTATTTCATCGACTTTATAAAGATCGATTTATAATTTCAAAAAGCAATGGCGATCTTCATGTAAACAAGTTTTAATTCGTTTTCATTTGACTGGAGATTTTTAAAGTCAAATCGGCCGCTGTATGGAGATACAATGTTTGTTTTCGCCTTTGATTTAAAAAAATAGCTAAAAATTTGAAAATAAGCTAATGTAAAGTGAGTTAACTAAACAGAGACTTGGTCTTTATGTATTTATTAACTATAAGAAAAATCTTTTAAATAACACATTTGAAATGTATCGTTTTAAATCTGACGTACTTTTCATCAAAGTTCTCTTCCTTTTTAAAAATATTTACGTGTAAATACTGTTGCTATTAGAAATAAAATATTGCTTGCGTTCTTTTACAATTCACAAGAATAGTTAAAAAATATCTGAAAACATTAAATAAATATCCCGCGCAAAAATATTTTAAAATCTAAACCATTTTGTTTTATTATTATTTGTTTATCTAAATTTGACGTAATTTCTCCAATTTATAGCTTTTAACGCATGTTAAAGGATTTATAATATTAAAGTTTTATCTCTCTTTGTCATTTTTATGTGAAAATGTTTTTGTTGTTCGAAAATAATTACTTTTGTTTCCGATGATTTAGGATTGGTAAAAAAAAGTTTAAAAGATCATCTAAAAATATGAAATGTCTCATGTAAATATATTTTTAAACTGTTGTTTCCTTTTAAATCTGACGTAATTTTCACCAAAGCTTTCTTTTTCTTTTTAATATTTACGTGAAAATACTTTTAGAAAGGAAATTTCCTTTTGTTTTTAGAAAGAAATTGTTATTTGCACGTCTTAAAATTCACAACAGTGGTTCAAAAGATTATCTAAACATTTTTAATTAATGCTGTTTTACCAACTGTTAATTATTTGCTCATTTTAAAAAGTAACGTAATTTTCTCCATTTACGACTTTTTGCACAGAATCGGGTGCATTACCTTGTATAATAACCGATAATTTCTCGAAATGTGATTTCAGCAATTTTAAGAATGTTTAGTTTGAATTAAATTACAGCTAAATAGTGGCGCATAAAAAAAGTATTAAGGGTTCAGAAAATGTGTTTTCATCTATTAGTATAAATGGCTAAAAGAGAAATTTGCACATTTTATGCGTTTTCTTGCTAAACTAATTTCTTCGATTATCTTTATCATCATAGATCAACCTAAAGGTCAAATGCAGGGCATTTCAAAAGAATTGGAGTGGATACTTGGCTATGGGCGGTAACCGCTGAAATGAGTTTTTCAAATGCTCTATATATATTGTAAAATGTTTACTTAATTATCTCATTTACCTTATTTCCCTAAATAAAATTTTTTTAAAATGATTTCTTGAAGTATTGGAAAATGTTTCATAAACAATGCTTAGTGAAAGATTTAACTTTCTTGCTTTAATGATTGCTTGCAGATGTTTTTAATGACATATGCAAGAAAAAATCTAATAAAACGATTTTTTTGTAACATAGAATTACGAATAGAATATAAAAATATTTGTCTCTACGGGGAAGCGAAAATTCAGCGAATACAATTGCAACCTAGAAACGAATCATAAGAAGCTTGTGTACAAATAGGGATTTACCTTTTAACTGCCTAAGGCGTATATATACACTAAGAAAACAAATTAACTGCCCTGGGTATGTGCCTTTCCGAAGTACGATTCTTTGCATTGCTCTGCTATCAGTAACTATGCGCATTTGTTTGGAAAAGGTGGCAATAGAGAGCGAGAGAATCTCGTAAGTTTCTTAGGCTGTTAAGGGATTAATAAGAAAAGAATTTCGCGTGCATAGTGTACATTTTCTTTTTTTTTCTCTTTTTTAGAAGCTTTAAGATATTCTATTCTATCACCGGCAATTTTAATTTAAAAAAAAAAAAAAAAAAAAAAAAAAAAAACGCTTTCACCGTAGTTGCATTTCACAAATTAAAAATATACGAAAATTCAACATAACAAGATATGTCAATTAACAATTTGTTAGCTTATAAACTTAATTTTTTCTTATACATTTTTACATGCATTCTTTTAACTTGCAGTTATATTTATGCGAGGCACTATACTTTTCTGACTAGGGATGAGAATTTTCCGCGGTTTTCCGCGTTTTTTCCCACCAGTATAATTTTAAAGAAAATGTTATTTTACTCAAACGAAAAATGCTGCGATTTAACAGAAAAATCTTTTCTCTAATATTATACTGGTATGTAAAATCGCGGAACACTCTCATCCCTATCTGACTCAATTTTCACCCACTTTCTATTTAAATAGACCTTTAAAATTTTGAATACATATGTATTCCTGAGGACATAACTTAGGGTTCTCTCTAGCTTTTGATGCAAATTACGATTAGGTGAATAAGAAATAAAAAACGGTAGCCAAATGAAAAAAAAAAATTGGTAAAATAGATTTGACGTGAAGCAAAGGAAAATATTATTACCTTTTTTACCTATTTAGTATTACCCTTTTTTAAATATATTCTAAAATAACCTTTCTTTTTGTACTTGCTTATAAAACTGAATTTCGACGATCCGCTACAGATACTATTAAAAATAAGTATATTCTAAAATTCTCCTAAATCAGACATTCTTTTGACAGCCTAAATAGAAATACAAAACAGCGGCTTTAAGATTAATCTTTGTGAAAATATACATTAAAAATTGCTATGAGATTTAGACTTTAATAGACAGAAAAGACTAACGGATCAATAATAATTTTTATATAATTAATTTATAGTATGGTAAACAATTAATTTCGAATCCGCATTCCAGCAAAACTTTTATTTATTTGTCGTTTGATGCGAATAATTTTTTTAATGCCGGCGAGACATCGGATGATGGATAAGATAAATTACAAAAGAGAAATATCTATCGAGTTCTGTCTTTGGCTGTTGCTAAACATGAATTGATGTTGTCTTAGTATCTCTATAAATAGAGTAATGAAAATTATACACTGCGATTGAGTTTGAAAAACATCAATCGTTTAGTAAGGCGGATAAGATATGGACTGTACTGGTACACGCATAAAAAGAGCAGAAATTGAGCACTCGCCATTTGACGAATCTGATTATTCGTTTACTCGTCAAATGAAGCATTTTGTCGCGATTTGTTGCAATTGCGAGCGGCATCGGTACCTTGACAATACATAAGTTGCTAATTGTTTTTTTAATCACTAAGGAGGCAACGGAGGGCAAATTTAGTTAATGCTTAGCTGCCAACTTTTACGCATTTTTGTTACCACTAAAATTGTACAGAGATTTTCGATTTGTTCAATCATGAGATTCCGACGATTAAATAAGACAATATTTACTATAAAATTTTGTGGTAGAAAAAATGCGTAAAAGTTGGCAGCTATGTTAATGGTTACTTTTATTGTCTAAGGACTAATCAGCATCAACTATAACAATGAATATTTGTTGAAAAGTGATAATGACAGGGTTGCCATAATATCGCCAAATTTTAGCAAGCTTGACAAAATATTGCCAAGTTTTGATCGATTTCCGGAAATGTCAAGAAATTTGATGATAAAGACAAGCTGCCATATGTGAATACAACTTGGCAATAGTTGCTGATTTGACATAATTCCCATTTAAATTCATTAATCTTCAATAATTCCGTTCACCGTAATTTAATTTATACTAGCAGGGGTGACCGAGCTAAGCTCGCTCAAAATGTGTTCAACTCGATATAGTATTTACCCTGTGTCATTCACTCTGTATTATTACTGTAAAACATGTTATTTATAATAGTATTATATATAAAAACAATCAATAAGAAACCTGTGTTTGTATGCACATGTTCATAAATGTTACTTTATTTTAAAATTTACAACGAAAGGACATCAATCCAGATCACTTTTTAGCTTTACTTTTATTGGTATGCCAACTTTAATCAAGCATCTCGAATCCTATTAAGAATGTATAAAAAATTTCCTCACATTCTGAAAGACAATATTTTTTGCCAGATATAGCCAAATTTGGAGACATTCTTTCAATTGACGCCAAATACGTGTTTCGGTTTTTGTATTCTTATAGCCAATTTTTCGGTCAAATGTCGCCAATGTTTTGTCAAATATCGCCAACGTATTGGTTGTTACCATATTCTCGTGACCCTAACCCGTATTACCCGAAACGACCCACTAATCAAATTTTATCAAAGATGTGACTTATCTCAAATATCTTCATGTAATCATAAACAGTAGAATATAAAATTGAATCAAAATCGTTTAAACCATTTCTTCTAAAATTAGATTGACAGCATTGATCAATGAAGCGAAATGACCCACTAATATAATTTTGTTTAATACGCGACTCAGCCCAATAGTCTTCTCGTGACAAAAAACGTTTCGTTACAAAATTCAGGTAAAATTGATTGAGTCGTTGTTCCATATAATTAGAATGACCCTAACCCATTATGACCCAAAATGTACCATTAATCGAATTTTTCCGAGCATGTGTCCTAGACCAATGATTTTCTCTTGCCCGAAAACGATATAATACAAAGTATAGTCAAAATGGTGCGAACTATTTTTTATAGAAAATTAGCATGACCCATCATGACCCACAAATCACCCTTATAATCGAAATCTCTGGAACATGTGACCTAGCTCATTAGTTTTTGCTTGCCGAAAAACGTTAAATACAAACTTTACATAAAATCGACTGAGCCATTTTTTAGATATAATTATTTTCATTCTGACCCATTATGACCAAAAATGACTCATTAATCCAATTTTCTCATATATCTGACCTAACCCAGTGATTTTTCTTTTTCGTGCCCGAAAACGATAGAATACAAAATTTAGTCAAAATTGCACGAGACATTGCCCAGATAAAATTAGAATGACCCAAAAACGACCCACTAATCAAACCTTCTCGAACATGTGACCTAGCCCAATGATTTTCTCGTGCCAAGAATATATTGTATACAAAATTTCGTTAAAATCAATCCACCCGTTCTTTAGATATAGTTTGACCATGACCCATTATGACCCATCATGACCCACAAATGACTCTTATAATCGAAATCTCTCGATCGTGTGACTTAGCCCATTAGCTTTCTCGTGTCAAAAAACTATTACAGGCAAAATTTCGATGAAATTGATTCTGCGGTTCTTTAAATATAAATAGCTTGACCCAGACCCTTAATGACCCAATATGACCCATTAAATTTTTTTTTGAACATGTAACCTAGCCCAATGTTTTTCTCGTGCCCGAAAACCATAGAATGCAATTTTTAGTCAAAATTGCATGAGAAAATCTCTAGATAAAAATAGCATGACCCACAATGACCCCAAAAATGACCCACTAATCGAATTTTCTCGAACATGTTACCTAACCCAATGGTCTTCTTGTAATCCAAAATGATAAAATATAAAATTTGGTCAAAATCGTTAGAGCCGTTTTTTAGATAAAAATGGCTTGACCCATAATGCCCCAAAAATGACCCACTAATCGAAATTTTTTGAACATGTGACCCATCCTAATAGTTTTGTAGTGCCAAAAAACAATTGGATACAAAATTTCCTTAAAATCGATCCAGCCGTTCTCCAGATATAAATAGCTTGACCCAAACTCTTAATGACCCAAAATGACCCAATAATCGAATTTTCTCGAACATGTGACCTAGCCGAATGGTCTTCTAGTGGCCGAAAATGGCAAAATACAAATTTTTGCGAAAATCGTTAGAGCCGTTTTTGAGATAAAATTTACACACACAGACACACACATACAATTTTTGCTCGCATTATAGTATAAGATTACGTGCATTTAAGTTTTTTTTAAATGTTTTTTTTACTGTTAATGCATTATAAAAACAGATATATTTTCTACATTTTTATCATTGTTATAATTTTATGATGCAAAGGTTAATAACGCAGTATTTTCTTCAGTTAATTACTGTCAAAATTAATACAATATAAGAAATGACTAACTTTAACTAATAAGATATAAATAAAGGAGAAAATGTTATTTACTTTAACTTAATAAGTTAAAAACATTTTTTTACTCGGAATATCTAATTTAATAAGTCGAGTGTAATACAAATAGTAATCTAGATCTGTGATGGAATTTTCCGTTTTTCTCAAACAGGATAATCTAATTTATTAATTATGTTTATTTCAATGTTCAAGTGAATGTTTGTATGTTGTCATCAAAAGCAAATTATGAGATTATATGTTCTGAGTAAATGGAAATCTTAATCTACTTATTATTTTTTGCTGTTTGTTTATGATAAAAGTAAATCATATTAGATGTTTTGCTTTAGAAAAAAAAAATAATGCTAAGGTTGTTTCCGAATATTTTACTAACCCAATGAGAACGAGTCTCTTTTACAGTTTTTAAAATTCATCAACACCAGTTTTTTCCGCATGGTAATTTTTAATTATTTAATTGGTCGAAATCTGATTTTAGATAATGTGAAAAATTCCAGTCTAAAATATCGGTATTGAAATTTGAAAGTTTTGTTCGCTTTACATCCGGCCTTAATGAGTTAAGAAGAGAAATATTTTAACACTAGAAGCACGGGAAATACTATTAATTTTTTTTCCAAAAATATATACCAGAGTTATTATTTGTAGTTTTTAAACTTAGCTATTGAACTTTTTTCTTGCGTGTGTATGAGCGATGGATATATATATATATATATATATATATATATATATATATAACTCTATTTTTCTAAAAAAAAAATCTTTCATAGAAATGTTGTTAAAGTCATGTATTTTATAGCAGACGATTTGATTACTTTTGGCGATTTTGCTCCACCTGGCAGTATTTTATTTAGAAATATTGAATTTACACAAGAAAATTTTCTATCGTATTTTGTAATGGTATATTTATGATTTTATATAAAAAATATTTACTAAAACGTGCTGATGAGAATTCAGAATAACTTAATATTAATAATTATAAAGATAGGCGTTCTTAGCGTTTCTAATATTCAGTATATTTTGACGGATACACTATACGACCATTGTTAATCAGTGTTTTGCGACTATAGATTTTTGTCAAATATCTAGAAAATTACCCGATAAATAATCCAGAATCTCCAGGAGTGTAACAGCATAGCTAACGACATTTACTTCCGCGAAGATTTTTTCGCCGAAACCCTAAAGAAAACCGTACAAAAATCATTATTTTATGGAAGAGTATTAATAGGAAAATCTAATGATCCACGTCTGCGGGAAGTGAAGTCGTGAATAAGCCAAAAATTTCTATCACAAATGGTTTATTCGTAAGTTGGTTGGTTGGTTGTATTGGATTTAATGGCACAAAATCCCTTAAGGGACATGCTGCGGCAAAACATCGACTAAAAATATTAAAATTAAATAGAGAACTTGGTCAAAATATCTGGATGGGGTATCCCATCCAGATATAGTCAATTAAGCAGAGTTAAAAGATTAAGATAAAAAGATTATATATTAAAGTAAAATCCTGCATGTTTTAAAAAGTTAAAGAGTGCCCCACGGGGAGTTTCCCCAATGAGGTTTGTCAAGAGTGGTGATGATGAATTAAAATAGATTCTGTACAAATGGCGGAGGCATGAACAGTCAGTTAAAAGATGATGAATGGTCAGGTGATCAAAATGACAATGAGGATACATGGGTGCATCCTCCCTAAGTAATAGATGCTTATGAGTAATTCTTGAATGACGTATTCTCAGACGAGTCAGAAGAACATCTGTTTTCCTGGGGTAGATTGGAGGGGTTTATTCGTAAGTTTTTCATTGTGTTTGCCGTCAATTTATGGTATGAAATGATTGTACGGCGATCACAGTGATTAGCTTACGAGTCAACCACAAGTGGTATTCATTTTTGGTTTATGCACCACTTCGCTTTCGGCAAACATGGATCAGTAGATTCCCCTATTACTATACTTCCATAGAATATTTTTTTCTTGTGCTCGATACCTTAGGATTTTGTGCTGTCTGCTCTTGGACTAACATATATAATAATTAAAAACAAATGCATAAAATATGTATTTAAATAAAACAAAATTTTCTCTGACATTCAAAAGAATACTTGCTTTTATTGTATTTTCTTCATATTGCTTGTTTAAAAAATAATCTTTTCGACGTCAAATATTATCTTTCGTAATTAGCAGCAGAATCCAGATTAAAATTCATTATAAAATGCAAAACGGAAAATGTCGGATTCTAATACAATTTTATTCTGGTTTCTCATTTAATACATCTTAATAAACACAAAGTCTCGAATGGCAGGCCTAAAAGTCACTGGAATAATGTCTCCGTAATCCGCTTGTTTCATTAATTAATCTTACTACAATAAAAGCTATTGCTGCTTGTTCATTTTTCATTCAAATGAACCTTGTTAACAACACAGTTTCCTACGAAATGCTAAATTCTACAATAAAGCATTTATTTACAAAATGAGCTTCTATATTTAAATTTCCCAAGAGACAAACCACATTTGCACACAAAAATAATTTACTTAGAGAACTTGATTAATTCTTTGAGTATTTTAGGCCAGGTGCTTTTTGATATGTATTATACATATTCTTATGATGTAAATTAAATACAGCACTATTATAATTTCATTTTGTTATTTTTTGTGTATTATAATACTCCATTTTAATTTTCAAGTAACTCTTCAACCCAAAATTAAGCATATTTAAAATATGATGATGTATAAGAGAGAAATAAAAATATATTTCCAGTTTATTAATTAGAAGAAAAGTCATGGTCATAATAGAAATAAATAAATAAGTAAATAAATATAAGTGTAATTATAAAAGTGTAGAAGTGTAATTATTTTAAGTTTATAAAAAAAAGACTTATTTTGTTAAAAAAAAAAAATCATTTTTATTTTACATCTTCTAAAAACAGTTGTTTAGATCTTTGGTATCAGGTCATAATCATAACGGCAAACTTTGATGCATTTTTGCTACCACAAAAATTGTAGATATATTTTCTATTTGTTTAATCATAAGATTTCGAAGATTGATTAAGACAATATTTACTATACAATTTTTGTGGTAGGAAAAATGCGTAAAAGTTGGCATGCATAATATCTAGTAGGAAAATAGTATCGCGAATCGGATATATATACAGGGTATTTCGCTACCAGACCGACAAACTTTGAGTGGTGATAGTAGACATGAAGACAAACATTATTAAATAGGAAACCATGGGGCGCAAACGTCTTTTTATAGGAACAAGGGGCCATTAATGTTTAAGGTTCAAAACTTCAAACGATGATAGAAAACGGAAAAAAGGGTCGATTCGTTTGCGGTTTTCGCTAAAATCATTCTTTACATCACGAATTTTTAAAAAAAAAAAATTTGAAAGTTACGTTCAGAAATTGTCGATAGAGAGCGCTTTAGACTTTAGAGTAACGAACAAGTACTTCTTACCGTTCGTTTGTGCATGGGGTTGAAATTATTCTACAGTTTAGAATTTTACTTAAATTTTAAACCCAAAATCGGAAACATGGGGATCGGGTAACGGACGAAAATTAAACTGTGAACCGAGGGGGACATTTTAAACGCTCATAAACATTGGAAAAACTATAGATTTTGTTGCGGTTTGCGTGTAGTTCATTCCCTATATGACGGTTTTTCCTGCTTGTTTCTTTTTGTATCATTAATCAGGGCTCGCACCGGTTCTGAAATTTTCGCACTTTCCTACCAGTATTTTAAATCAAAAATCTTTGTAGAATGTTCCTTTTACATCTACCATAGAATTATACAATAAATATAACCGTTTTAAAATTGTGGTAGGCAAGTATGCAAATTTTAGGAACGGTGCGAGCCCTACATTAATGTTTCAAAAATACATGCATGTAATTTTTTTTTTTTTGTTACTTTTTTAAAAAGTTCGGGTCTTTTTTTTTTTTAAGTTAATTATATCACTAGGAAATAAAATCATATGATAAAACTTCTCACATTTTTTAAAAAAAAATTTGAAAAATACATTAAAAAGTGGGGTAATTTAAAATCGTTAACCCTTTCCGGCACGGGCAAAATCTATACTATAATGAGAAATTATCGACTGACATCGGAATTCACAAACGAATTTTTTAAATATTCTGAATTCCTTAATTTAAGCTTTTATTGTAAAAGCAAAATTTTACTAAAATATTACTGATGTCGTTTGCAAGTTTGGAATTAAAATTAGGTATCCCAGACCGGGCACAGTATGCCGGAAAGGGTTAACACAAAATATTATTTGTAGAATTTCATATTTTCTTACATTTAAATGAACAGAAATTTCTGAATTCTATTTTTGATTATGAATTTTTAAAAATATTATTTAAAAAAATGTAATGTAAAAATTTGAAAAAAAAAAAAAATAACTTTAGTAACAAAATCATATTGTGAATTCATGTTGTGAATCATAATTGTGAAAGAACTTATCATGAATAAAAACGTATTTTCACAACACGTCATTTCATGAAAACTATTGCTTGAAAGCTAGATTTTGAAAACAAAACAAAATAAAATGAACAAATTTATATTTTATCTTCTAATTGAGTTGAAAACTTGATTTAAACATCATTGAAATCATTAAAAAACAAAGAAAATTTTAACGCAGTATATTTTCTTGCATAAAGATATATATATATATATATATATATATATATACAGAGTGGTCATAAAAAAACTTTGCCGATATACGGAGCTCTAGCGGCCATTCTGCTCAACCGATCGAAATGAAATTTCAGATATAGCTATTCAGAGGTTTGAGCTCGAGATTCTGTGAGCGACAACAAAATGGCGCTCACGGTTACGGTTATAGTTACAAAAATTCGAAAATTTCCAAAGGCAATACCCATTTTTTTTCATCGCAAAATGCTCAGCGCATGCGAAAACCCTAAAGAGCGTTGGAACCGTACGTCTATGACAAGAAACGGACATGTTATGCACGCACAAAAAACCATTCTGGGAATCCTTCCCCCCCATAGAAAAAACTCGATTGGGGCGCACGTAGGAAATTTGCATATGACACAGAGTCAGTACACTAATCTCTGATTACAATACAGATCGGAGAAACTAAAACTTTTATTTTGATTACACATTTCCACATGGGTGCCGTAATTGCCTGTGATGGTGACGGCACCCATGTGAAAAATGTGTAATCAAAATAAAAGTTTTAGTTTCTCTGATCTGTATTGTAATCAGAGATTAGTGTGCTGAGTCTGTGTCATATGCAAATTTCCTCCTTGCGCCCCAATCGAGTTTTTTCTTTGGCGGGAAGGATTCCCAGAATGGTTTTTTGTGCGTGCGTAACATGTCCGTTTCTTGCGATACACGTACGGTTTTAACGCTCGTTAGGGTTTTCGCATGCGCTGAGCATTTTGCGATGAAAAAAAAATGGGTGTTGCCATTGGAAATTTTCGAGTTTCTGTAACTATAACCGTAACCGTGAGCGCCATTTTGTTGTCGCTCACAGAATCTCGAGCTCATACCTCTGAATAGCTATATCTGAAATTTCATTTCGATCGGTTGAGCGGACTGGCCGCTAAAGCTCCGTATATCGGCAAAGTTTTTTTATGACCACCCTGTATATATATATACATATATATATATATATAATTTAAAGATTTTTGTATCCTAGACACCCTTAAAGTACTTTTAAATAATGGATATGTGCACGTGAGTTTCAAAACACATCTTATCCAAAATTTTAAAAATCGCTTTATAGCTATTATTTTTTTCGACAGGTAATTCTGCATCTAAAAAGCACAACACTCTGAAAAATAGAAAAACTAACTTTACGTCTTATTTCTCACATATTCTTATCAGTACAATTTTATTGTAAATTTTGTATTATTTAATCAGAGGATTTTTCTGATTCATTTACGCAAAAATTTGTGTTTTGAAAAGCCGGTGTTAAAAGATTAAAAATTCTGTAAAAAACATGAAAAAATGGACATTATTTGAATTTTTTTTTCAAAAATACTGATCAATCAAGTAATGAATGGTTAATCGGGATTTGTCAAAATTTGATTATCTGGGTTAGGCGAATTTTGAAACTGACGTCCTCATATCTTCTAATTTTGAACGATTCTGAGACTTCACAATATAGAAGTATTTTTCATTGGATGCTGCAAAAGCTGTATTTTGATAGATGTAATTAAAGGTTCCCATTAACCGTGAAATATCGTTCCCATTACGCTCCATTTATATTTGACATCTTTTCATCCATCATGTTTATCAGAGTCAGGATACCATAACAGAGTAACTAAAAATATTACAGAGATATGTTACTCAGTTCTATTTTCAGAGTATTATTTTCTAGTGAACTAGGTGATATCAGGAAATAACAGTTTATATTTTTGTTTAGCTGTGTGCGGAAAAATTTCTTAGTTGTTTAGGAAATTTAACATGTTAAATGCAATAAATATTTATAGAAGCAACTTTTTAAAACTTATTAGGATGAGCGAAGCGAATCCTCTACTAGGCCACTCAAGTTACATTTTGTCGTACACTTTATAAAAAAGCTATTCAGTATTTTAACTTGAAATTAAACATAATAATAATTTATGATTTGTAGATTTGCACAATGTTATTTTTTTTCACAGAATAACCTTTAAAAAATATTATTTTAAAAATTAATTTATTCTACATGTTTCTCTATTATGGACGCTTTTTTGCAAATAAAAAATTGAACGCGTATCTTTTTATTTTCAAAAAAAAAAAAATAATAAATAATAATAATAAACCATGGGGTTAGTAATTATAGATAGAATCATGATTAATTAATTAAATAAAATATTTTTTCATTATTCCGCTAAAATCGTTTGAAAAAAACCGTATTTTTTTATTTTAAGAAAGAAAATAAACCATGGGTTTAGTAATTATAGATAGAATCATGAATAATATATTAAATAAAATATATTTCCATTATTCTTCCAAAACTATTTACGCAGTTTATGCTTACGGATTTTAAAAGAATTATATTATGATTTATTTATTTAGGTATTTACTTTGGTAAAGGGTAAAGGGTAAACAATTAAAATTAATTCTTATATTTGGTATTTAAAGTGAATAACGATTCCGAGTAAATTCTTAGTTATTTGGCTGAATTTACATTTCTAAAATTTAAATGCGCCAAAATATGAGATAACGTTTTTGCTTAATAAAGATGCAAAAATAATATAAAAAATAATGTTACTTTCGTATATTTATCTTATGAAAAAATGCTTCGCGAATCCAAACAAAGCACGGCTTTTGCTAGTTATTTTTTTAATTAATTAATATTAAAATAATTATTTAATGCAAGAATCCCCTTCCCCCGAATAAAAATAAATAAATAATTGGTTTATGGCCATATACGCACGATAGCTTAATATGTAGAGCACTGGCACTGTAAACCAAAGTTTGAGTCCGGATCTCAACTTTTTTCAATCACTCTGTCGATAAAAGTGTTCTACTCCAACCACGAATATGTTTAACCCCTTGAAGGGCGGTGGGATAAAATATATCCCACTTAATTTTAATTGCAAAACACCATACTGGCACCAGAATTTTGAAATGAAAATTTTAACTTTATCAAGGATAACTTATATCTATTTTGAAATAAATTTGTTTAAAATTATAGTGTCGATCAATCATTTCAGCATTTTATGAATAGAAGTGCTTCGCACCTCAAAGACTTAATATTTGTAAAATATTTTTGCATAAAACTAAACTAAATACAATCCTTAGATACTTTTCATTCCTTATACTCTTCAGTGTAAAATTGTGTTTTCTTGTACGTGGACGCGTAATTTTTTTTTCCAAACGCCTTCGTCGTTCCAAGTCCAAGCTCGCACTATGATTGGTTGTTGCTCTCGGCACTGTTTTCATGTAACTTGACGATAATCATACTTGGCGTAGCGATAGATGCTTCCGTCGAGTTTGATTTCCTTCCGAACCGAGTACAAAGTAACTTTTCTCTTGCAGAATTGGATTGGATGGAACGTGTATTACTGAAAGCTGTACTCTTTAAAAGGTTTTACACACAAGAGCACAAGACCACGAGGATAAGAATGAAGGAAAAAAAATGAGTAGGTTAGGTTTTAGGTTTATTCGTTCACTTAGGAGCGAAGTATTTTTCGCCAAGTATGGTTATCGACAAGTTACGTGAAAACAGTGCCAAGAGCAACAACCAATCAGAGTGCGAGCTTGGGCTTGGAACGACAAAGGTGATTGAAAAAAAAATCGCTACGTGGACCATGGATGACATATTTCCCGGTCAGGTGGTCACCTGATGCCAGTGTTTAGTTTTAAAGCAAGATTGCTACTTAATTTATTGACAGCGATGGAATGAAAAGTTGCGTAAATTTCGATAAGCATGGAGTCGAACGCCGGATTTATAAGATTGTAGTGATAAGCACCGACAGTTAGTCGGTTGATTTTTTATAATATTTTTAAGTACAGTGTTTAGTAGGATGTAATATACGCTGTGGGGTTAAAATGCTTAACTTATTTTAAAATTGAATAACAAATAAAACTTAATGGATAGATTTGAATCTCATGAGTGCATTTAAAGAAAAAATTCAAAATACTTCCATAGGTGGTAGTATACTTTCAAAACAAATAAAAATCAGCAAAAATTGAAGATATAATCTGGTACAGTAAATTGAAAAAGGGCATGATTTTCGAGCAAATGACTATTTTATTTTTTTTTTCTGCGACAGTTTGGCAATTAAAATGTGCAAGGTGTTTTTTTTCGTATGATTGTGTAATCTATAGTATATCCGTACCATATTTAAAGTGCAGAGTGAAAAATCCAATTTGAATGTTATCAAGAAAATTTACTTCTTACTTCAAATATTGCGGTAAGCTATAAAAAATAAGTCGTTTGTCGTTTTCATGCACACAAGGAAGGCATGATTAGGGTTCTCGCTATCGCTCGTCATTGCATCAAATTATGACTAAGTTCTTCATTTGGCGAGTAAATAAGCGATTAGATTCGCCAAATTGCTATTGCTCAATTTTTGCTTTTTCTTTCTTTTCCTTTTCATTTTTCATACATATGCATGTATGTATATTCTTAATATATGTATTTTTTAATATATTTGTAGCGGATAGTGGAAATTAGATTAATAACAATCGTTGTCGCAGTTATAAAAAATTAGGTTATTTTAGAACATATTGAAAAAAAGGGGGTACAAAGGATTATTAAATAACTTTTTTACTGCTAGACGGCGAATCTATTTTGCTAATACTTTTTTCATTTGGCGAATGTTTTATATTTTTAATTAGCCAAATCACTTACGTTGTTCAAATGTCAGCCAGGACATTGGGCATGACATCATTTATTGACAAATATGTGAAGTACTAACTTCTCATTTAATCCCTTGCAGGGCAGAGGTGCAATTATTGCATCACCTTGTTCTAATCCCTAATAGCAACATTGGCACAAGCATTTTTGTATAAAAATTTCACTTTTATTAAGTACGCGAAAATGTAGTTTAACTTGTTTACAAATACATTTTCTTGTTAATACTTTTCTCAAAAAGCTCTTGGAGTAAAATTAATGGATTTTCCATTAAATGTTTAAAAGTGTTAAGAACTTTAGACCAAACTTTTTTTCCGATTTTAATGTTTCGTAAAAACAAAGCGACTATAAGATATAACGTGCACTTTTAAATTTTTATTTTCTTAGTAATTACCGGGTGTCCCAAAAATGACTGACGGATTTTAAAATTCAATAGCTTGCAAACGGTGACAGTTATTTAAAAAAAATTTACAGGAAGGTTATGTATAATGTCAGGAGTTTTTTTACCGTAAAATTTTATTTTAGTTCGAATTTCAAACAATAGGTGGCGCTGACGGCGATTGAAGGCCAGGTGATCACTGCTGAGTGAAGCATCAACGTGGCCTTCAATCTTCGTCAGCGCCACCTATCGTTTGAGATGCGAATTAAAAAAATACGGTAAAAAAACTCCTGACATTATACATAACCCTCCTGCAAAATTTTTTTAAATAGCTGTCACCCTTTGCAAGTTATTGAATTTTAAAATCCATCAGTCATTTTTGGGACACCCGGTAAAAGATCACATTAACCATGAAAGAGAATTCCTAATATACTCCATTCACATCTCGCTTTCTCTCATTTCTCATATTTATCTCTGTCGCGGTGACATGGCAGTGTAACAAGGAATGATTCTATGCTGAGTCATCTAGCGCAATTTTCGTAGAATTACATTGTCTTATATTTGATGATATCCAGAAGTAATATTTGGCATGTTTTCTAAAATATTTAATACTTTATCTTCTACTTTAACCCCTTAAGGACGAGCGACCGGTATACGTGTCGGCACCGTTGGTACTCACATCACGCGCGGCCCCTTATACGCGACAGCGTTGTTGACACTCAGATTACAAGCGGCTAGTATTCGTGCCGACCGTTTGGAACGTTTTAAATATAAGACTATAACCTATAAAAATTTTATATTAATCGTATTTAACTCTATATTAAGGAAGAAAACATTTACTTCTAACCCGGAAAGAAAATGGAATTGATGATATTTTTTAAAAACCTTGTTAATTTAAATTTTCAAAAAAATATTGCAGTGAAAAGAAAATGTCATTAGGGGGAACTGGGGCACATTGATACTTGGGGCACATTGATACACCCCCTGTACAGCACACAGGGCCATTACAGGAAGTTTCACAACAGCTCCAAAAGGTGATACTAGTGAAATTAACTACATACAGAAAGTTTTGGAATGATTCAATAGTTTGATGAAATGGGATGGGTGATTAATTGTTTTTGTAGGTCAAAAGTAAATTTGAGTTGTACAATTAAAATGGTATTATACAACTGTTCCAGTATTTTCAACCGAAAAGAATACCATCCCTGGCAAATAAAGCTACTCTTTATCAGTTCCTCATTCTTTATTGTTAGATAAATTATGAAGTGTTGGATTTGCGACTCATTTTATTCAAAATGGCTGTATGGGGCACATTGATACAGTCTTTGTCGGGGCACATTGATACAACCTAAATCCTTTTATAGTTTATTTTTTCATTACCTTTTATTTTATTTTTACCATACACTCCTTAATGCAACCATTTTTCGTCAAAAATTTCTACTATTGTTTTTATTGAAGTGAAATAGCTCTAATTTCTTTATACCAGAACATTTTATAGAATTTTTGCAAACAGAAGACGTACAAACTTACACAATATCTAGTGCTAGTAGAATTGACAAAAGAAATGGACTGCACCCCGGCAAATATCAAATTTATATCGATTCTCCAGAGAAAAATGTATTATCGACATGAGAAATGTTAAGTAAGAGAAACAAACTGCTGAACAGTACAGGATAATTATATTATAAACATGATTTTTAATATAATTATCCTATATTTTCTGTTTGTAAACCGATTTATAAACAGAAAACCTGGTAATTCTTTCACCTTTCCTAAGAAAGAAGATAATTCTGGGGTTAAAGTGCCAGATATGATAAAGTTACCACAGCCAACAAACAGACAAGGAATAGCCAGAACATCAGGTCATTATACATTTCATTTGGATTGCTTTAATATCGCTTATAAATAAATTGTGTGCAATTTTATTGTCCATAAATATATATAAAATGGTTTGCTAACTATTTTGCTATGAAAAATATGCATTGGTGTTATTTTGTCTCCATTTTTCCCAGACGTGTCAAAGTGTATCAATCTGCCCCGGGGATGGGGCACATTGATACAAATTACTTTTTTTGATTTTTTTAAAATTACATGCAAAAAAATGTATAAAACAACGATTGTACATTTTTATAACACACAGGTTTTGCTGACATCACATAGGAAAATAACTTGAAATTTCTGCTTTCTAGACACCAATTTTTTTTTTTTTTTTTTTTTTTTTTTTGAAAAAAGCTGTATCAATGTCCCCCAGTTCCCCCTATATTATCATCTATTTACGTTTTGAATGAAGTTTCAAAAACGAACTCTATTTTCGATCATAAATATTTAACATGTCTGATAAAACTTTATTTATCATTTATCATAAAGTTTTCTGCAGTACTTGTAAAGAGTAGGGGGGAGGGGGGAGGAAGGACAGAAAGCGTTGATGAACTATAAAGAAAATGCAATCTGGGCACTCTTTTGATTGCGTTCTGCGTTTTTTTTTCTCTCTCTTTTCTTTCTACGTTTATCTGGATTGAAAATTTGCTTAGTTGAAGGTCGACTTAATGAATACTTTCTTAGGGATTTTTTTTTCTAAAATCTGTGTTGGAAATTGTTGATTTGTATTTAAATCTTTGTGGTTTCTGGACTCTAAGACCTGCTGTTTAAAAATAAAAGGATATGTCCAATTTATAATTTTATTTTATTGTGGCAAATTAATTTGCTCAGTAAATAATAAAGAAAAAAATAAAGAAAGGAAAAAGAAAAACAAGTTACTGATTCTGAGATTTTGCTTTCTTTAATAATTAGAACGATTTCGGCAAAGAAAATTTCAAAGAACTTTTTGTTTTTTACTTTAGTTTTATTATTTTTATCTTCAACAATTTTATATATCTTTTCAAATTAATTCATTTGAAATTAAGTTATATACATAAGTTACATACATAAAAAAACGCAGATTTTTGATAAAGAATAAAATGACAGAGATTTTAAAAAATGTTTAGTCTTTAACCCGGGAGAACATGAGATTTTCTCTTACCATCGTACCTTTTTAAAGACTTTTATTTAAGACTCTTTTCCTTTTAATTAAGAATTCAAAATGTTATTTCAATTATTTTACCTGTTTTTTTGTGAATAAAAGTACTAAGGTAAAAAAAGGTGATATTAAACGAATGTAAAGTAAAAGAAAAGCAATTGAGCATTGTGAGAGAAATTCTCACTAGCGAGTGCTCCCGGGTTAAAATGTAAAACTTTTGAGAGTTTGTGATTATAATATAATAATTTCATAAATAAACTCATACAATAACATATATATTTCAAATTAATTGTCAGTTTTTCCCCAAAATAGTAATAATTGAATACATTTGTTCGATATATTTAATTACCTATATATATTTATATATTTATATTAATTTCAACATATTCTTTGTTGAATGTATTTTAAGTTATTCAAGCTTACTCATTATTATCACATACCCTTTATTTGATATTTCATTTATGATGCGTTATTATATATTGTTCTTTTATTTTCAGAAATATTTTTAAAATTTAAAAACTTTTTATAAATATTTATTATAAAGTATAATTCTACTTCACTTATTATTATTAAATACTTTTTATTTATTTTTTTTATTATTAAAGATATTTTAAGATTGATAATATATTTAAATGTAATTTTGGAATTTTCAAAAATTAAAATTGAATTAAACATTTTAAAACTATTTTTTATGCATAATTAATATTGAAAAGTAGCATCCACAAGTTATTTTGAAAGTTTTATTCGATTATTTTTATTTGTGAATTAATCAACTTTTTTAAAACCTTTATTTTGTTAAGAATGTTTTAAAATTTATTCAGATTAGCCTATAATTTTTTTAACAAAACTATTCTTTACTTGAGTAAAATGTTTCATGTGTTACTATAGTAGAGGCACATAAGTGTTTTTTTAATCATATTAGAATGTTTTTTAACCTGAAAACGTGGTTAAAACATACATTTTGTTTATTTAAAAAGTCATTTTTATACAAAAATATCGGACTAAATACTCCAATTTTTTGCTTGGATATATATATAACAACTTATTTTATGCATGTGTATTTCAAATGGTTAAATGGAAAAAAAAAAAAAAAAAAATTTTATAATTTTTTAAAGAACAGTTTACAAGAGTTAGGCTTAGCTTCGAAAAATCCTTCGGCCCTGAACGTGAAATCAAATTCTCCCCTCCGTTCTGAGATGCGCGGTTATGAACGAGCGCCATCGCGAACGGGTTAACTTATTAAACAGCGATGCTTTATTAACGTATCTTAGAAGTATTTAAAAGTATTTCATAATCTATGTCCGGCGCATGATTTATCTTTTTTTGTTCCTTTTTGTATTTTTAATGATTCAAAAATGTATGAAAGTATGCATTTTTTTAACTTTTTTAAAGAAGTCCAGACACATTTGAAAAATATTTTATTTATTGAGTTAAAATTTCGAATTTTTTTGTGATGGTTTACCATTTGAAAACAAATTCATATTATAAAACTTCTCATATTTTTTATAATTTAAAAAGAAAAAAACTATTTAAAAAGTAGGGTAATTTAAAATCGTTATAGCACAAATTGCTATTTGTAGAATTTCAGTTTTTTCACATTTAAGTGAACAGAAATATCTGAATTTTAATTTTGATTCAACAGTTTAAAAAAATATTTTTAAAATTTTAAAATATTTAAAGTAAAAATTTGAAAAAAAAATATGCAACTTTTATTTTAAAAAATCATTTTTTCAAAACGAAATATATACTTTTTTAATTTCCTGCATCAAAATAAAAGTAAAACAATTAAAAAAGACATGTTTTAAGTTTGAAGAATTTTTTTGTTAGCGGCTCGCGAATTATAACGTTTTAAATCCGAGAAATTGTGAAAAAAAACTATCATGAATAAAAACGCATTTTCACAAGACGTCATTTCTGGACAACCATTGCTTGTTAGCTTGTTAGCTTGAGAGCTAGTTTTAAAAACAAAACAAAGTGAAAAAATATTTCTTCTTCTATTAAGATAAAAACATGATTTAAATATCTTTTTGAGTAAAAAGAAAAAAAAAAAAAAAAAAAAAAAAAAAACAGAACGTTTCAACGAAATACAATTTTTTTGAAAATTTTAAGATTTTTTGTTTTCTGAACCTCTTTATTGTACTTTTTAAATATTGGATACGTGGATAGTGTCAATCATAAGTTTGTCTTATCATAAGTTTTAAAAGTCGTTATTTATTTTTTCAAAAAGTAAATTTGAACCGAAAAAAGCACAACATTCTGTAAAAAAAGAAAATCTAGCTTTATGCCGTATTTCTGGCAATATCAAAAACTGGTTTTCAATGAAAACCAGTAGACGTGGATAATGGTTGTTAGCGATTTCTCAAAATTTGAATAAATTCATAAGGCAAGTTTTAAAATTGACGTCTTATAGCTTCTATTTTTAAACGATTCTAAGCTTTCTTAATTAAGAGTTAATTTTCATTAGTTGCTTCTAAAGTTCTATTTTGATAGATGTAATTAAAGGTTCCCTTTAACCGTGAAATAGAGTTTCCATTACACTTCATTTATGTTTGACATCTTTTCATCCATCATGTTTATCAGAGTCATGATACCATAACAGAATAACTAGAAATATTTCAGAGATGTGTTTCTCAGCAGTATTTTCAGAGTATAATTTTCTAGTGAATTAGGCGATATCAAGAAATAATAGTTTGTGCGTTTGTTTATTTGTCTGCGAATAAAAAATCTTTTAGCTGTTTAGGGAGCTCAGTATTTTAGATGAAAAAATCGTTAGATGAACAAAATTTTAAAACCTATCATTAATTTCTAATAAACTAATATTAAGAAAATTATTTTATTTAAGAAGTTCATCCCCCACACCCCGCTCTCTCGCCAAAAATAAATAAATATTTGGTTTATGGCCATATACGCCCGATAACTGAATATGTAGAGCATTGGCTTTGTTAAAGAAAATTCCAGGTTTGAGTCCTGGTCTCAACATTTTTCAATCATTGTGGCAAAAAAATCCTCAAGTATTCAACTCCAACCTTAAATTTATTTAACCTTTGTTTAATATTTTTGCATAAAATTAAACTAAACATTAGGACAAATGGAAAGTTCTGTCGTATAATGTTATTTCACGCCTATTTTTAAAAAAACTTTAAAAAAAAATTATATTTTTTCATTGGTATCACTTTTTTGAAATGGTAAAATTTCTATAGTTTTCACACTTCACATTGAAGGAAAAAACAATGTGAATTTTACTTTTTCAAATAAGTGGTGCAAATGAAAGAATATAAATTTAAAAAAAGTAGGCGAGTGATAAAATTATACGACAGAACTTTCCGGTTGACATAATGATATCTTTTGATTTATACTCTACATTGTACAACTGTGTTTTCTTGAACGTAAGCTAGGGATGACACATGTCCTGGTCAGGTAGACATCTGGTGTCAGTGTTTAATTTTAAAACACGATTGGCATTTATTTTAGATTGACAGCAATGGAAGGAAAGGTTGAATGAATTTCGACCAGCATGGTGTCGAGCGCCGGACTTGCAGCGTTGTAGTGATAAGACCCGACTACTAATCTGTTGGGTTTCTATAATATTTTTAAGTGCAGTGTATAATGTATACATGGTGCAATATACAGTGTGGGATAAAAGTTCTTAACGTACATAGAAATTCAATTGAAAAAAGCGATTTGGATAAAATTGAATTACACGGTTGAATGTTTTCTCGAGTACATTTTTTGAAAAAAGTTCCAAAGTGCTTTCATAGCTTGAAGTATGCTTTCAAATCAAATAAAAATCATCAAAGATTGAAGACAAACTAGCAAAGCAAATTGAAAGTGGGCATGATTTTCAATTAAATAGCTATTTTAATCAACTTTTTTGTGTGACAGTTTGGCGATTAACATGTGTCAGGTATTCTTTTTTCGTTTGTAATGATTGTGCAATCTATACTATACCCAGCACCATATTAAAAGTGCAGAGTGAAATATCCAATTTGGATGTGATCAAGAAAAATTACCGCTTACTTCAAATATTGTGGAAGAATTAGAAAGTAAGTCGTTTGTCGTTTTTATGCATATTCTTATACACACAATGAAGGCATGACATCATTTATTGGCAAATATGAGAAATAACATTTCATTTAATCTCTTGCAGTTCAGAGGTGCAATTATTGCATCACCTTGTCCTAATCCCTAATACCAATACAGGCACAAGCACTTAATGAAAATTTCGCTTTTATTAAATACGCGAAAATGTAGTTTAACTTGTTTGCAAATACATTTTCTTGTACAAAAAGAACTTGGTTGATGGTTGATGGTTGATTTTTGTCGTCCGATTATCTACACTAGGGATATAGGACCAGGGGGGAGTGCCCTTCGTGGGGGTCTTTCTAAGGGAACCTAACCCGAATTTACGCAAGGTTCGAAGAAAACCACGAAAACTCCGAACGGTTAGGCCGAAAAGAACTTGGAGTAAAATTAATAGATTTTCCATTAAATATTTTAATGTGTTCAAACTTTTGACCAAACTTGTATTTTTTGAGACTTTAATGTTTAGTAAAAAACAAAGCGACTATAGGATATAACATGTGCTTTTAATTTTTTATTATCTTAGTAATTAAAAGATCACATTAACCATGAAAGAGAATTCCTAGTGCACTCCATTCACATCTCGCTTTCTCATCTATCATATATATCTCTGTCGCGATGACATGACACAGTAACTAGGAATGATTCAGTGCTGTATCATCTAGCACAATTTTCATAGAATTACTTTCTCTTATGTTTGGTGATATCCAGAAATATGTTTTAGTATGTTTCTTAGACATCGCTTATACGGATATAAATTTTTGATTAGTTTAGAGACTTCACTGTGTTAAGATAATATTATTATTAAAGTAACATCTAAAAATGAATCAGTTTTTAGAACTAATAAAAAAATAATAATATATATGAAGAGTAAATAACAAAAAATAATAATTATTATTATTTAACTCTGAATAATTTTTTAAAGTTTTGTATGTATTTTTTTTTATAACGGTTACATGAATTCTGAAAATCAAATCAATTTTTAGAATTTCAGATTGATCCTGAAATTGTTTCCTTAGCAATTTAATGCTTACATTAATCTTGAAATAGAAGTAAACTTTTACTAATTCTCAATTTAAGTAATATACAAATTTAAAATACCGGTCTCAATGCTAAGAGCTGGTTTCACTAAAAGTGGTTCCTTTGCTAGAGGTTTACATTTCAATAACGATAATTGTTGAAAAGAGAAGCTACATGTTCTGAAATATCCGCGAAACATAAAATAGACTTGTCGTCAAAATTTGTAACCTACAGCATCAGAATATCTTTCCGGGCATAGTATGGTAAATATATTAAAATAATAGTTGTATGAATAAAAAGGAGCAGGCAGAAATTTTGGTGTCTACGGGTTACTAGAGAAGTAACTGAGAAGATAGTCACAAAAAGAAGGAAGATCAGTAGGTAGTTGCAGTGATAAAAATTAGCTCAGAGGTGGAGCCTATTAACACCTATTACGCAGGTGGAGCCTATTAAACGTAATTTTTTACTGTAGTTCTCAACTTAATAAAATCTCAGAAATTATGTCATTAGATAAGCCAAAAAATACTACAAAAAATTCTTGATGCTAGTAGGCTTTACCGCTGCGCAAATTTTCCACCGCTGTAATTGTTCTTGTTTCCATCAGAGCAGTATCTATTAACGCCGATCGTGTAAATTTCCGCTTGTAAAATCAAATGGCTGCATTAATGACAGGCATCCTGAATAAATAAGATATTTAAATATAACAAAATTTCTATACAGATTCTTTTATAGAGCATTTACATGGCAGTAATAAAATTCACTTCCATTGACAGAATGATTGTTTATATAGTTAGAAGATGACGGGAATATACAACCTGAACTTTCACCATTATGAGGATATAAGAACTCTTATTTTTAGTTCAATGCTATAAACTCTTTCATTCTAACAGCTTATGAAAGAACCTGGAAAAAATCAGATCGATACTCTAATTTAAGCTAGACCTCTATTTAAACAAATACATTTTGAATTATATTTCTCTTGCGCTTGCGGTCAAACTATGTAAAGGTATTGTAAAGTTTTCATTATAAAGCCTCCACAGTCGATAACTATTTTTTAGAAATACATTTCGCAGTATATTTTTTCTTCAGGTGTTCTTAAAGCGCATGTGAAAGATTTCTCGTTTAAAAAAACAATGGTATCCAAGAAATGGTAATATTGGTTAAACAATGGTATCTGCAACAGATTGTAATTAAAACTTTATGATAGCATCATTTGTATGTAAAAAAGACACAAAACTGGCGTTGTATTAATAGACATAGCTAAAGTCTTTGGTGAATTGTGGTA
The DNA here is from genome assembly GCA_964019185.1 of Maratus speculifer. Lineage (NCBI taxonomy): Eukaryota > Metazoa > Arthropoda > Arachnida > Araneae > Salticidae > Maratus > Maratus speculifer. The sequence goes on from OZ025290.1 coordinate 256,201,597, forward strand.
AAAAGACAGGAATGTATAAACCTATTCTACTTAAAATACCTACTCAACTTTTTCTCAATATTTCTAAATATCTTAACAATAGATCTTTCTCTGATAGAGGATATCATTCTATTTCTTCTTTTCGCTGCGTTAGTGACACAGCAGTGTTTCAAGGAGAATTATTAAGTACCTTGTCCTTCAACATTAATTATTAAAGAAAAAAGAGGGATTTCTGGCATCCGTTTAAAGTTATATACAAATGGTACGACCATACTTTTCCAAAACATCTAGCTACACATTGTGATTGATCAAATCCCGTTTTCTATCCAGTATCTTTCTAACTGGTTCAGAAAATGGCATATCAATGTTAATGCTACACAATGTGGGCCATGATTTTCCCCCAAACGTCTATCATCCCAGACTTACGCTAAATAATGAAGAAAGACCCTCAGACAACGCATGTAAATACCTAGAATTTTGCCTAGATTCAAAATTAATGTGGAAATGACAGAAATAATGGGGCACGGTCCAAAGCTATCTCTTCCAAGCCATCTATCAAATCTTTATTAGCTAAACTTAAGTTTTGGATAATTCTTAAAAAGTTACGGTTATATAAATCTTCGTGAGATACAAACTCAGATACAAAAATTTCAAATCGTTCATAACTTTTTTTTAACAATGCAACTACGCTCGCCCGAAACGATATCAGTCATAAAGATCTAAAAATTCGACCTATCTATAGAGTTATTAAAAACATGCAGGAAATTTCCATAGCACTGTATTGTTATACACAGCGAAGTGTTGCGGTCATTAAAACTATATAGGCTATTTCCATGCGAATTTGTCATATTTGTCACACAATTAAAAATCACTATGCTTGTTGGCCACCATTACTTTCGAAAAGTTTGCTTCGCCTTATTCAATTGTTGAGATATCTCCGATAAATTAAGTCATATCTTTCCGTTTTAAAATACTGGTACTAAAAAATCGTAGAATGTGACAGATATGACAAGTTCGCATGGAAATGGTCTGTTCTATTAACAGTTCAATTGGTGAAAGACTCTTTGTCATCGTTATCCGAGATGACGATTTTCATCCACCTTCTATAAAAGGCAGAAAAGATCATTAAAACACATCGTTGCTGTTTTATCTAAATTATAATTTGTCAATTTTTTCCATTCATTATAAACTCTATGTCCTCCTTTTTTTACATTTTTATTCGACATCATACCTCCCTGTACATTTGGCACAGCAATTATTCTATTTTCTTTAAATTTGTTATGCTTTTAATGATTTTTCGATTTTTCAGCTACTTTCTGTCACTTTCTGGCCTCGGAACTTGATTTCGCTGCTTTTCCCCATCCCCATTGGCTGCAGAACTAGCATGTAAAACTTAATACTGACGTTTTACTTAACAGCACGCTGAGGCAATTCTTGGTGCTTTATTTTAATATTTTTCACCATTTATCAATTTTTTTAGCTCGGCTGTCATCTATAACTTGACTGGTTCTTACTATTTTCACAATAAGTATGGTTTGTTATCACTGTCTTTGTTTTTTACTGAATTGTTTACATTTTTATGAAACTCATGTTATATTTTTTATTTCATTTTCTTTTAAGTTTTATATTTTTATTATTGTATGGCTTTGTAGTATGCTTTTGTTTATAATGATTCTTGCAGTGGTGTAGTCATAAAAAAAACAAAGTCTAAAAACTCTAAGCATAGGATATACGCTCAAGGCAGTATCTATACACTAGATTGTATATGCTGTCACTTTCTTTAAAAACAGAGGCTATCTAGTATCCCTCAAAAAAATCCAGAAGATGTACGGCATATACCCTCGCATACACTCGTATACCCTTTTCTACATTCCTATAGTACATTTACTTAACGGAGGCGGTTCGGTTCTCCCTCTGGCCTTGCTTGCTATGGTCAAAATCAGCGTATTACCGCCTCTTTTCTTTTTTCCCACTACAGTTCCGCTCTGACAGTTCGGTCAGTCGGAAGTCGGGAGGAAGTATTTTTTGGTGTTAATTTCTTCGTTAAATTTTGTGCATTATCTCAGGTTTTACTCGGGTTTGAGTGATGTTTATTTAATGGATATGTAGTGCTGTAATTGGGTGGGAACACCTTTCCCAGAAATATTTGGTTTATTACTGTAAAATAATTTAAAATATCGCGCACGAGCACTAACTTTTTTTTTCCGAGCAAAACGATAATTATTGTCATTAATTATGATGATAATTATCAAATTTATTGATACTGGAGACTAGAAAAGAGCCTAAAGAGTTAAAATAAAACTATAGAGCTATAATAACTATAATATAATAATTATGATTGTTAAATTTAACCATTATAGTTATGTTCCTGTCTTGAAAATAGTCGGTTTTTGACTAAATGTTTTAAATTGGATTTTGGGCACGTGAAAATCCGGTACCATCAACATCTACTCTTAAAAAAAAAAAAAAAATTAGTTGCCACAAATATTTTTTCCAACTACAGCACTCTCGATATATATCGTGAAATCCGTCCTACATTTATTTTCTAAACATCATTAGGCTTGATTTTTTTCGATACATTAAATATTTACTTTTAAAATAACAGCCTATAAGATATCTTTTACTTTTTCATTCAAAGGAAGTGTAAATGAACAACGTGAGTTTACTTGAACTTTTGAACATGAACTTTTATTAGTTATAGAGTTTGTAGGTATATAATTTTCCCCTTGTCCTTTACCCCCCCCCCCTCCCTCCAATCCCCGTTTCCTCTTTGAAAAAAAAATTCTAAGCTTTATGCATTTATAACTAAATTTTAATGCAGAATCAATAATTATGTGAAACAATATCAACTTAGAACAGTCAGTGAAAAATAAATTGCCTACTTTAAGTAAACTTTTATTTACAACTTAATCATAAATATTTCTTTTTGATATTGACTGAAGTCAGTTAAACTAAACAACAGGTCAGAGAGCAAAAAAGCACACGAGCGTATACTTACGTTAAAATTTGTAATAAAATAATTATTTTGTATTTATAGTTTTATTATATAAAGCATGAAATTTCTATGATACTTGGTTCTGAATCCTTTATTTTGTTTTTCGATTAATGTAAAACAAAAAAAATTATCCTTTTTCAAATAATAATCTTTAGTTTTATGGTAAATGGAGAATTTGCTAATCGACAAAAGAAAAATTATGCAAAATGTGCTAATCGATTGTTGGAAAAACCTTGCTAAATTCGTGATTCAGCTGTCGGTCTCAGTATTATTTATGCTACGGATTATCTACATGTGGAATGTATGCCTTAGTGGGGTGTACTTTGTGTGTGTGTGTGTGCTTGGGGAAAGGTGATCTTTCTAAAAAAACCTAACTCATATTTATGGAAGGTTCAAAGAGATCCACAGAGTACTCTGAACTATTAGGCCGACGAGCACGTTTTTTATCAAACCCAGCACCTTCCGTCTACCAGCTTAGAGAGAAGAATGTCTTGGCTATTGTTACAGCCCATTCAGATGTTAAAAAATTTCAGCCTTTTGTGGAGAGGGGGAATGGGATGTAGAGAAATGAGAATTTGTGGAGTGTAATAATTGTTTTGTGATTTTTCTTTTCTTTTCTTTTTTAGCCCTGGATAGAGCTTAGTCCTCAAAAAGACTTTTTTTATGGGTTTATTATTTTTTATTTTATTTTTTTATGTCATGAAAACGGGAAAATAATCCTCAATTTCACTTTCACTATCATCCTGTAAATTAATTGCGATCGGTTGAAGCTTTTCATCCCTTACACCTTCTTTAATAAAATCTTCTTGTAATGTCTCGGAAAGTTTCACGCATTTTCTCCAGTCTTCAACAGTTACGTCTGTGGTTCTCTTTGAACTTTCCAGTAAATGTGAGTTAAGTTCCTTAAGAAAGATTCCCTCCCCTGAGCACACACATACGGAAAGGATTAATACGGAATTAAAGGATATAAAAGAAGCATCATGGAAATTTTATGCTTTTATAAAATAAAACTATAAATACAAAATAATTATTTTATTACAAATTTTATCGTAAATATACGATCGTGTGCTTTTTTTGTACCCTGACCTCATGTTCAGTTGTCAAAATCAAAAAGAAATATTTATGAGTAAGTTGTTAATAAAAGTTTACTTAAAATAGGCGATTTATCTTTCACTGACTGTTCCAAGTTGTTAATAAAAGTTTACTTAAAGTAGGTAATTTATCTTTCACTGACTGTTCTAAGTTGTTATTGTCTCATATAATTATTGATTCTGCATCAAAAAATCAGCTATAAATAAATAAAGCTTTGAATTTTTTCCAAAGAGGAAGCAGGAGGGGGGGGGGGTAGTTGTTGACAAGGGGTAAAATTATTTATCTACAAACTCCATTATTAATAGAAGTTGATTGATTACACTCATGTTGTTCATTTACCCTTCCTTTGAATGAAAAATTAAAAGATGTCTTATAGGATGATATTTTAAAAGTAAATATTAAATGTATCGAAAAAAAATCCAGCATAATGATGTTTAGAAAAAAAATATATACGATAAATTTCACAATGTAACGCATTAATAAATATCATTCAAACCCGGGTAAAACCTGGGCTTACGCATAAAATTTAATGGAGAAATCAGCACCAAATATGTGTCTTCGCGGCTCCCGACCGAACTGTCATAGCGGAACAGCAGTGGGAAAAAAGAAGAGAGGCGAGTGATTTTCACCTTAGCAAGCAAGGCCAGTCGCACAACTGAACCGCCTCCGTTAAGTAAATGAACTATAGATCCTTAGCACCTGCTTTTCTGCTAGTATGATCTGGATATTCAAGTTAAAAATCTTATCCACCAATGGACATTCTGCACGTCAAGGACTTTGTTCAAAATCATCCAGAAATTATCTCATCAGGTCAAGTCAAGTGTCTGAGACATTCACTTTTAGGAATTGAATAATTCCAACTGAGCGAAAAATTGCCCAGGCCGGGAATCGAACCCGGCTTCGATTCAAAGCCAATAAAGTTATCTGAGCGAAAAATGCCAGACGGCTGTCGCTCGGTCAGCTTAACAGGTAAAGTATTGGCCTTGTAAGCCACGTATCCGGATTCGATTCCCGGCCTGGGCAATTTTTCGCTCAGTTGGAATTATTCAATTCGTATGACAACTTTACCAATCAGTTAGATTGTGTTAAAATAATTGTATATCTACGTATCCATCGTTCTATGGAGTTCCATTACCTGCAGCTTATTTTGCCGAGCTGTCTAAATGACAGACCAGATGTTATGGTCAATAAGGTTATCTGAGCGAAAAATCCTAGCCGGCTATCACCCGGTTAGCTTAACAGGTAGAGCATTGGCCTTGTAAGCCAAGTATCCGGGTTCGATTCCCGGCCTGGGCAATTTTTCGCTCAGTTGGAATTATTCAATTGGTATGATAACTTTACCAATCAGTTAGATTGTGTTAAAATAATAGTATTCGCTTTTAGATTATTTCAATCCGTTCTCTATGCTAGATTTTCATCTTTAATTTGATTCATCACACTCTGCAACCTCAATGGCTGCTGAAATTTGCTGCCAAACCATGGACGGATTTTTAACCGTGAAATTACCAATCCGATCAACTAGCAGTTTCTTGTTATGAATACGTATAGGAATATATCAAATATATATGATTTTTAGGATCGAACAAAGGCTCCATAATATTCGCTAGTAAAGAAGACACCCAATAAGTAAATAATATATTGTACAATGTACATGGGGGTAATCTTAAAATTTCAATTATAGGCGAATATTTTTATTGTTAATTCTCACCACTTTTTTTAAACAAAAACCTTTTTCATACAATTAGAGTACTTTTGTCCAAGAAATGTACTGAGAAAGTCCTTTTTTTAAAATAGTGGTGTTGATATAATGTAAAAATAATCGGCTGTAATTGAAACTTAACGATACCATCATGCATACTTATAAAAAAAGCTAACTTTAGGGAAATTAAGAAGATAATTTGGGTTTAAAGCCGATCCACTTTATATACTGCGTGTTATCAAAATGTACAATCTAACATTACGCTGGCGATCAGCACTTTTTATACAAGCGAATCAAACATGCAATCATCAGAGGATCGTTTGCTCCTGACTAAGCAAATCTTAACACCGAAAGCATTCGAAACACGCATAATTTACATTTCCTCAAGTACCAGATAAACATTCTGGAAGCTAGACTAGATTATATTTTCTTAATAAAAAATAAATGAAATATAACATAACTTTTATTGAAAATTTTGAAAATCGAGACACAATCAGACATGAAAATCTTAAGATTGTTTTGTTCAATTTGCATTACATGTAGTTTAATAATGTTGTACTTTTTACTTTTATCTTGTTCTGACTTCTTTGTCAGTTTAAAATAAAACTTATTGCTTTGTATTGTATATTTCGATTTGATTTAAGAGAATGTGAAATCTGCTTTTTCTTCATTCCTTTAAAAGTTACTTATTCGAAAAAACTTTGATTTAAAATACATTTTTTAAGCGAAAGGAAGTGCATTACTTCAAAATTTCTATACCATTGGCACAATTTATAATACTTTCGCCAATTTACGAAACAGGAAAACTTCTATTATAACACTAAATTCCTTTTCCTATTTCTAAGTAGGCAACTTTCACTTTTAACTCACTCTCATTTATCATTCTTATCTCTCGTTGAATTGTTTGACAGTCAAATTATGAAGGTTAGTTTAAATTTATACAAGTTAATGTTACTCCTATATAATTTCTTTCCCTCAGATTGTTTTTTGTTGGGCAATTCAAAAAATCGAAACTTTTTGAAAAGATACATTAATTTGAAATCAGATAAAAAGAGCACAATTTAATTTGACATATAATTTTTACTGACATATAGAACAGTTTCCTGATTAAAAAAAAATGTACAAAACGGTTCAATAACTTGGGATGTGGGTGAAATAATAATAATAATGGGTATTTCCATGAGCACATGTCGTGTAAATCACTTACTACAATTTTGGATACCAGCATTTTAGAATGGAAAAATGTTACTTATTTTATCAGAGATATTTCATTAATTGAAAAAGGCCATGCAAATCTTTAGAAAATAACGGTAGCTAATAACTTAGCAGTTACTAATAATGTGACTTACACGACAAGTGCTCATGAAAATACCCTAATAATAATAAACTTTAGACCACTTAATATTAACTTCTTCCTAAATGCTACATTGGAACTAGAATATTAGAAAGACAATTTTGCTCTTATTAAATACGTGAAAAATAGCTTTTGCTTATTTTGAAATAAATTTGTTTTTAAATTCTGGTGTCGGTCACTCCCTTCAGCAGTTTGCGAGCGAAACTATCTTGCTCCTAAAAGGGTTAAAAATACCAAAAGTTTGTTCTTTCATAATATTGGTTCAACTATAAAAATATTTAAGAACGCTGAGATCCCTGTACATTCAAATATGTCTTATGATATTGTATTTATTTTTTGTTTTAATAAAATGCGATTTTGAAATGTTATTTAATAAGTATTTTTCTACTATGACAGACGATCACGAATCTGAATTAAAAAATACGTGATAATCTTAAAAATTTTAAAAGTCACCATTGGAATTTCGTATAACTTTTATTAATCTATCATAGTCACGTCTAAAGAACATTACATTTCATCAACATCAGCAAATATTTAATGAACCGTCTGCTGCTTACATCCCAAACTCTCAAAGGAGCTTAAGTGTATACGTCTGTTTACTGTAGTGTTAATTATCTAAGCTTTTAAAGTAACAACCAGAGAATACCAAATTTGATTTTGAGTTGAAATAAAGGTTAAGTGTAGTAATTAACTATCCGCAGTTACATAATGGATAAGAATTATAATATTTTTAATTTTATTTATTTTAACATTTTAATGATTTTTTTAACTATTTTAAGCTTTTAAATGTATCTATAATACGATTCCGATAGTAAATAGAACAGCTGAAATTCGGTTTAGACATGTGTTATATGTGGTTATATGAGATATAATATTTTAATATTTTAAACGGTGCAGTTTTGTTACATTATTCTGAATGTGCTGAAAGTGCTTCACAATCTATGCTAGATGCATGATTTTTTTTCTTTCTTGTTACTATGACAGACGATTACGATTCTGAATTCAAAAATATGTGATATTATTTAAAATGTAATTTTAAAAGTCACTACTGGAATCTCGTATAACTTTTATTAGTCTATCATAGTCACGTCTAAAGAACATTACATTTCACAAACATCAGCAAATATTTAATGAACCGTCGGCCGCTTTGATCCCAAACTCTCAAAGAGCTTAAGTGTGTAAGTCTATTTATTCTGGTGTTAATAATCTAAGCTTTTAAGGTAACAACCAGAGAATACCAAATTTGATTTTGAGTTGAAATAAAGGTTAAATATAGTAAATAACTATCCGGTGAATATATAATGTTTAGGAATAATAAAATTTTTAATTTTATTAATTTTAATATTTTACTATTTTTTAAAATAAGTTGAACATTTGAATATATCTATACTAAAAACGGTTTGTTTGTATGTTTATTTGTAGGAGATAATCTCTGGAACTAATTTTAAAAGCAATGGTATTAAAATAATTATGTTAATTCCTGTTCCGTCATAGGCCTTACTGCATTTCATTGAAAGTAATTAAAAGGGATTGTAGAAACAAAAAACGATTTAAAAATACAGTTTTTATGTTACTGAAGTGTCTAGAATCATGAAATTTTGCATAGCAGTTACGCTTAAAATACAACCATGGAAAATTTTATAAGGACACGTTGAAAAATGAGTAATATGTGTTAAAGAAATCATCAACTGAAACCACAATCAAATATTATTTACTACTCGTAATTAGCAAACATTAGGTACCTAATAACATGCAATTAAATTACAATAAAATTTATAAAACACAGATGAATAAAAATAGCGTGAAACATGGAATAAATTGTATGGACCTAATAAAGTATTTTATTAAATTACTATTCTACAAAATCACCTTTACTTTCAACGACCCTTATTAATCGTTCAGTTGATTCAGAACGTTGAATTGAAATATGTTTAGAAATATTTTTCAACTCTAATTCGATAAATGTTCTCTAATTATAAATATTTGCCTATTATATTCCATACTTACACACTTCTCGAGCTAGAATGCCCCACAGATCCTCTATGGAGTTTAAATTCAGGGTTTTTTGGTGATCAATACAAAAGTTACACAGAATTGGGCGTGAACCATGGAAATGATGCACTAGACACATTTTAAAATTTCATTGTCTTTTCGAAACAAATAATCACCACCTGTGATAACAGAAAATAGTTTTTCAGTTAACATATCTACATATGATTTTAAATTCATATGACCTCGAATGGACAAGATTGGTGTGTTTTCCATTGTCTGAAAAACTTGCCAACGCAGATTTAAACTCGCATCTTTATCTCTATGGGCATAGCTGCCAACTTTTACGCATTTTTGCTACCACTATATTTGTACAGAAAATTTCCATTTGTTTAATCATAAGATTTTGCCGATTAAATAAGACAATATTTACTATAAATTTTTTGTGGTAGGAAAAATGCGTAAAAGTTGGCCGCTATGCTATGGGAAATTCTTGAGTCGACTTTTCAGGCTATTAGAGCTGTCGAACATTTTTCATTGTGAGTGCGCTTTGAGATGTTGAGACTAACAACGTCCAACTCTTCTTTTGTGGCGATACAACAAATATTTTGGACGCAATCGTGTTTACAAGAGTGTAATTTTTCCAAGGAAGCCGAAATTGTTCTCTGACAATGAAAGTTTAAAGTAAAAAGTTTTTAATTTCTAAAAAGTCGTTTGTAAATTCCACTGCCGTGAATTATTTCATAATATTAAGAACAAAATTTTTCTCTGCCGGAAATCATTAATAAAATATTATTAATTCATTTTCTGTTGATGATGTGAAAACGTACAATATTCCTTGAAAATAAACGTGTGATAACAACGTTTTTCTTGAAAAATAAATTAAATAAAAAAAACTAATTACAGACCATTCTGTCATATTATTAAGTGTTATGTTTTAGAGTATTCCTTAAAAAAATATAAACGAGCCGCAAGATGTTTTGCATCAATTAACCGCTTCCATGATTTACCCGTACGTCACACGGGTAACTTCTTTTTGCCAATCATGATTTGCCCTTACCCCGTACGGTCATCCATATTCCAATCATGATTTATTACTCTCATAAGTAAATTTTTAATTGTAAATTGTGGATTATTTAATCCGAGCATTTTTCCATTTCACTTAGTCAAAAATTTCGGTTTGAGAAACCGGTGATAAAATATTGAAAATTCTGTAACTGACTTGAAAAATAGCAATTATTTGACAGTTTTTTTTTTTTCAAAAATATTGGCTATCAGTTAATAGCAGTTAAGTGGTTAAAAGTAAAATTAACAATAGGAGTTTCACATGATATATTTTGTTTTTAAATTAGACTATAGAAGAGCATACGTTATACATTCATATGTAAAGTGCACATATGAATCCATATATTGTGTCAAAATTAAACACTAGCAATGAAATTTGCAAAGATTGATACAGTTTATATATATATACGACCATCTTAAAAATATATAGAGAGAGAAATCATTAGTAAACGTTATTAATAAGCGATATTTACCAATCACAATATTAACAATAATTTGAAGTATAACGAAATCATTTTTTTTTCACGACTTGCAGTTAAATAAACATATCGAGTTATTTCTAAATCTAGATTTTGCAAATGAAAATAATTTTCTCTTTTTATAACCGGTGTTGCCAGTGGTCTACATTTTATTAATTCAGATTTTTTTAAATGGCACGAAGTTACTGAAATTTTGGAATTCTCCTTGTGTTTAACTCAATCAATATGTTATTAATAAAGTCGAATTGCATTATTTTAAAATAGTGGTGCCAAGCAAGAAAAATGAATTTTTTAAAAGTAGCCCACTGGCCCACTGTTTATAACTTGTCTATTTTTTCTTTTAGTAAACAGAGTTGCCAAGCATATACTTTTTTATTACATTCATACACTTTTATATGTACTTTTTTATTTTATATTCTCTTTGAAGTATTGCAGATTTTTTCGAATAAATAAAGCAAATATTTTTATTCTGATTTATTAGTTATCAAAATCAGAAAATAATAATAACGCATAATTCTGATAAAATATCTTTTACTTTTCTGATATAAATAAATTACAAGAGATGAGGTCGAGAATTACTCAAGCAAGTTCAAAGTTTTATTTCTTATTTACTATTTCACAAAATTACAAGGATTATATTTTAACCAGTTTCAAGCATTCTTAAAATTTAATACTGGGCTTATATTTTGAAACTCATATCACATTCAAATGACTTTGTTGTTCGTGTTTTGTTCTCAACATACATCTTAAAGCTTCAGACATATCTCGACATTTATATATAAAAGCCGAAAGTTTTCACGGTTTAAAATTGCCTTTGAAAGTGCTGTGAAGTTGAAGGAAATTTAAGTAAGAGAGCTAATAAATCATCCAGCTATGAAATTGTAAGACGAGGTTACATATAAAATTGATTCGTAAATAAATCTACTATGCTGCTTAATTTAAAGACTTAATTACAATATAACACATAGCTGCCAACTTTTAACTAATCTTCCATAATACCTGGATTAATTTGATCCAGGTTAACCTAATTTCGAAACAGAAAATTTATTTTATGAATCTTCATTTATTTAACTTTAGTTTTCTAAGTGGAACATATTTAATTTCATTTCTTTGAACAAATTCCGGTGCGAAATTTACTAAACCAGGTTCAAATTAACGCATCTATTACGGATAATAATGTCAGGTTGGCGCCTATGTATAACATAAATTAGTACGAATGTTTATATTATTACTCATTATATTACATTATTATCACATTATTCACATTATTACATAAAAATGGTGCCAATCAAGAAATCGGAATTTTAAACAAGTAGCCTAATGGAAACATTGTTTATACTATCTCTATTTATTTATTTATTTATTTATTTATTTAGTAAACAGAGTAGAGAAGTGACTCGATTTTTGAGAACCATCTTCTCATCTACATGTTTTTGTTTTACATTTGTTTTTGTTTTGTTCCTTGGGGTTTTGCAAATTTTAGCGAATAAATAAAGCAAATATTTCTTTTCTGAATTCTGGTTTTCAAAATCAGAAAAGTCGATAATTTTTATAAAATTTATCTTACTTTCGTGATACAAATAAATTACATGAGGAGGGGAGAAGGATTGCTCAAGCAAGTTCAAATTTTTATTTCTTACTTACTATTCCACAAAATTAAAACGATTAAATTTTAACCAGTTTCAAGCATTCTTTAAATTTAATACTTGGCTTATCTTTTGAAACTCATATCACATTCAAATAACTTTGTTGTTCGTATTTTGTTCTCAACATGCATCTTAAAGCTCTAGGCATATCTTGACATTTATATATAAAAGCCGAAGGTTTTCACGATTTAAAATTGCCTTTGAAAATGCTGTGAAGTGGAAGAAAATTTAAGTAAAAGAGCTTTAAATCATCCAGCTATAAAATTGTAAGACTTGGTTACATATGAAATTGATTTTTAATTAAATCTACTATGTTGCTTAATTTAAGACTTAATTACTAAGTAATATGAATTAGTGTGGATTTTGCACATTATTAGTCATATTATAATAATCTTTTTAATGATCTAAACAATTAAATAAGTAGACATACTACATTTACTTCAATGGAAATTACCTTTGAATTCCAAACAAAAGAAGTAGGTTGTTTGGAAAAAGCATTTTCAAATAGTTTTAATATAATAAAATATATGCTGCTAAAATACGATTGATTTTCATTTGATTTTCATAAAGCAACCATAAAAACTATTATCATTATTAAATTAATCTTTATTAAATAAGGTGATTTTCACTATTTCGAAAAAGTTTAAAAAGTGCCAATCAAGAAAGTTCAATTTTGAAAAAGTAGCCCACTCGCAACACTGTTTATAACTTGTCTATATTTTCTTTCATGAAACAGTTGCCCAAATACTCGATTTTTGAAAACCGTCTTTACATATTAACTTATTTTTTTATATTCTCCTCTAGGCATTACAGATAGTTCCGAATAAATAAGGCAAATATTTCTATTCTGAATTATTGGTTATAAAAATCAGAAGATTCAATAATTCTGATAAAATATCTGTTACTTTTCTGATATAAATATATTACATGAGGTGATGACGAAGATTACTCAAACAAGTTCAAAGTTTTATTTCATATTTAATATTCCAGAAAATCACAAAAATTAAATTTTATCCAGTTTCAGGCATTATTAAAATTTAATACTGAATTTATATTTTGAAACTCATATCGCATTCAAATGACTTTGTTGTTCGTGTTTTGTTCTCAACATACATCTTAAAGCTCAAGGCATATCTTGATATTTATATATAAGAGCCGAAAATTTTCATGATTTAAAATTGCCTTTGAAAGTACTGTGAAGTTTAAGGAAATTTAAGAAAGAGTGCTGTAAGTCATCCAGCTATAAAATTGTAAGACGCGGTTAAATATAAAATTGATTGTTAAATAAACCTATTATAATTTATAAAAAACCTTGTGTGGTTACTAAATCAATAAAATACAACGTTTAAAAAACACAATCATTAAAATTTCTAAACATATGTATACGTTTCCAGGGTTCGCACAATTCTACCATCAAATTTTAAGAATACTTTCGAAGTGTTTCACTGCAGAAAAATGCCCCACCAGTGTCCGAGAGGTTCTGACCTCTCAACTGGTAGACGGCAGGTGCTGGGTTCGAACCCAATCGCGGTAATCGGCCTAACCGTTTGGAGTTTTCCTGGTTTTCTTCGAACCTTGCGTAAATACGGGTTAGGTTCCCTTAGAAAGACCCCCCCACGGAGGGCACTCCCCCCTGGTTCTATATCCCTAGTGTAGATAATCAGACTACAAAAATAAACCAAACCAAACCAAACCACTGCAGAAAAATATTGTAAAATCTGTGAATGAAGGTGGGGATTGCGAATGTTGTGGTTTTAAAATTAAATGTAAAATTTCTTATTTTAATAGTGGTGCCAGAGTCCTTGGAAATTCCAAGCAGTGTGCGAACCTTGGTTTCGCAAGTTCAAGGACTCACATTCTCATTGTTAAAAAGGAAAAAATGTAAAATTTTAACTCTGAGGATGCAATTCTTTTTACTTGCGAAACGTATACGTATGTTTAGAAATTTCAATGATTTCATTTTTTAAACGTTGTATTGTATTTATTTAAACCTATTATGTTCCTTAATTTGAAGACTTAATTACTAAATAAAATAAATTAGTACGACCTTTTACATTACTATGCATTACACAATACACTATTATCATATTATTACGTTAAAATGGTGTCAATCAAGTAATCTGAATTTTAAAAAAGTAGCCCATTGGCAACAATATTTATAACATGTCTATTTTTTTTTTTTTTTCAGTAAGCAGAGTTGAAAAGTGACTCGGTTTCTGAAAACAATCTTTATATATACATTTTTTGTTTTACATTCTCCTTGAGGTATTACAGATTTTTGCAAATATATTAAAAAATATTTCTATTCTGAATTACCGGTTATCAAAATCAGAAAAGACGCTAATTCTGATTAAATGTGTCTTACTTTCCTGATACAAAGAAATTAAATGGAGAAACAAAGAAATTAAATTAAAGAGATCTGTAAATCATCTAGCTATGAAATTGTAAGATGTGGTTACATATAAAATTGATTTTTAATTATATCTACTTCGCCGCTTAATTTAAAGACTTAATTACTAAATAACTTATATTAGTTTGGATTTTCCGATTATTAGTCATGTTCTGAGATTTTAAAAAAGTCTAAACCTCGTTCTATTTTGTTATAAATCCACATTTTGAAACCTCAACAAAAGATACATTTGGGCCGGAGTCGCCCTTCTGTCCGTTTGGAATTTACCTTGCCCCTCTGGGTGGGGGGAGACATATTTTTTGTTTCTTCCACACCATCTCGTGAAACATATCGTTATAAAGCTTTTATCTCCTCGTTGTTTTCTGTTACTACCCCTCTCTCCACCTAGTTACATGCTCTTGGCCCTTTTTATAGTTTCAAAGAGTGCATGTTCCCCGCGGGCCACCCCATGAATTCAACGCTAAGTTAAACACTATATTTTTGTTTAGAAGCCCAGTTATTTGGGTTATTACTTTATCATGTTCTTTTTTTTTCAAGTTCGTCCGTTCTAATCTCTCCCCCCCCCCCCTTCCTTGACAGTCTTAACTAAATGGGCCGTTCAAAGTATGCATGCAATTTTTAAAATGTCCATTTCTCGTTCTATTTTGTTGTAAATCCTCATTTTGAAACTTCAACAAAAGATACATTTGGGCTATGGTCGCCCTTCCGTCAAGAGTGGAGTTTACCTGGCCCCCTGGGTATGGGGCATATTTTTTCTTCTTCCAAACTATCTCGTGTAACATTTGGTTGGCATTTAAAAAAAATCTTTTTTTGTTGTTGTTTATACTCTTTGTTCCCCATCCTAGTTACACGCTCTTGGCACTCTTTATCCTCGGTTTAATGCTAAGTTACTCAGTGTTGCTATTAGTTGAGTTGTCTCTCAAGTTTTTGTGTAAGTGACAACCAAAACTGATAATCATTTTAAAATTTAAAATTCTTATTATCCGACTCTAAAATCTGCAATAGCTTAATTCTACGCCTCTTTAAATGGGGATGGGGGGGGGGAGACGGTAATTACGGTCCTGCGGATTGTCTAAGTTTTGGAATTACTAATTTGGAGCTTCTCTGTGTGAATCTGAATATCGAAATATCGATTCTAGAACTGAGAAATCGATTCTTATTATGATCGATGTTGTTTTATACGATGTCGATTTTAATCGATTCTCAAAATTTCCAGAATCGCCCATCACTAATCTCTATAATCAGCCAGCTAATTAACACGTTCGCTGCCGTTTACGTGAAGATGTAATGATAGTTAATGCCGCACTGTAGAAGTGGGTTTTTCCCAGAAGCCCATTAACTTTTTATAACAAAGAATCAGTGAAGGTTTTTCCCGCGCCAGCGCGTGACTGGCTATTGGATATCACCTCATATCACACGCTGACGCGTGAGTGGCCCCTTAACGTTGGTGCCATATCACGCGCTGGCGCATGATCTGCAGCAAATGTGTTAAATGGATAAACATACTATATATTACCTTTGTATTCGAAAAGAAAAAAGTAGGTTTTTTTTTTTGGTAATGTCATTTTCAAATAGTTCTAATATTTTAAGATAAATATACCGTTTAGACACTTTTGTTATACATAATTTATTAGTTTTTATACAAGAACCAAAAAAACTCCTTTAAATGTGTTTTAAAACTGTTATTTTTTAATATCTTTGAGCCCCACAATAAAGAATAAGGATATATATAAATGAATTAAAAAAGAATAAGTTTGCGATTAGAACCTTTTCATATACACTATTGTTTGTTTTATATTCTTCTCGGAGTATTACAGATTTTTGCGCATAAATAAAGCAAATATTTGTATATTTTTGTGCATAAATAAAGCAAATATTTCTATTCTGATTACTGGTTAACAATTTCAGAAAAATTCTGATAAAATATCTTTTACATTTCTATTATAAATAAATTACATGAGGTGAGGACGCAAATTATTACAAATTAAACGTTTTATTTATTTCTTATTTACTACTGTACAAAATTAGAAGGATTAAATTTAACTAGTTTCGAGGATTCTTAAAATTTAATACTGGATTTATCGTTTGAAATCCATATCACATTCAAATGACTTTGTTGTTCATGTTTTGTTCTCAGCATACATCTTAACACTCCAGGCATATCTTGACATTTATATGTAAAAGCCGAAAGTTTTCACGGTTTAAAATTGCCTTTGAAAGTGTTGTGAAGTGGAAGGAAATTTAAGTAAGAGAGTTATAAATCATCCAGCTATGAAATTGTAAGACATGATTACATATAAAATTTATTTATTATTAAATCTACTATGTAGCTTAATTTAAAGACTTACTTAATAAATAACATGAATTAGTAAAGGTTTTCCACATTATTAGTCCTATTTTAATAATATTTTTAATAATCCAAACTGTTAAATGGATATACAGACTATATTTACTTTAATAGAAATTACTTTTGCATTCGAAAAAAAAAAAAAAAATAGGTTGTTTGGTAATGCCATTTTCAAGTAGTTCTAATGTTTTGAAATATGTACTGTTTAGACATTACTGATTTACACAGTTTATATTTTGTTATACATCAGCAATAAAAATTTATTTTATATGTGTTTTTAAACTGTTTTATTAAAAAAAAAATCTTACGTCCCGCAATAAAGATTAATAATATAAATTTTGGAATATATTTAAATGAATCTAAAAAGAAATAATTTGCAATTGGCAACAGTAAATCTTACATCGAAAATTAGGAAAAAAAATGATTAGGCGTAGTTTAACCACTTAACGTATCAATATATATATTTTTTCGATAACTTTAAAATAATGTTTTTTTTTTTTTTTTTTTTTTTTTTTTTTAGTTTTCACAGAATTATTAATCTTTCGTCACCGGTTTATCAAAACAAAATCTTTTTCCTAATTGAATCAGACAAATGCTGGGTTTAATGGAAAATTTACAATGCAAATTTACGGATGAGGATAATAAATCATGATTTGCAAAAGTATGTTCTCCGTATGACGTCCGGGCAAATCAGGGGAGCTTTCAGCCCCTTAACTGGTTTCTTTTTTTTTGGCGTGCGATAAATTGAAAATATGGATTTACACCACTTTTTTTAAGCTAAAATATTCGCAATATTTATTCTAAACATTTCTACCTTCAAATAGTATGCCATTCCATTAAAAAAAAATTAGTGGTGTCAAAAAGCTTTAAATGATGAATTAAGCAAATTCCTCTTGCCCGAACGGTGTACGGGCAAATCAGTTAAGTGGTCAACACATTGACTGCTTTATTCATGAAAATAACTTTTTCCTGAACCAATGTTAAGCTGCTTGGTAATTGATGAGAGCAGGATTGTCAGCTTGGCTTCCATATTGTAAAATTCAGAGTTCGCGCCAGAATGATAATTAACCATTTAACCGATCAATATTTTTAATAAAAACTTTCTAATAATGCCTACGTCTTCCGTCCTAAGTTAGTTGCTACATTTATGTTGAAAATGTTGTCCCAAAATAGTTGTTACTTTTCAAGTAAGTGAAGTCATAAATAACTTTTTATGCAGTTTAGTAGATCAACACCAGCAAAATTATACTACAATGAATATAACGATGTATACCATGCGCCAGAAGGAATGTCAATTTGAATGCGAAATAATCGAAAAACGAAAATCCAGGCATTTGGTAAAAAATAAATGCAAGTTTTGGTGTAGTTTTGATTTTTGGTTCCCTTAATGTTTTTGGGGTCGCTGAACACGAATCTGGCATTATCCAACAAAATTTCTCACGTTGTTTTGGGGAAAAACGTGCAAAAAAGGTGGCTTTTTTTCGTTTTTTCTAAATAATTTCAAAATTATGCATTTTACATAAAAGTCATCAATACATAAATTATAGAGCACAAAATTTCCTACATTTTATGTATAAAAAGTTTTTTCTCTGATCAATGGTTTGGCCATGAGAGAGCCGCAAAAATTGGTGTGAAAAGCAAAAAATTCCGAAAAACGTGAATTACAGCACCGAACGTCAATGAAACATGAAAAACAGCCATTTTATGCAAATTTTCCCCACTTAATAATATTTAATATATTATTATTGACTATATTTTATTAATCTGATGTTATTGTTTCTTTCATAACTAAAAAATAAATAAAAATGAGCATATTTGTGATCAAAATCTTCACTTGCTATTATAAAATAATAATAGTAATAAATCCTTAAGTTGACTTTTTAATAATGTAAATAAAATAACTAAATCAGGCTTTAACAGAAAAAAGTTGACACGGATTCCAGTTCTTAAAGTTTTCAAAGTTCAAAATGTGGGTGTGAAAATAAAAAAAATCCGTAAAATAGGAATTATGGCACTGTACATAGATTTAACATGAAAACTGACCATTTTTCGCAAAGACTGACTTTAAATGATACTGAAGAAATTATGATTGACTATATTTTACAATGAAGTTGCTAACAATAAAAACGATGACTCATTATGTATTATTATTTAACTATAAATAATTATGTACATTAGTAAGTACATTTACTTAAAAAAAGAAAAGGAAAGTTAAAAGCTGCAGTAACCATTCGTACATTTTGGTGCCGTCCATGTCGTCTCGTACAGCTGTAGAATCTTTCAGGCTTACATGCTGTTCTGAATAGTAAAATTGAACACCACAGTAATTTTCGATCTGTTCAGAAATATGCTGCATACACGTCATTCCCATTGTCCACCTTACTAATACACCTTCTCCTACCCCATGCCCGTGTGTGAGACCGCCTTGTAGCTTCTTGTTCGTCATCAGATACTGTTCAATGGCCATATCCGTCCAGGTTCCACACCAGAACTTAGTTGATCGTCGAATTGTAAAGAAACCCTGATTTATAAATTTTTCATATTCTTCGGCGGGTATTATTTGCTTCAAGTTCAACATATCTTGTAGATATAAGTGAGCGCATTTCGCATAAGCATAGTGGCCTGATGCATGAAAATATCGCAGCAGTTGCCAAATAGCCTGAAGGTGTTGGTCCCAGTTGCCCATTCTTTTAGATAAGATGCATATTTTTACAAGAGTCACTAGTTGGATGCACTGTGCCCAGAGTTCAGCCGTAGAGCCACGTTGTTTCAATAGCAGTAATTGATGTTTCTAATTTCACGTCGTTCTTTAGGATCAGAAGCAAAGATGATTGATTTGTCTAAATTGCACAGACTTTCATCCAATTTTGCTTGCGTTTCTGAGGTTAGACGTATCATTTCCATGACAATCTTCATTAGCACTGCATGTGCTAAAGAATGTGCCCTCACAGCTCTGTAGTATGCATGCCCAAACATAATTTTTTCTATTTTCTTAAAATTTGAGAAGTGCTACACTTTGTTCCTCAACCTTCTTCACATAAGCAGTAATCATCCGTTCTTTTACGTATGCTTTTCTACACTTAACATGCACATCTACTGACGTTTTCCCCTTTAGGAAAACTGCCTTT
Organism: Maratus speculifer; assembly: GCA_964019185.1. NCBI lineage: Eukaryota > Metazoa > Arthropoda > Arachnida > Araneae > Salticidae > Maratus > Maratus speculifer. The sequence goes on from OZ025290.1 coordinate 256,221,780, forward strand.
CCATCCTTTCTTTCTGTACTTGCCTTGATTAACGCTGCAATACCTCGACTAACGTTCACTGACCCTCTTCTAAAGGAGAGTCAGAAATAAAACGCAGCGACATGGACATCGCGCAAAATCACTTTAGATGTTAACTATATTAACGAAGACACAAACAGTGAATTACTAAATTATAAATAAGCATTTGCATATGGAAACTGAGAGGGATGTGTCCTCCTGATAAGCTAGCAATCTGTGCGACGCATATTTCTAATAGAGGCGAACTGGTGGGGAAGGGGGGGTTAGTATTCCCCCTGAACGTGGACATGGGATGCGGGGGTGGACGCTTGACCAACGTTATTTCACCCTTGCACCCCTTCAATCAAGGGGGAAAGTCGAGATGGGATTCGTACAGCTGTGTTTCAAGGACGAAGATCGCCGTAACTTTCGTCTGTGTCAACTGATGAGATGCCCCTGCTCCCAAATAGTCTGTTTAGGATAAAACTGAAACTTTAAGAAGTGGAGTGCGTGTCAGTTGTTATCAGTTAAAGCCTGTTTTAGTATTTCATTTACATTATTTAAAAGTCAAATTAAGAAATTATTACTATTATTATTTTGTAATAGCAAATGAAGATTTTGATCACAGCTATGCTCATTTTTATTTATTTTTTAGTTATGAAAGAAACAATGAACATCAGATTAATAAGATATAGTCAATAATAATATATTTAGTATTATTAAGTGGGGGAAATTTATGCAAAATGGTTGTTTTTCATGTTTCATCGACGTACGGTGCTGTAATTCACGTTTTTCACATTTTTTTTGCTTTTCACACCCATTTTTTGCAGCTCTCACACGGCTAAACCATTGACTATAGAAAAAAAACTTTTAATATATAAAATGTAGGAAATTTTGTGCTCTTTAATTTATGTATTGATGACTTTTAAGTAAAATGCATAATTTTGAAGTTATTTAGAAAAGAACAAAAAAGCCACGTTTTTTGCCAAAAAACGTATTTTTGGGGAGAAATTTTGTTGGATAATGCCAGATTCATGTTCAGCGACCCAAAAAACATAAAGGGAACCAAAAATCAAAACTTCACCAAAACTTGCATTTATTTGTACTTTTTGAACATTTAATGCCTTGACTAATTGTGAAAATACCCTGAAGAAGGGAGTGGATAACATAGAGCTCAACGCTGTCCTCGAATGTTTGCAGCGTTGGTTCAAAAATGGTAGATTAAATATGCCATAATGCCATAAATGTTATACTTTTTAAATTTAATGTTAATTGTCATATCACGTTTGCAGAAGCAGGCAAAGACGTCTACAATAAAATATGAGGAAAATTACAATGTAAGTTTACAAAAAAAAATTGTAAATGCGGATGATAAAAAAATATTTTTCTCAGCCATTGAGCAAAATGTAAGATGTCCCCCCCCCCCAAAAAAAAAAAAAGCTGCGAAGATTATCGTATGCTCTTATAATTCGTAAATCAATATTACAGAAGATTCTCAAGGCTGATAAAGAGTTGTAGCGTATTTAATCCATCATTAAACCAAGCCTATTAGAAACAAGTAAGAAAAATTATGCGTTAAGCATAGATTATGGAACACTTTCCATCATTTTCAGAATTCTTTAACAAAACTTCTTATCTAGGAAATGAGGTGTTATTGTCTGTAACCAAATATGTATTCAAATACTTATGAACAGCCCTGTATTTGATTTGTCGGTTGACATATATATTGGGGTAGTTTAGTTTAGCAAGAAAACGCCTAGCTGGATGAAATTTTACTTTCAGCAATTTAAACTAATAGATTGAAACATGCTACAGTACTTTTGTTCAGCTCTGTAGTTTACCTAGTACGCTTATTACACAAAAGTGTTTTGTCAAAATTTAGTTCAAACAGCAATATTCTTTTTACTACTTAAATCATATTTCCAGAAAGTATCATCCATAGACTACCTTTTTTCCAGTTCTTTGCGTAATACTGTATATCATCTTATCTAAAGTCTACAAACATTTCATAATGAACTAATAGCGACTCTACGTAAAAAATGCAAATCTTATTTAAAAACATCCTTTAAGAAAATTACACTCATATTCAGCAACCTTAACTAGTTCTTTTGGGTAAACCTGTATATCTTAATTGTGTAACTATTAACATTTATACACACCATATAATGTGCACGCATTTAGTGAAACTTAAAAGAGCATATCATAATTAAAATGCGTTTTATTCATCGAACAGTCATCATCCATAATATACAGTACTTCGGATAGAATATACTTTTTGAAATCTTTTGTGTGTCCCTGTAAATGCTATGCACTTCGTATTATGCATGAAATAACTCATATTAAGTCTCAGCGACGTATATCAATTTGATTACACATGAAACCGATCATCATTAAAATATGTCGCAAACAATTTCCTCCTTTATTATTATGTGTTAGAATATTATTTTTGATTTTTTAATTAAGAATTTGAAATGTTTAAAAGTAAATATTAACCTAACATTCTATTGCTTAATTATTTAAACAGTTTAAAAAAATAAAATAAAATAAAATAAAATAAAAAGAGAGAGAGAACAAATATTTATTTGAAAGCTTAAGGAAAATCAAATAAGGAAGACTTGCATTAATTTCAGACGAAGAAATCTGTGATTTTTTGTTGTTTTGATTTTAAAATTGTTACGCTCTCAAAAAATAAAATAAAATAAAATAAATGCTCAAATTTTAGCAAGGAATGAAAAATTTTAGTTAACATTTTCCTCCATTTGAAGGCCTCTCTTATGTGCCTCTCATTGATTCTTTTGTTATATGTGCAACAATCTAATTGACTCTGTTTTGAGAAGGATGTTGAAAGGTGTGTGGGAGGGATAAATTCGTTGGATTTAAAGAACAAGGAGATAAGTAATATATATATATATATATATATATATATATATAAACGCAGCACTGAACGATAAATCAAAAATAAGTGATGGAAAATTGATTCCATATGATTTCGAATCTTTTTTAAAACTGAATAAATTAAGACCAATTTATGAAAAAATTCGTTATATGGAGATAGATATTTCGCTATATAGAGACTGTTTTAATGTAATGATGCAAAAAGGGGACCGTTCCTACAAGAAATTCGTTATATAGAGAAATTGGATGTATGGAGTTTCGTTATAGGGAGACTCGACTGCATATATATATACATACATACATATATATATATATATATATATATATATATATATATATATATATATATATATATACATATATATACACTACTTGGCCAAAGATGACCGTCCACTTGCAATTTCAGACATTTTGTTAAACATCTAGAAAAATACATGAGGACATACATGACACTTGAAACTTGAGTGTAAATATAGTAGTAAAAGTTATAAATTTCCGTGAAGATTTTTTCCCAAAACTCCAAAGGGAACTGTCAATAAATTAAAAAAGAATCAATATCTTTTGGATAACCTTGTCAAAACTAATGCAGCAAAAGCGTTCAAACTGTAGATTATGAATAAGTGGCTAATTGTAATAAACTGTGTTCATTTTTATGTCGATGGCATGTATACTCGTAGAGACATTAAGGTTTTTATAAAAACAGTCCCAAATTTTTCCAAGATTTTTGCTTATAATTTGCAGAGTTCTTAATATAAAATAATATTCTTTTCTGAAAATAGGACACATAATATTGCACACAATATCCTGTTATCAGAATTAAAAAATAATAAAAATTGTATGAAAAATGAGTAGGTTTACTAAATAATTTTTCACTGCGCATGCATCAACGATATCAAAATTTTATTTGCATATTAACTTAGCTAAATACATAGAGCAACTTTTGTGAAAGTCTCAAGATCATAGCTTCAAAATTCTGAAAGTAATCGTCTATAGAATAAGTACAAAATCCGTTGTTCACAAAATGAAGCAAAAAAATTAGGGCACAAAATGAAGCAAAAAAATTAATTTTTAAATGTAGTAGTAAGTCTCATATTATGTATTCTATATTGACACTAATCACTGAATATTTTGATACAACCTCTCTTCTTTTTGCTTCATTTTAGGAATAACGGATTTTCAACTTATTCTATTCACGATTATTTTCAGAATTTCCAACCTATGATTTTGAGATTTTCATAAAAGTTGCTCTATACATTTAGACAACATAATATGCAAATGAAATTTTGATATAGTTGACGCATGCGCACTGAAAAATTATTTAGTAAACCTACTCATTTTTTATACAATTTTTATTATTTTTCAATTCTGATATCAGAGTATTGTGTGCAATATTATGTGTCATATTTTCAGAAAGGAATATTTTTTATATTAAGAACTCTGCAAATTATAAGCAAATATCTAGGGAAAGTTTAGGATTGTTTACTAGTATACATGCCATTGACATAAAAATGAACACAGTTTATAACAATAAGCTATTTAATCATAATCTACAGTTTGAACGCTCTTGCTACATTAGTTTTGACAGGGTTATGCAAAAGATATTCATTCTTTTTTAATATGTTGACGGTCTCCTCGGGAGTTTTGGGGAAAAATCTTTACGGAAATTTATGACTTTTACTATTATATTTGCACTTTTAGAGTTTCAAGATAATTCCTCATGTATTTTTCTAGATATTTAACAAAATGTCTAAAATCTCAAGTAGAAGGTCATCTTTGGCCAGGTAGTATATATATATATATATATATATATATATATATATATATATATATATATGATACTAGTATTTAATATACTAGTGGAAAAAATGGAAAACTATCGATACCCTGAAAAAGAAATCGAGAGAAAAAGAGGATCCACTCTCACAGAATTCCTGTTCAGACATTAATATTTGAAGAAATATTATGTCTCTGCGAATCCAAATAATTATATGTTACAGACGCAACGGAATTACATTGATTTTTGCTTAGATTGCCTAACTCTCTATTCTCGAAATATGGCAATTAAAGATTTCATCCTGCTAGGAAAATTGACAATGATAATTTACAGATTGACATCCGATTCCATCAACTAACTCAAGAAAGGCATTGCGGGTATTGCAATAATATCTCACCAGTCATATTTTAAATCAGTCAATAAGGTAATAAGGAAAGGGCAGCTGACGTCACTGTGGGCTCTTATTAGTGTGGGCAAGCTGTTTTCGCTCGTGCTTTGTTATAGCACAGACTCTACATATGAATTCAGGCATTCTAATTGGTCTACAAATTTTATGATGGTTGTCTGCTTGCTATGCAGGCCCGGACTGGCCAGGTCGGCTGGTCGGCGATCGCCGAGGGCCCCCGGCCTAAAGGGGTCCCGGAAGTGCAACTCAAAAAAGGAATATACGATTTTATAATTACTACTTATATAAGAAAAAAAATGAGTATTTTCCAATAATAATATGCGTTTACAATAAATTTTAAACAATTGATAGTTTTTTCATGGTAACTTTGTGTCGTTGGACAGACGGAATAGGGCTGCTGACTGATACATCGCTCTTTCTGTAGTACTCATAGAATCAGATTCAGAGTGCATCGCGACGCTCACTTGCCAATCTCGTATAGTATGATTGTAACGAGTGCAATTTCACAGTGTGGTCAACATGAAGCAGTTGTACGAAAGCGACAGTACGAAAAGGAAAGAAAAAAATGAGAAAATTTTTAAACATTGAAAAATGTTTAAAACTTTTAATACTTGGTTAAGTAGCAAGGACGACCCGATTCCACTCAATTTGCACACAAAAAATTAGTTTTTCTTAACATACAATTAAGATCTTTTTAAAGAATACTACAAACACATTTATGAAATATTTTATATTTTAAAACTATACTTTAAAATCCCGATATTTTCTCAACATAGAAAATACACGATAATAACATTAATGATTACTTAGAAACCTAGATTTTTGAACTTTGAAAAAAAGATTCATTAGAAAATTAATGTAGTTTAAATTTCAAAAAAAAAAAAAAAAAAAAAAAAAAAAAAAAAAAAAAGACGTTAAAAACATGATTAACTTTTGAAGATGTATTATAAAAAATATATTTGTGAAAATATTTCTCTCATTTATTAGAGCTTCTTTCAAATCCAGAGGAGTCAGTTCCTGACACATTTCAAAATTCATTTTCTTCGGAAATGCATAATTTTTACTGTTTTTTCTTATTCAGAACATATGTAATCGAATGGTGTCTTCCATTTTTTTTAAAGACATTATATCTTTTAGAAATATTATCAAAGTTAGCATTTTGAATTGAATTTTTGGAAGCGATATCATTGAAAAGGGGAAAAACCTGCAGTAACGTGACAAAAATCTCTTACCATTTGATAATTTATTTACCAAAAATGGAAAAATTATTCTATTCCCAAATCCTTTAATAGTCGCGCATGTCAATTTTATGCATTTACAGTTAAAAATTAGTCAGAAAGTTTCGCGTTATTGAAAAGTGGATTGAAAACCATCCTAAATGATACTTCAAAGGATTCCATTAACAGAAGTTTATTATCGCTATTAATATTTTTAAAGTCCATAGTAACAGCCCTACACATTCTGAGAACATTTAAGTCCAGTTCTGGCCCGACTCTAGCTACTCTCTTAAAAAAAATCCAGCGTTTTTAACTCCGACGGAGCTATTTTTCGCTCCTTTCCGGTTTTGAAGATGCACTTATCCTATAGGAGTGAATTTCATTCATCTTGCGGAGTGTTTAATTTCATTCTTTTTTGATAAGCGATTTCACTCCTTTTTGATAAGCTATTTTCAGTCTTTTTTGGACTAAATTAATCGACAAAAGGAGTAATTGTACTCCTTTTTGAGAAGCTATTTATTCACTCCTTTTTAAATAAATCACAATTACCAAAGGAGTGTTTTACTATTATTTTTAGAAATTAGTACTTTTTATTTTATTTTTTAATATATTCAATACAAAAAAGAATTTTTTTTTCTTTAATAACCCTTTTTTTCATAAATAATTTTTCTATTAGTTTTAGATAGTTTTTTATTGGAATTAGTTTTAGATATTTCATTGTTTTTTTTTTTTTTTTTAATTTCAAGTTAATTTTTGTTTTTTCTATTTATATGCGTATAAATGTAACAATTGGAGAGAAATTTTAGAAACGATTTCATCCATTGAGATATAATATATATATATGATACTACTAAAATTCATATTTAATAGTAAAATTTTTTTAATTTTCTGTTTTACATATTTGTTTATAAAAGCTAAATCTTGAATTATTAAAATATATAACTAAACTTACTTATATCATGTCAGATACTATGTTTTAGCAGATCACTTTTTCTATTAAACTTCACCCAAATAAACATTTTTGCCCCCCCCCCTCCCACCCTGCGCGCGTACACAACTGTTTTTCAAAACCCTTCATTTTTTTTAATCTAATCATGATGTAGATTTCTTTTTTTTTTTTTTCTTTAATGATAAACTGGAAATTTTTTTTCAAATCAAGATAAGATTTTTCTCCTAACTTAGAATCATAAGATGCATTGTTTTTATGTTATCTTTTTTATAATGAGATATTTTGTTGTATTTATACATTATATATATAATTTTAGCGTTACTTGGCGTTATTACTTTTAATATAAAAATAATAATTTCTTGTATCTTATATCGTTTACAATATATCGTTCTATGTTTATATCGTTTCTTATATCGTTTTATGTTTCTTATATCGTTATATGTTACTTTATTTCACTTTATGATACTGAAAAATATTTGTGGAATGTAGAATATATAAAAATAAAAACTTTTTATTGTTATAATTTATTTAGGATATATGTTTTACGTTTATTAAAATATTCAAATCATACAAGTATTTAATAACTTACGTCATTTAAAAATATACAAAGATGCACATCTATAATTTATTTTTAAATAAAGTTTACCACTGTCAGGAGAATGTGATTATTTTCTATTTAAACGAACATTTGCAACATTGCTTAAATGTAGAATTCAGCTTTTAGTGCACATCTAGGTGAATATAATTTAATAAATACTTGTACACTATTTAACGAAATATTTTTACAAAAATAGAGCGCATATCCTATTAAAATAAATAAATAAATAAATAATAAAAATTATTATGGATCTATGTTCCACAAATATTTCTCTGTATGATTAGCAAAATACCTTAATAAATAATAATGTAAATGCTTAACTTTATGTAAAAATTTGTTTACATAAAGTAAATTTCAACATAATTATGCAGCTTGAATATAAGAAAATAATATTTTCAAGAGTATTTTATAGATCACCGTAAATTGTTCCGAATTTTCCAAAAGTAATTATACTAAAACAAAATGTGAAATTTAGAAAATATTTTAGAATGCATTTGTATAAAAAAAGGGGAAAAAATCATAGTGATTAACATTTTCTGTTTAAAAGTAATAAAATTAACGCCAAAATAATATATACAATGTAAAAGTCTAATACAACAAAATTACCTCGGAATTGTATGCTCGGGAATCTCTGAAAATACCGCAGGAGAAAAATCCTCATTTTCTTAAACCGGTCATCTTCCATCTTGTTTTCTGCCATTAGGCTTGTTATCGTGTGAAAGGATAAACTCTCCTTATTATTGTTATTATTATTATTTGCGGGTAAAGTATGATCATTTCTATTCTTTATGGATGCAAGATTTAGATCCTTTTGGCTATTAATATATGCAGCTAGAATTAACGTCAAAGCGTCAAACATCTCATTCACTTTTTAAAACATGGCGATAACGAAGGCCAAGCCAAACAATGTATCACGTGACCCGGTTACAACCAATGACATTCATCTCAGGTCGCGTTGCTTGGAATTCTCTCAAAAAAGAGTTTTTCTGCGTGTGCTCCCATAATGATGGTTTATCAGGCGAGTTTTTTCTGCCAAACACCCCTTTTCGATAGCGTTTCTCTCAAGAAGGAGTGAAAGTGTTGATAAAATATTTCGCTCCTTCATTGAGTGCGAAATTCGTTCTTTTGAATTAAGAGTGTACGCAGAAAAAAGTGCACACCTGATCACGGCCTTAAGGTATGAGTCTGCTGAAAAAATTAAACCCTGCCTGTGATAACACATAACTGTCTGATGCCCGCGTTTTTGTTTGGATGGTGTCAAACTAGCATCGGCTCGTGACGCACATTTATACTCATTCTCGTGAAAGTCATTCACTGAAAGCGGATCATATTTTATCGTCTTCGTTTAAGTTTTTATATCAGATTAGCATGTTCCCTAATTTTTTTTTTATCGGCCCAGCACTCCCGCTAAATTTCTTTGCCTGACCGGCCCGCAGACCGGGCTGTATACAGCTCTCGGGCTAAACTCGTGCCCAAGCAAACCTCTACAACAAAGAATAGGTTCAATGTTCTGTAATATTATTTTAAAAGACCCATATGATAACATAATATTCAGCATGATTGTAGGTAGTACTCCAGATATAGCTGTTACGAGTTGACAATTTGCGTTAGCTGCGGCCCCACCAGGGGCCCAGAGGTTCTGATCTCCACACTTGTAGACGATAGGTGCTGAGTTCGAACCCAATCGCGACCGTATGCCTAACCGTTGGGAGTTTTCCGTGGTTTTCTTCGAACCTTGCATTTCTTTGCGCATTTACGGGTTAGGCTCCCTTAGAAAGACCCCCACGGAGGGCACCCCTCCCCTTAGAGCCTATATCCCACGTATAGATTATTGGCCAGCATAAAACACAAACAAACAAAGCGCCAGCTATGTCCTTCAAGGAAAGATATGTGAAAGACTTTTAGGAAAACAGACTCGCTAGTAAGCAGAAGATTCACAGTTCGAACCGTGATGCTGGAATTTGAAGTTTTCATACTAACTAGGGAACTGCAAGACGTGTAAGTCACCGATTTTAACAAAAGTGATATCGTTGGAAAGATCTCATTATGAGGAGTAAAAAACTCAAGGAACTACCCGTCGGAAACGAGTCGTTTTCGAGATATCTGACAATTTATGTAACGTAGCTAGTGCATACTTACTGAGGAATCGCAAAAAAAAATTAGTTTATATTTTGACGAAAGTGGTATTGTTGGAAAGATCTTATGGCGAGGAGTAAAAAATTCAAAAGAACTACCCATCGGAAATGAGCTGTTTTCGAGATATCCGATAATTTAAGCCACGTAGCTTGTAGTATACTGGGCTAGTGCATACCCAGTTCGAACCGCAAAAAATTTTTGTCTCGATTTTGACGGAAATAATGTTGTTGGAAAGATATCATTTTGAGAAGTTAAAAGCTCAATGGAGCTGCCCTTCGGAAATGAGTCGTTTTCGAGATATCCGACAATTTATGTAACTTAATGCAGTTTCCCAATAAGTGTGCATTAGCTACGTGATACAAATTGTCGGATATCTTGAAAACGTTTCATTTCCGACGGTGATTCCATTGAGTTTTTTAATCCTCCCGATAATATCTTTTCAGCGATACCACTTTCGTTAAAATCGAGACCAAAATTTTTTGCGGTTTCCCAGTAAGGATTCACTAGCCACGTGACATAAATTGTCGGATATCTCGAAAACGCTCATTTTCGACGGGTAGTTCTATTGAGTTTTATACTCCTCACAATGAGATCTTTCCAACGATACCACTTTCGTCAAAATCAGTGACTTACACTTCTTGTAGTTCCCTAGTAAGATAGAATTTTTAAAAAAAAATTCGTACTTTTTACCGATGTAAGGGTTTATATTATTTTTTTATCACTAATATTCATATATATATATAATTACAATTTTCTTTTAAAAACGAACGGTTTATTAATGATTTAGCATTTTAAATTTCGTTTAAACATTTTTTTTGTTTTTAAAATTTTAAAATTGTATTTATATCTCCGCTATTTTTCCTTTATTTCGCGTTTTTAAAAATTTTTGCATTTTGAATTTTATTTAAATAATTTAATTTGAACATTTTTAATTAAATTAAAATAAATAACTTCCTTTTACTTTAAATTTATTGATGCTACCATCTATGTAAGAATTTCATAATTATAAATCAACAATTTGGATTTATTAATTAAAGGATAAGTTATTTTAAAAGATATATTAAAGGAAATGTTCTGAGCGATCTGCGATCATACGTACCCACTTTTTTTTATCACTGTTATGTCACTTTTAATATTTACTTAGGTATCACAGTAGGATTTAGATTATTATGACTTCGACACTGTCATCTGATTGCCGAAAACTAAAAATATACCTCACGCTAATTTTTAAGTAATAACCACATAAAATGAATAATTCTTATTTTTTTTCTAGCATGGAATAAGTTTAGGTATGATGTATAAAAATAACATAAATATATACAGGGTGCTTATAAAGTCCCGGACCTATTTTGATGTTTAATAACTCATAAAATAATAAAGATAGATTAAAATTAATAACATAAATGGTTAGATAGACTCAAAAGGTATGGTGTATAAAAATAACATAAATATATACAGGGTGCTTATAAAGTCCCGGACCCATTTTGATGTTTAATAACTCATAAAATAATAAAGATAGATTAAAATTAATAACATAAATGGTTAGATAGACTCAAAAAGTTTCACGACCCTTGTCAATGAACTTCCACGTGCACCCCTTTCGTCGCATGGAGAATATCAAGTCAATAGTCAATTTTACGCCAGGTAGCGGCAAGCATGTCGACATCCACAGAGGCTACTGCGGTTGTAATTCTGGCTTTTAAGTCATCAATGTTTGACACTCTCCTCCAGTAAATATTGTTCTTTACAAATCCCCAAAAGGATTTGTAAAGCATTGCAGAACCTTGATGTCGAACATTGATGACTTAAAAGCCAGAATTACAACCGCAGTAGCCTCTGTGGATGCCGACATGCTTGCCGTTACCTGACGTGAAATTGACTATCGACTTGATATTCTCCGTGCGACGAAGGGGCTAACGTGGAAGTTCATTGACAAGGGTCATGAAACTTTTTGAGTCTATATAACCATTTATGTTATTAATTTTAATCTATCTATGTTATTCTATGAGTTATTGAACATCAAAATGGGTCCGGGACTTTATAAACACCCGTGAAAGTAAGTTAACAACATTACAAAAAGCTTACATTTTACTGAGCTATTTTCCAAGTGATAAAGTAGCCTAAATGGGGTTTTTTGCCATCCAAGCCTAAATTTAAAAATAAAATATAATATTCTGTTTTCGTTAAATTTACCGTAAGGGGCCCCTTTTCAGTCTCCAGCCGAGGGCCCCCAAAGGAGCCAGTCCGGGCCTGTTGCTATGATTGGGCTACGTCGTCAAGATGATTCCTACAATGATCGCAATGGCAAAAATGTAGCGGTAGATTGGTTGACAGAAATGTTTGTTTGTAAACATGCCCTTTCCTTATAAGACAGCTATTTTACCACTATAATGACGTGGGAGTGCAAATGGAAATTTGAGCATCATTTGACTTACGTTAGGTAGGAATAATCAAACATCACTAAAAATTATTTAATTTACACTAGTACGACCGAGAGCGGTTATTTTGACCGCTACCATTTGAATATATTTCAGTTAAAAGCAACAATTTCATGATAAAATAAGTTTAAAAAGTTAAAAAAAAAATAAAAATTTTCAAATAAAGTTCAACTGTTTTAAATCAAAATTCTGGTTTGAATCAAAATTCTGTGTCAAATTTTTCAATTTCGACTATTTTTACTGGAGTTAGAAGCATTTTTGTCCAACCAGCTAATTGTGCCACGCCTCTTTGTTTACTTTTTTGCCGATTCACTTCCGTAAAATTTAGCCAAGTTTTTAGTTTTACCATACAAAATGTTATTATTTTGCACTGAAATTATTAATTTTGTGATTTCGCAAAACAATACTTTAACTATAACTTTTAATTGTTTCTTTAAGCGTTTGTTTACAATGTATTTAGAGGAATTGCTTTTTGTCCCCAATCTTTTTAGCGTAAATTAAAAAATATTAATATATTTAAAATATTAAAAATATTTAATATATTTAACAAAAATATGTACAATAAGAGGTATTTATACCATGAATATTTCTAGTAAAATTTGAAAAAATTTCATTAGAAAATAGAAAATGTTACTTTTGAGAAGATTTTTTTTTAATTCAGATACTTCATGTCCTTTGCATGAATTACTGTCGAAGCCACATATTTTATGTGCATTTAACATAAAAACATAAAACACTTACATATAAGCTAGAAATGATATTACATCCCTTACTGAAACTGTGTCCGTAGGAAAATATTAAGCAATTATAACCACTGTAGTTACTAAAACCTGTTTTTCTCAGAATGAATATTTTCGTCGTTTTCATGATTTCAAAATGTTCCATGCAAAATTATTTATGCCCAATTTTTCAGATTTTTTCTTTAAAATGCTCTTTATGTATGTGTTAACAAATGTTACTAGAAATAAATTTTTTTAGACGCATGTAAATTTTTTAAATTTCAATTATATGAAATTTTTAATTATTTTTTAACGGAAAATACAAAAGAATGAAGTTAAAATAATTTTTTTTAATGTTTTACAAGTAATATGCAAAAAAAGCTTAGTAACATTTGTTTACACGTACATAGAGAGCATTTTAAACAAAAAAATCAGAAAAATTGGGCATAAAGAATTTCGCATGGTGCATTTTGAAATATTGCTATTTTTTGTTAATTTAAAAAAAAGAAAAATCTGTATCTCAAAAACTATTGAATATATTTTTTAAAAAATTGTGAAATAAGAGATATACATATTATGATTATTTCCAGAAAAATTTAAAAAAGTTCATTGAAAATAAAAAAAATTAGGTTTGAGAGTCCCTCTGTAGCCTTAAATTACGTAGGGTTAACTGTATCCCACCGCCCCTCAAGGAGTTAAGATATTGATTTAAAATTTTGTAACAAGTCTCTACTCATCTTATAGGTATGATATGAAGCAAAATATAAGCTTGTAAGTTTATATATACAAATTTAACCCTTTCACCGTCCAAGGGTTTTCATGTATTTTTATGAGAATGCTTATAAATTGCAAGATATTTATGTTAATTAAACACAATTTGATGCTATAGTACCTTTAATATCACTTCTTTCTATGTGTGATTCAAAATAACATTCCGTTTAAAATATTTTTGTCTGCAGTCATTTAAATATGATTTCTAGAAACGGAAAAAGCCGGGCCAGATGGTTAAAGGATTAAGAGCCATTTTTATTAACAAATACACATTTTTTTAAAGTAATCATGTTTTGTATACAAAATTACATATATGTTAATTAAGTAAGTGGTGTTGCAAAGTTTTTGCTTCATAACACAGGCAAGTAGTTTGCTATTGTAAAAAATAAAAGGTGAAATAAATTGAATAGATTTCGCTGTAGGTTTGGCTTAAACGCAATTTTTTGCTAAAGTTTTATAATATATTGCCAACATTTGAAGAGTTAATTAACAATCTATTAAAAATTTATATGAATTCAGAGTTTTATTTCTTGTTATATCTAAAAACACGTGTGTTTGATAAATATATGTATTGATTTTTTTAATTCCCTTGAAAATAGGCATATACCTTAAAATTTGTTAAAATTTTCCACCTATATTTATGATAGTGACTAAAACAATATAGCTAAAATTATTATTTCATGCCTTTTAAATATTTGTTTTTAGTTGACAAATACTTTATTACGTAACTGAAACATACTGTAATATTTTGTTACCAGAAATTTCGGAAAATAACATTCGTTTTATTTATTTACGAAAGTCTTCATATTTAAAAATGGGATAGTATAATTTTTGAAATTTAGTGATAAAAAAGCACTATAATGGAGAGATTTTATGATCGATTGTGGGTCAAAAAAGAATTAATGGAAATTTATATCATGAGGTTATTTAGTCACATTTTATAGGTGTAATAAATCATCTTTATTTTAGTACCTGATTTTATTTGGATTATAATGTGATTGCATAAATGCAATCTTATATATCTAAATCCAAAAAACACGTATAACGACTCACCCTAAGGTTTACTTTTGCTATATAACTTCAAGCTATTATAGTGCATTATAGCCGAGTAGCATTGACACCATAAAAAAAAACTTAATAAAACTTTATTTTAAATTATAAAAGGTGTCTCACTGATGAATACACCAGTGTAATATCATAGAAGATAATTCACTTAAATTATATTTTATATATAATGATTTTACCAAACATATATATATATCTTTTTTAACCCTTTCTGGCACAGACCAGTTCTGTTACTAAAAATGAGAAATTATCGACTGACGCTGGAATTTACTAACGGCATTTATAGAAAATAAGAATTCCGTAATTTAAACCTTCATTTTAAAAGCAAAATTTTATTAAAATATTCTTGGTATCGATTCCAAGTTTTGAATAAAAATTAGGTGTTCCTGGAATGGGATCACTGTGCGGGGATGGGTTTTAAAGGAAGAAATATTCTGGTTTAGAATCATGACATTTATTTTCAGAAAAATCTAGTATCTAGATCTTTAGAAATCCCTAAATATTGGACCTATATCTAATAATCAATGTATTTATTGAAATAATGTCAGGCATAAACACATCGTAATATCAATTTATTATTTCTTACTTTTTTATGGGTATTTTTTTAGACTGAATGTAACGAATAATTAATTTAATTTTTTGAGTGAAGCGTTACATGTGATAAAAAAATTGCTATTATTCTTTATTTAAAACTTAGTACATTGTTAAAAATCTAGTGAAAAATTAGCTTTTGAGTTTAAAGACAATTAATATTCTGACAAATGAGACCACCACATGAACGCCTATGGAGCGTTCTGATTGGTCAGAAAATAGATTATTATTTAAAACTAAGATAATTTTACCCGACATATTTTTTTCTTTCTTACAAGGAAGGTCTCCATATAGGCACACTCAGAAAAATCTGAAAAAAATGCACAATGTTCTTCTCATACGAATATGTCTGTTTATATAGGGGAGAGTCGTCCAAAACGGGGACGGCGGGTCAAATGGGGACATTCGGTTTCTCACTGATAAGTGCTGACATCTGGTGATCCAATGTACTACTATTATTCCTTTACATCAGATTGCCATTTTGAAAAGATTTGTTGACGCAATTTGCTGTTATTCTTTCTGCTACGAAGTTTTGAATTTTTAGCAAGAAAAAAGTTCGATTTTGCCCCTGCACTATATTGAGCTGTATGAATTTACATTTGAAGATTCAATTTTGGTAAGTAAATGATTTTTTTCGCTCTATTTTTAAGTTATATTCTGATATGTTTCTTCATTTTCTATCTTACACGTGTGTGAAGAGATGCCATATTTTCTAGCGTTCGTCATGGTCGGCTCAAATGGGGACATAGAGGGTAGTCCAAAATGGGGACGTCCCCGTTTTGAACGTCTCATAACATTTTTGAAATATGTTTTAATTTGCTTTAATTCTGAGATATTATGTTGTGAATTAAGTGCTTAAATTGAGTGTAAGAGATTATTTGTGTGCATAACGAATGTAGATTAAACAAAATTAGTTTTACAACGATTTAATAAAATTAATTTTATAATGATTAAATGTAATTATTTTTACAAAGATTAAATATAATTAATTTAATATAGATTAAATACAATTAATTTAATATTGATTAACTAAATTAAAAAAATATTTAAGTTACAAAAATAAAATTTAATGTATAATTTTTTTTAATGTCAAAATGATAATTTGTTCTGTTATTTACAGAACTATCATTTTATTTGAAGACGAGATGGGGCGCTATCAAAGGAAAACTGATCGACAGAGCTGGTCGACAGAGAGCATGGCTGGTGCAATCCAAGAAGTTTTAGAAGGGAAAATGGGTTACAGGAGAGCATCTAAAGCCTACAACGTTCCACAGACAACTCTGGAGAGGAAGGTGAAAGAGGCTCGACAGAAGGAGCTCTCTTCACAAGCGGCTGCTGCTAAATGCTTAGGAAGATACAAAACAGTTTTTTCGGAAGCCCAAGAGAAGGAATTGGTGGACCATCTGTTACATTTGGAAGAGAGGTTGTTTGGCGTTACGCTATCAGATTTGAGAACTCTCGCGTTTGAGCTAGCAGAAAAAAACAAAATTCCGCATGTTTTTAACATGGAACGGAGAATGGCTGGAAAGGACTGGCTTTATGGATTTCTAAAACGTCATCCAATATTAGCTCTACGTAATCCTGAAAAAACCTCAATGGCGCGTGCAAAAGGTTTTAATCGCGTCGCTCTCAAAATGTTCTTTGATTTATTAGAGTCATTGTATCTAAAATATCAATTCTCACCCAATGATATTTACAATGTAGATGAGACAGGCATCTTGACAGTGCCCAATAAGCCATCTAAAGTCCTTGCTTTGCGTGGAAAAAAACAAGTTGGCAGTTTGGCATCAGCCGAGCGAGGGGTACTTGTGACAACAGAAATCTGTGTCAATGCCGCGGGAAATTTCGTTCCAACAATGTTTGTCTTTCCTAGAAAGCGAGAAAATGCTCTCTTGATGGATGATGTCCCTCCTGGATCATTTGCGGTATATCACGAGAGTGGTTGGATTAACAAGGAGACTTTCCTTGTTTGGTTCAAGAAGTTTGTTGAACATTCAAATCCAGGACCTACAAAGCCAGTGTTGTTAATACTTGATTGCCACAATTCCCATACAAAAAGCTTGGAACTGGTGAACTTTGCTCGGGAAAATAACGTGGTGTTGATATGCTTTCCCCCTCACACCACACATCGGTTGCAGCCACTTGATGTCTCTTTCATGGCACCACTTAGTGCCTTTTATGAGCAAGAGACAAGGAAATGGCTCATACATCACCCTGGACGCTACGTGACAATTTACCAGGTCGGAAACCTTTTCAAAAATGCATTTTCAAGAGCAGCTACTGTGCAAAATGGTATGAATGGGTTTAAAAAAACAGGGATATATCCCTTTAACAGAGATGTGTTCCCTGAACATTTATTTGCGCCTTCAGAAACAACTAAAAAACCTGCTAACAACCCTTTAGAACGTCATTTAGCATCGAGTGATGGAATCGTCACACCCCAACCTTCCACTTCATCGTTTGGAATATCTCCAGCTATAGAACCCCAGACATGTTCAGCGTATAACATTTCACCGAAAATAATAATGCCTCCACCACAAGAAATTGAACGCATGAAAAAAAAAGTGAATGACAAGAGGAGAGGTAAAACTGCCATGCTCACTTCATCGCCTTATAAAGCAGAATTGGAAGCTATGGAACAGGAGAAAAATGAAAAGCAAAATAAACTGAAAAGAAAATTGGTCAAGAAACCCACCGAACCCAATCCTAAATATCCAAAAGCTAAAAATGAGAAGAAAATAAAAAAAATCAAGATCCGTTATCATCTGACGAGGAAGAGAATAGCGATGACGCTTGCATTTTTTGTAATGAGCTTTACATTGACTCGACACAAAGAGGGGTGGATTCAATGTAGCAGCTGTCGAGGCTGGGCCCATGAAGCATGTTCAAGTGTTGACGAAAGCGATGTCAATTTCATATGTGACTTTTGTATTTGATTACTTTTTGTGACATTCTAGTAAACTGTTAAAAAAGGTAAAATTCCTTATCTGCATTTTGATTTCGCATTAAAGTCAATCTTTCTTTGTAAAACAAGTTTTTCTAATAAAATTTCGCAGTAGAACTTGAATTTATATACTATTTCATATGAGTATCCCATTTTACCCACCCGGTTGTCCAAAACGGGGACTTCGAACATTTTTCAGAAAAATGGTTTTTTTGCCTATAATAAGGATTTTTTTAAAAAAATCCCCTTGCCATCTCATAGTCTAAGACATGCTCTAAACGGGAAATGCTTTGCCACATTTTTCTTATTTATAGATTTTTTTTTGCAGACAGAAATATGTTAGCGTCCCCATTTTGGACAACTTTCCCCTACACTATCTCTGACAATAAATTTCGGTGAATGAATTCAGAACGACCGTTCTGGCAACACTGGAGAAACAAAACGCATAGAGGCAAGTGTAGACCATCTTCCCCCACCGTTGTTCAGTTGAGCGTCGTTTATGTTCTGTGTACGACGTGCTTTACTAAGTGCTTGTTCAGTGTGTTGGTTCTTAAATGAGAGCAGGAAAATGAACGAATAAAAGATCAGTTTAAAGTTTGGATTTAAGCCTCGCAAGACACCGAAAGAAATTCATGAGGGATGGTGCAAATTAAACACCTACCATACTCGCCAGATCCTCCATACTTCTTCTTATTTTCACGACTCAAACTCTCTTTGAAAGAGATTTGACCATGTTGCTGACATCCAACGAAACGTGACAAAGCTTTTGAACTTTATCCCAAAAGAAGACTTCTTGAAAATTTCGCAGGACATGTATAGCAGTTCTCAGCGGTGCATAGTTATAGGAAGTGACTATTTTTAACGATGGTATGGTAAATTTCGTTAATATTTCATCTACATTAATGCTACATAATGCTATTCTGCCCTTTTTTTGTATATATATATATACAAAAAAAGGGCAGAATCTTGATAGAGTGTCCGTAAAAAAATAATAAAATTTTCATTTATTTGGCGATTTATCACCGATTGGCGATGAAACTTAATTTAAAAAAATAAACTTTTATGTCCAATACCCCTTAACCCCATAAGGAACGGTGGGAAATATATAACCCCTAATTTGAACGAGATTCTCTCCAGAAACTTTTAACGAAATTTCATATTCTTAAATTTGGCGACTAAATGCTGAAAAATTGCCTTTTCTTATTCTAAAATAATTTTTTTCGATTTTTCTGGTGATAATTCAGTATTATAGAGATATTATTGCATGTCCCTCAATGGGTTAACCTCTTTGCTACGAGAGTCGTTTGCTAAGTTTTCATTATTTTATCACTAGTTTTTGCAAACAGAAAATTTTCTGGAATTGGATCATGAAAATGCTCTGATTCAATATGGTAAACTTTACAATAAAAATAACTATTGGGAATAATGAATGATTCTAAGCGACAGTTAATAAGCAGTTTTCATATGCGTTAGAATAGTTTGCGTTTGTTGAGGAAAAATCCTGCTCTCCAAATCTCGTGCCGCTCTCATATTTTCGCGCCAAATATTCGAAAATTTTTTACTTTTTTTACAGATTTTCAACTGAAATTCCCCCGTTAAATTTAACTGATCCTTTATTACAAATGTAAGAAGTATAAGTAGCATTTTTTTTTCAAAGTATTCTTAGCATGCCCAGTAAGGAAACCTTCCTTGTAAGAAATTTAGATTCTTTTCGTGGACGAAATTTTAAGCTCTTATTGATCTCAATTAGTTAAAAAGAATCATTTTCCAAAAGGTCGTTGTAATTCCTTAAATTAATTTTTTTTTCTTAAATTTTACTAGATAATTATTTACATAATTTAATTTTGAATAGTAAATACGTATGATTTTTGATATATTTAAGTGAAATTCTAAGCACGCTGATACTTTTATAGATCTTTCACTTTGAAAAGGAATTGTATTAGCATGAGTGTATCGATTTTGTAGCTCTTCTACTCTACTGCAGACGGCGTTGCGAAAGGATTCTTACTGACTGATAAATCTCTTCCAGCGGAGAACTTTTCAACAGTTTGATTCGGACTTTCAGCAGAATTGAATTCGGCGCATTGTGAGATAGAACTATCCGAAAGTAAAGTGAAAAAAAAAGTCAAAGTGCATCGCATTTTTTTCTTTTAAACGTTTGGAAGAATCCAGTTATATGAAATATGAAAATGAAGTGATTTTTCTGAAAAATATCTCGATTTGATGATGCAAAAATATAACGGTAATTTAAAAATAGCAAATATTTAGTGATATGATGTTTATGATAAACAAAAAAAATTCTTCTGATATTATATAAAATTCTATTTGATAAATAAAAAATGAATTTGAAGTGATGTATCAGATAAATATCACGATTTGGTGATGCAAAGCTAAAAAGGTAATTTAAAAATATCAAATATTTATCGATATGGTGTTTGTAATAAACAAAATAATTCTGATGTGATTTAGAATTCACATTCATAAAAGAGAAATGGATTTGAAATGATTTATCAGAAAAACATCTGAATTTGGTGATACAAAAATAAAACGGTAATTAAAAATATCAAATATTTATGGATATGATGTTTATTATAAACAAAAAAAGAAATTCTTCTGATATTATATAAAATTCTATTTGATAAATGAGAAATGAATTTGAAGTGATTTATCTTAAAACTATCTCAATTTGATGATACAAAAATATAACGGTAATTTTAAAACAACAAATATTTAGTGATATGATGTTTATGATAAACAAAAAAAAAATTCTTCTGATATTATATAAAATTCTATTTGATAAAAGTGAAATGGATTTGAAGCGATTTATCTCAATTTGGTGACACACAATTAAAACAGTATTTTAAAAATATCAAATATTTATTCATATTATGTTTATTATAAACAAAAAAAAATGTCATACGATATAAAGTCTTATTTGATAAAAGAGAAATGGATTTGAAGTGTTTTATCTGAAAACATATTAAAATTCATTAAATACAAATCAATCGACAATTAAAAAATACAGATATATATTGATATTATGTTTATAATAAAAACGAAAAGACTTTGATTTGTTATAAAATTCATTTTGATCAAAGAGAAATTCTGTTGAAGTGATTGGTGTAAAAGTATACCCAATTTACTAATATAAAACTGAAACTGTTTAAAAATATAAAAAAATATAGTATATTCATATGATTTTTATAATAATCAGCAATTAAATACGCGACTTTAATATGATATTAAAACATAGTAATCTAGTTGAAGGTATTTGTTTCAAGTGCATCCAGCTTTACTGAGACAAAAATTAAACGATAATTTAAAATATCAAATGTATATTGATGCCATATTTATGAAAAACTACTACAAGAAAAAGATTTGATAATGATATAAAATCCTATTTAAGGAGAGATGAATATGAAAAGATTTACCTGAAAATATATCCCAATTTATTGATATAAAAATAAACGGAAAGTTTACAAATAGCAAATATATACATATATCATGTTTTTGATTAATAAGAAAATGATTTTTTATGATATAAATTACAGTCTATTAAAAGAGAAATGAAATTATTTGACTGAAAGCACATCCGGATTCAGTGATACCAGAATAAAATAACAGAATAAAAATATTGAACATACTATTATACATGTTTATGATAAACAATAACAACAGCAACAAAAAAAGGATATAGCGACCTAAGAAAATAAGGCGAAAAATATGCTTGTGGTGGAAGTAAAGATATTGTAATTTTTTAAGAGTAATTTATGAAATGTGAAGAAGTTAAATATACATTTTTTGAAAATTTACTTAAAAAAACATTTTAAATGGAACTTCCATGATATGGAACACTTCTATGGTCATTTTACGAAATGATATTTTTTAAATAATTTTTATTTTGATCAATTTTTTAATACATCAACATTATATGGTATGAAGACTGTAGGTATATATTTTTTTTAATTTTTTAATATTTTTTATAATAAGAAAGTATAAAAAAGTCATTTTAATTATTTAAAAATTTGTATGTAATTTATTTTTTAATTTTTATCCAGAGAAGCTACATGAAAAGTAAAATTTGAAATTAATATATAAAACAAAATAAATGGAGTAAAAAATATAATTTTATAATAATTTCAATTATTTAGTATTTTATTTTAGGTTAAATTTTTTTTCTTTTTAAAATACAATAAATGGATGTTTGTGTAAAATGTCAATATAACATAAAAATATTTCTTTTTATATGTGTCTTTGTGAAAACATGAATCTTACTTCATAAGATATATATACTATTTAATTTTAGCTGCTTTAATCCAACAAAAATAATTTTAATATAATACTTGTATATGGACTAAAAAATTTATCTTTCATAACATATGAAAATCTCATGTTTTCACAATAGGAAATAGTAAAGTGTAGATTAAAAGTCATTTTAGATAGAATCCTTCAATTTGTTTGCTCCGTGTCAAGAAAAAATGTTAAAACCATATTTTTAACAACCGTACTCTATCACATTTATTCAAGTACAATGGATCAGAAAATTAGTACACTTAAAAGCACGTCAATTGCCCTTGAATAAATCATAAAGTTACTTCCAATGTCACGCATCGCCATTGGTTGTAATTACTATAATTGCAGGATTGCATTTATAATATACTATGGAACAGTGTTTCGTTTCAGAAATCCCTTTTCTTATAATGAAACATATAATATTATTTAAAAAACTGGTTAAAAAATTTGCTTTTAAGTTTTAAAAGGGTTTAGAGCGTTTCGTTATTCGAGTTTTGAAATACTTTTTGGCCCCGATATAGAATTAATATTTTTCCAATATGGATTGTGAAGAATATTATAGCATTAATTGCATTAACAATAAATAATGGTGTCTATAATAAGTGCTGTATTCCTCGCATAGACAAGTAATTTTTCTATTTAATGTGGAAAATAAAAAAAGTTTCCTTCAAATATTTCAGTATTTGTGACAAACCATACATATGAATCTATAAATCTTCATAAACTCAAACAAAATGAATAAATGCAGTGATATTCAGCCCTTTTTGTACAACAACTCATTAAAATACAACTTGACTGAAGAAGAATTTCAACTGATATTTGATGACTATTGCAACAACAGTGGTACAACAAATCTTATATCAGATATAACAATGACCACATCTATAACAATGACAGCAGTGTACGTCATATTACTCGTTAGCGGAGTAGCAGGCAACGTATTCACGTGTGCTGTGATAGCAAGGAACAGATACATGCATACAGCGACAAACTGCTACTTATTTAGCCTAACAATCAGCGACCTATTACTATTAGTAACAGGAATTCCACACGAAATCCACATGTTATGGATGCCACAACCCCCTTATTCTTTAGGGGAATCTATATGCATCTTCAGAGGTTTTACTGCTGAAACATCAGCGTATGCCTCAGTTTTGACCATAACATCTTTCACAATTGAACGATACCTTGCTATATGTCATCCCCTCAAAGCATATGCTATATCAAGGCCGTCAAGGGCCATTAAATTTGCTGTTTTAGTGTGGATTCTGGCTGCAGCCAGCGCCTTACCTGTTGCTTTGCAGTTCGGATTGATTTATCGCCAAACTGTTGAGGGCGAAGAAATAGCTGACTCGTCCGTTTGTGCTCTAAAAAGACCTTTCAAGCACTCCTTCCTTGTGTCAGCTGTGATATTTTTTTTCGTGCCGCTTGTACTTATATTTACACTGTACGTGAAAATTGGCCTGAAAATCAGGAAGTCGGTACGTGTGGAAAAGAACAAAGAAAATGGCGAATCTTTCATTAATAGAAACGAGCGACATGTTAGCTGTAATAGAAAAGGGATCATCAAAATGTTAAGTAAGTAAAATTGCATTTTTAATTAATTTATTTTAGTTGCAAGTGAAATGAATGTACTTTTTAATGTAAAAATAATTCTTTATGAAATTAGCTAGATTTAACGCTGCTTTTAACTAATGTGTTCTAACAGTAAAGGAAATTAATATCCTGCATACACAATTCTGTCTTTGGAAGACGATTTTTAAAGTCTTTTTTTTTAAGTTATAATTAATAATATATTTTAACCAATTTATTATTACTCTTTTGAAGTAATTCGTTTTACAGTTGACTAGATTTTTATTTAACCCTTTCGGGTCCGATTTTTTCCCCCATTTTGACAAT
Organism: Maratus speculifer; assembly: GCA_964019185.1. Lineage (NCBI taxonomy): Eukaryota > Metazoa > Arthropoda > Arachnida > Araneae > Salticidae > Maratus > Maratus speculifer. The sequence continues at coordinate 256,246,472 of OZ025290.1, forward strand.
AGAATTATTTTTACTTTAGTAATAATAATAATTGTAGCTATCCAAATAGATTTACTAAAGTTTTAATGTTCTCTCGTTGTCTGAAATCTAATCAATGTAATTATTTTGTGTACTATTTAATTCATATTGATATGATAATAGGCAAATGAAAAGTTTTTGAATACTTTAAGAAAATATCTTATTACAACAGGGTTTAACCGATATTACAATTTTCTAATATTTTTTGCGTTTCATGACACATAATCCATTCAGAAAAGTAGCCTATATTTAAAATTTTAAAAAGGAAATATATGTGTATAATGAAGGAATCGCCAACGGTGCAAGGAGAATTACGTAAACTTTTATTATTACAATTATTACTAAATGTCAAAACATAAATGAAGTCATAATAAGAAAGGCATAGCCATGTACTATAATTTTTATATATAGAAAGTAACTAAATAATTGTTAAGACAAAATAATAATCGACGAAAAGTCATGTACTATTAATAGTATGCAAGAAACTAAAGGGTTAATACGTAAAAGCAAGACTAAAGTTTAAATTAATATGTTTTTTATGAAAATTATAATGAATTTGTTGTTTTCATTATGAAATATTTTTTGTAGTTATAATTATTTCAGTTAAAGTTATTAGAAGTCTTATTCAATATGATCACTGGAATTTATAGTGGACGATCCTTTTTCGGCTACCGCTATTTGTAAGCAATAATTTCGAGATACATTTCTAAAGCATTTACAAAAAAAAAAAAAAAAAACATCTACAACAATGCAAATTTCAAGAAAAAATTTCAAGAGGAAGACAAATAGGAAATTATAAAAGAAAATTATTATTTGAAAATAGTTCTAGATAAGAAAAAGCCCACAATGACCTCTTAGATTATATTGCTACTACTATAGAGCAATTTAGGCTCTTTTCATTTTTTATGGCTATAAAAGAAATATTCTTTATCTAAATAGACGCAATATTATGCATATTTTATTTTAATTTAACCGCTATATTATTTCTTTCGAAAAAAAAATTTTAATCTCCACATTATACTTCTGTTTTCAAAGAATTCGGTGAAGTTTAAAAGCTATGTTATTTTTAAAAATATCATCACATACGTATGGTACTGTTTTAATATCTGCTGAAAACATTTTCAACTATTCCAAAGGCGATAGTTAAAATGCATTCATAACGAAAAATTAAAAACAAATAAGACATAAATTTTAAAGTAATTTTTTTTTAAATTAAATTGTCTTTTTGCTTATAGGATTTGAAAAATGGGTATTTCAGAGCTGCCGAATCTATGCCTTTTTAGATACCACGTATTTAATGAAAAAAAATATTCTTTAATTTAATTGGAACATTCCAATGATTTAAGAAAACAATATTTTCTGTAAAAAAATTATGCTAATGCCAAAAAAGTCGGAGACTTGGCAGATCTGTTATATGCAAAGAACAAGTAAATGAATAAAATTATATTTCCATAGCGTATATTTGTAATGCATTGTAAATTTGCTTTCAGAATTTAAAAATGAAATTTTACATAAAAATAAAAAAAAAATATTTCCAATGAGCATACAGTTTCATTGCAATTTTTAAATCGTATTTGTAGATATTCGATTCTTTTTTAAATTAAAAAAAATGTTTCAAAAATTAGGTATTTAGAAAATCTTTTAGCTTGAAGAAAAAAGTATTAGTCAAGTATTTTTAACCCAGGAATGTAAATTCTCCGTTCCAAATAGTTTATTTTGACAACTAAGTTTCAATAATATTCCTTGCTTTATTGAACATCAGATATTCTGTTATTACAAAAGGCGAGAAATACAATTAAAATTTAGTGGTACCAAGCAGTCATTTTGGATGGAGAATTCTCAACCTTATTAACCTGAAAATATGGTGCCTTAAAATTTGGAAATATAAGGAATGTACGATCCATGTATTTTTTCACATATGCAATTAAATAGTAGACTGAAATGTTTATTTATTTTTATTTTTTAATATTCGTTTAAGAATTATTGTAACGAGAAATTTTTATACTTTTTTTTTTAATATGAAGACAATATAATAAAAAGTACATTAAAATAACATAGAAGAATATTTCTAGCATCTGATTCAATAGTAAATTTATGCTTTTTTATAGAAACTAAATAAGTGTAAAAATAGATGTGCATACCATGTAATATATTTATATCAAAGTGAGGTATGAAATTTATATGCTTTTGTAAACGTGTGGTTGTTTTTACGTTTTCTTGCGAAATCCTTGATCTTTATAGCATTATAAAAATGCAAGAATGTTTTTTTTCTTTTTTCCCTTTTTTCTTCTTTTTTTAAACATGTTAAATGCTTGTTACCCAAGTATTAAAGAGATAAGGCAGCAATTTCCTATCTTAAAGAATAGCCAAGAGAAATGAATTCAATTATGATTCATTATTTTAGTTCGGTAAATTGAAAGAAAACATAATTACAAATAGAAAATACATTTTTGATTTTTTTTCTGCGTTAATTTAACTATTGGAGCTTATGGATTGTTCCATTTTTATGCAATTCTGAAATTATTATTATTTAATTGTGTAAAAAAATTATGTTCCTTTTGAATTAAATTCAAATTTTAAAAAACGCACATGTTAAAATATTGTAATAACATAAACAGAATAAATGATCTGTGATTGTTTTTGATAGTTTTTGGTTATATTTTCTAATTTTTCTAAAAATGAGCTCCATCTATGGACAAGATTTCGAAATCACTTTGAAAAGTTCTTTGAACACTTTTTTTATACCCTGCAGATTGAAAAAGGAATGTGGAAAATAAGTAAGCTATCAAATAAAAATGTTATTGAATTACTAGAACATAAGCTAAGTGAATCTGTAATATTCGGTATCATTCAGACAATCAGTAGTCTATTTTTGGTTTTTCTTTCTATTAGTTGTCTATACTCTAGTAGTATAGGCTGTAGTAGTATCTTATCTACTAGTCTTTTTTTTAAATAACATTGCATTAACTTCATTTAATATTTAAAAAACGAATCTAATTTTTTGGAGCAGAAAACATCTTCCTCTTTTCTCGCAATCTGTTCATAAATAAAATGTAATAGTGTAAAGCATCTGTGTGTCTTCTCTGAAAAGAGCAACATCTAACGTTGCCGTTTGTTGTGCATCTGAAATTATCTGTGTTTCATGTTTAAATCTTCATCAATCGTTCTCCTTCGGGAGCAAATTATTGCATCGTCGGTAATTTCCTCTTCCTGATCATCATACAGGTATTTTTCGATGGAATTGTCTGTATCTCGGCCGGATAATATGAAACCCGCATTTTTTATTTTAAAATATTCTTCATTTTTCATTTTTTTTTAATATTGTCGGTGAGATTTTTAATTATCACCATATTATGTCAGCTGTTCTTTATTCCCACTCGTTTAATTTTTTCCCTTAAAGTTTCATTATTTAAATATATATATATTACATTTTTTATTTTTAAATTCAAAGATTCAGTTTATTCTTTCAAAAACTTTGTGAGCATAATTTTCTGGTCTTTGAATTTTAAGATCATTGATAAATCCCTGATCCGTAGATTGAATAAGGCTAATAAAAAACGCAAGTAAAAACATGGCTTTCATACTTCGATTTTTCAAATCGTCTTCTTCATGATGTGATAGGATATTGTCTATCAAGAAAAGTGTTCCTTTCTCTTAAATGCTTAAATCTAAATATCAATAAATTATCTTTTAAATTTTAAGATCATTGATAAATCCCTGATCCGTAGACTGAATAAGGCTAATAAAAAACGCAAGTAAAAACATGGCCTTTCATACTTCGATTTTTCAAATCGTCTTCTTCATGATGTGATAGGATATTGTCTATCAAGAAAAGTGTTCCTTTCTCTTAAACGCTTTTCTGTTTTGGTACAAACTACGTAAAGAACCATTGTTTAAAAATAATTTTATTTGTAAAAGGTTTTTTGATTAATTAAAAAACTTGTGACACTTGAATGGCATATGTTTTTAACAGCACGTGGCTTTTTCGATTTTCCAATCACTGATAAACGTAGTTTGTGCGTGAATGACGCATTGGAGGAACGCATCACAGTTATTATTATTATTTTTTAACTAGCAGCAGATTTTTAATTTTTAGAGACAAATGATTTAGTAGGTAGTCGTTAAAGTTAAACTTTGTTTCATCACAGTTGTACAATTGCTTTTCAGTGATATTGTCTTTTACTTTTCAATTGTTGAATTTAGAACGGAACTGGTGTCTCAGCCTAAATCCGCTGACATTTTCTCATCGCAAATGGTAATCTGGTGAACTCCATACACTTTGGTTACCTGTTAACCACCCGCTGCTGGCAGAAAAATAGTTAAATTCTTCCGGTTTTTTTTCTTTCGCAAATATGTTTTTTTCCTATAACATCAGACCAGATATCGTCATGCGCCTCAATTTTTGTTGAGAAAACCGCATAAAGAAAACCTCGCTTGTTTTTTAATAATCACTTTCGTGCATTGTTCTTCTGTTTTTAAAACAATCATCGAATGTTAGGTACCCGGCACCCCAGATGTCAAATTTTGCTTGGTTCCTTGTCAAATCGCCAACTATCACTTGTACGATGCCAAAGTTCTTTACAATATGTTTTATACTTTCTCCTGAATTTAACCTTTTTAAAAATCGACTTTTAACATCGATTGAATCAAACACGAGTTTCCTATTTCTACTCATTCTTACTACCAAATTTCACTGCTATGAATTATCAGACTGGAATGATACAGTTGTCGGACATTGTCATACGACCCCTCCCCTCCAGCACAAAGAGAATGCATTAAAATTTTTACTGCGCTTTGAGGGCATAATGCTACTCCACAGAAGCAAAATGGACTAGTCTGAACCAGAATGGCAAGTTGAGAAGAAAAGCAAATATCCCTCTCCCCTAAAAAAAAAAATAAATAAAATAAATAAATAAATAAATAAATAAATAAAATAAATAAAATAAATAAATAAAAATAAAAATGTTGGCTAGCTGAACAGGCCGTTTACAAATTTTAAGCATTTTACGACGGGAGAAACAAATATCAATTCGTTTTCCAGTGACAGAGCTAAATATACTATTTTTTTTTTCTAAAACGAATTCTGATTTTTGGGATAACAATGGAGGTTGAACTGATAATCCTATTTCTCGACCGAAACTTGCTTGCAATGTTTGCAAGTCGGGTTTTGCAAGTCGATTTGATACGGTATGGCGATTTTTCTAGCGATTATAATAAATTTAATTACACATTCGTCGTCATTTTTTACATTTTTCTATCATCATTTCCACTCAGATTGGATGGACGCGAGAAGCATCAGCATTTAAACGCTTCTATTTTAAACTGTATGCATTATTTGCTAAATTTGTTCAGATAAATAAATAGCCGCTTTCAAAACAGAATTTTTGATATATGTATATAAAAAAAGAGAAAAGAGTTGAAAAAAGGAAACATATAATTCCACAGTCTTGATGTGTAAAATAGAATAATATCCGAACATGAAAATATTCGAGTTATTTCATACAAGTAATATTATATTTTAATTCAGTTCAAGCTGTATTTTCTAGTTGTATTTAATTCAATTCGAAATTGTTTGACACCAGAATGTTTGAAAAGTAACGTTTGTTATGCGAAGTTTCTGACATTATTAGAATGAAAATTTTTCTGCATGAAAATAGTGGTATCTTTGTTTTCTTCTAATTTTGGATGGCTTGTCTATTTTATAAAAAAGTGGTGATCATTACTAAAGGATATTGAGAAACATTATGTTCTATAAGATAATGTTTCAACCAATGCCCAATGCTGCAAAAATTTACATTAATTGAATACTATTACAATACTATTAAACACAAAATTGCACTTCCGCGCATTCATTAACCTACTGAATATGCATATTAGGTGATTGATATGTGGTGTAATGGAAGTATGTTAGACTTCTGGTCTATAATATAGTTTAACATGAATGTGGTGTCTGAGTGTGAACAGTATTCATTATTTATGACTCAAATGCAATAATTAAGTGAAAGTCAAAAGTGGTGAATAATTGGTAGAATCGAGGGAGATCAAACACAAATGAAGATCGTCCAAGATTTGAATATCCTTCAAAGTGTCATATCAAGATTTTTGATAAGCTTTTTGAAAACTTGATGCGTTGATAGACTGTCTGGTTAAGCTATACATAAAACATAAACTACATCCGAAGACTTTTTGCTGTCATTAGTGACTGGAAGACGCCGTGGAATGACTACAAGAGAATCGGTTTCAGTCCTTCATTCTGCCACAGGAACCTAAATTTGCTTTTTGCTGCTGCCCAAAGCTCTAAAAAAGGTAGATTGTATGAGAGAAAACAGTTTGTTTGAGAAATAGTTGTTAGAGTTGTTAGAAAAATAGTTTGTGGCCCACTCACTCCAGTTTTCAAAGGAGTCCGTTTAAACTGTTGCCATAATCCTGTCCAATGAAGCCATAGCTAGAACGAGATATGTCACGGACAAAGGAAGACAAGTAGCGTTTACTTCCTCTCTCAAGATCAAAATACGTGTAGAATCAGCGTTGAGACTAACTCTGGATTCGTCAGTGTACATTCCTTGAGCCCAATCTCCTTGGACCTTATTGAAATGACCCAAGCAACAGTTTAAACGGCCTCATTTTGAAGCTGTGATGAATACAACACAAACTATTGGTTTTCTCTCATAAGTCCACCTTTGTTTTGCCTTCATCCACCAGTAAAATTCTAATTCGAGCTCCTGTGGCAGCCTGAAAATCCGAAGTCAACTCTCTTGTTTCTTTGCAGTTACGTCGAGCCACAATGAGAAAACACGACCTTCGGATGCAGTTATTGCTCTTGGCCTGCCTTGACCTGGCTATCTATCAACGAATCCAGTGCTTAAAAAGCGGTTCTAAACGTTTTATATCTCACATTGACACATTGCCAATCATCTAATTTGCATATTTCCGATGATAACGTATATGCAGAAATGCAGTTTTTAGTTCAACAGCATTTAGTTTACATAAATAATTGCAGCATTCGGCATTGATTTTAACATAGTGAGTATATTTTTTCTCATTATCCTTTAATTTTGATGACCAGTGTATTACCGTAGTCTTTTACATGAATTGAATTTTTTAAATTTTAGTGTAAATCGCTCAATATAAGGCGCTACTATGCAGTATTTTTCACGATTTCCGCAAATAGCTTAATCTCGAGAGCTAATTCACGGATTTTCATCAAACTTCCAGTTCAGTTATTCCATGAATTGACGATTTCTATCGTTTGGTGTAAATCGGTCAATAGGTGGGTGCTTCTACGCAGCATTTTTTGCGGTTTCAGCAGTAATTATATTTCTAGAAATAATTTACTTGTTTTCAAAAAACTTCAGATTCCGTCATTCTTTAATATGACTTGGTGTTATTTACATTTTGCTGAAAATCGGTCAACCGCTCTCACTGCTATACTTATTTTTCTCATTTTCGGCCTTAGTCCTATCTCAAGAACTAATGCACAGATTTTCCTCAAATGTTAGATTCAATTAGATGTTGACATACGTTCGTTGTAGCAAATTAGATTTCCGTGTAAATTATCCAAAAATGGGCACTGCTATGCTGCATTTTGCATGATTTACGTTATTTTAGTAATGATAATATCTCAGGAATTAATGAACGAATTTTCGACAAACTTTAGATTCAGTTAGATGTTGACATAAGTTGCAGTAAATTAGGTTTCGGTGGAAATCATCCAAAAAATGGCACTACTATGTTGCAATTTGCATGATTTACGTTATTTTTGTGATAATCATATCTCAAGAACCAATGCACAGAGTTTCATAGCATTAGAATTCCCATGAATTACATAGATTGCCATTTAATTTTGACATTGGGCTAACTAATTTTAAAATATCAAAATGGATGAGATAGAAGAACGTTTTGGGATTGCCACATCCGACTAGTTTTGGCTTATTTTTGTGAAAAATATCATTCAATCGTAACATTTCGTTTCATTCGTTGTTCTATAAAATTTAAATTTAACGATTTTTTTTCTATAAATAATTCAAATCACTTTAAGAATAGCAATTGTATGTTTTACTTTCCTAATTTTTAACTTGTCTGAAATACTTAGATAAAGTATAAGAAAAGAAAAAAAAAAGCGAGAGATATCATTTTATAATTGAAATCGCTTTTTATAAATGTATTTTTTAAAAAATAAATAAAGTTTAAGCAAGAGGAATTTGCTTTTTCGTTTTTCTATTTTATAGAAGACTATAAAGATTTGTGCTCAAGAAGATTTTCATTGAATAAAGTAATTCAATAAGGTTTAGTAAAAATAAATAAATAAATGCAACTTTTAACTGAATTTTAAAAAGTAGGATGTTTTTTTATGTGTTGCAATAATGTTTGTTGAGAGGAGAATCGAAATATTTATATATAAACAAAATAAAAAGTTACAATTTCCTTTAAATAGTCTTGAAAACCCTTAATATTTTGCGAACTAAGAATTACGTTATGGTTTTATTAAAGTAAAAGTTTAATATAAAAATTATTTTATAATCTAATATAAAAAAGGGGAATTAAACGAATTTAGTTACGAATGACATTACACGATTGAAAATATATAGAGATAAAAGAAAGAATAAGTTTAAAGTATTAAAATGAAATTAAAAAAAGTATAATGAATAAAAGTACACATAAGAAAAATAAAACTGTCGGAAAATCTGGTTAGGGCAGCCAGTATAACGAGTGCAAGATGTTATGACACAGTATAAAAAAGGAGTTTTTCAGGGGCATTTGTTTGTTGTTACCTAGAAACAGTTAATTCTTAAGTTGTTATCTATAAATTAAAAAAAAAATTGTAAATTTATGAGCGTTTGCCCTCCAATTTTCAATGGAAACAGCCTTATTTGATAAAAAACGGTCTGATTTAATAAATAAGGGGCCTAATCCCTTAGATTCTTAGAAAATTAAGGACAATCCACATATTCTCAAAGCTCTAGCCCATATGATAACAAAATTACGGTGCGATTCCCTGTCTTCCACTAGCATGCACCCTTCATTTTAGTCGTATTTCGAAAAATAATGTTGCTTAATCGCGATCGCAATCTATTTTTTAACCCGGCAAAAAAACGATTTTGTGTTGATTTTCTAAAGTGCTTCGTAGCAACAAGGAAGGTCTCCATACGGGCATACTCAAAAAATTCTTAAAAAATTACAGAATGTTCTTCTCGTGTGGATATATGTGTTTGTAAATTTTTTTTTTCGCGGAACCCCTTTAGAATGTTCGTAAAAAAATACTAAACATTTCGTTTATTTGGCGATTTATCACCGGTTGGCGTCGAAATAATATTTCAAAAAATACTTTTTTATGTCAAATTCTTTTTAAGGTAAAAATGTTTCATCTTGTACTTGTTTAGAGAAATTTTATTTATATAACGTTAGTTTTGTCAGCTTTAGTTTGTTTTAACTATACTTTTGAGATAATTTATTTAGAATGAAAATTAACTGTGAAATTTTATGAATTAAAACAAAATTTAAATTAATTAAAATTGTTTCAATCTCAAAATTAACTCCAATCTAATTGATCTCTGTCGATTCAATTTTGTTGTTATGGAAACAAAAACGTCTTTGATATTGAAATGCATTACTGTAGCATTCTTCATCTTGCCTTTATTTTGTCATACGCTTAAATATATGAAAAAATACTTTTCAATATGAAAGTATTTTTAGTATATAATATATAAATTTATATAAAGTATAATAGTAATAATAGTTATATAAAGTGATAAAATTAAATAACTGCAGCAAAAACAACAGAATGTAATATAAAATGTATCTATGTGTCAAACTCTCTCATTCTTTAAATGTAAATTCATTCAGTACTATTTGCACCTATTCTAAAATTTAATTGAAAAGAAATTTGTGCATTAAAATCGTTTGCTTTTGGCGCGGGAAAATGCTTCTAGCCAAATCGCGCGACGCTTTCGTCTTTTCGCGCCAAATACTCCAAAGTATTTTATTTTTTACTGAGTTTCTTCTGTAATTCCATCGCTAAATTTGACTGATCCTTTATTACATACATGAGTAGTTGATTCAGTATTTTTTTCAAAAAATTTTGAGTATGCCCAGTATCGAGACCTTCCTTGTAAGTAACAGTTAATAAAGTGTTTTTGTGTTTAAAAGTGCATTATATCCTGTTTTAAAGGCTTCACAAAATGATAGGCAAGGATTATTTTCTTTTTTTAATCTTTTCTTTACGGAGTGACTGGAATCTCTGCTGCTGGACTTTGCTCGTAATTTTAAAGGGAGATTTTTAACAGTGTAACAGGATTTCTATATATATATATATATATATACATAAAAGTACAGAAAAGTAATATTGAGCTTAAAGTAAAAAAAAATAAATAGACAAGAGGAAAGAACTTACAGGCCCTGGACGTCCATAGTAATTGAAAACTTCAGTGTTTGGTATTTTGGAATTTTAATGTTTGGTATTTTAGAATTTTAATGTTTGGTATTTTGGAATTTTTTGTATTTTGTGTCAGACTATTGAATGGTAAGTGTCTACTAGATCTAACATAAATAGCTGTTAGGTTAATATTATTATTGGGTAAAACAATACTAGTATAGCCAATATCTGACAAAGTTGTGTTGTTAATAGCATAATATGAGATGTAGCTCGTAATGTACATAGCCATGTCACCAAAACGGACGTCACTGGTGCGTTTTGTGTAGTGCAGTTTATACTCAGAATATCAATGTCGCAGTCAAGATTGCGGGTTTCTTGGAGAAATATTACATCTATTTAGGGAAGGTCCGAAACAAACATTCTTAGTTGATTAATATTGTTACCAAAAGAATTGCCCTTCCAAGAAATTGGCGGGAAAATATTCATCGTTAGGAAAAGTTAAATTCCGAAGATAGACTGTCGAATTTTTTAATGATGGTAAATATTTTTTCTTCCATGGGGGTTGTCGAATTTATTGTTAAGATTAGCAATATTTGAAACTAATTTTGAAACATTTGATCATTTTGTTAAATTTAAGAATTTCTTTGACTTCTATACATGTTGAAAAAAAATTCTGAAATTCAGAGGTATAACTGGTATTTGTAGTAGTATTGATCAGGGGTTGCGGGAGCGCGGTGCCTATTCAGGACAGTGGTTGTGGTTTTGATATTAGTTTTAATTTTCTTACGCAATCGTATTTACTCATTATTTCACTCGTGAAGGCAATTTTTGGGGGTTTCTTTAGGTTGTTAGTGGGGGGAAGAGGCATTTTCTCTGCGAAATCGGGGAGGTAGTTTTAGTGGGGACCTAAGCAATTTGCACAGGTTGGGGTGAATTGTCCCACAAGTGGGCAATCTGGGGTTAGATGTTCTTGAACGCTTTTGAGGAATTTAGAAATTAGGTGCAAAATTTCGCTGGCATGGCCACAACTCTGGCTGCGATGTCATTGGTTTCCAATATCATTGACTCTAAATCTCTCTTTAAAATTACTTTTAAATAGCAAAGTTCTTAAATTTCATATAATTATTCAATTTCTTGCTTGTTAGAAGTTTTACTTAATATACGAGCATTGGTTTACCGGTTTTCTGATTTTGAGGATTGGATCCCTATTAGCAGTAAAATTATGTTCTTTCAGAGCATATATGATGCGTTGAGGTGGTTGTATGGGGAAATTCCACGCATACAAACTTTTCTAAGTTTGTATTCATTTGGAGAATGACTAGTGTAAGTTGTTGCTTGACATTCGAGGGATGATTATGTTTTTTGAAAATCATTATCAATAACTTGTTCTTGTGACATCACTCTCTTTAGGGTTTTTTAGTTAGTTTAAATTTCTGAGTTCTCCACTGGGAGTATTTTAAGCTTTATTTAGTATAGATTTAGATTAAGCTTTTAGTTAAATACAATATATTGATATATAACTAAGTAAGTTAACTTAAGGGGGGGGGGGTCAAACGGCAAATTAGTAACGTTCAAACGGCAAAAAAGTAAATAAGATTAATCAAGAGCATTTTTACCTCCTTTTTTAGTGTTGAGTCTGATTGAGGGTGTGGCTTTTTGAAAACATCCACAACTGTAGAAATCCAAATGTGATATCATTTTTTTCTGTATCGTTGAAAATGTTAGTAAAGGCTCGCTAAATTAGGAGCAATTTAACCATAGACTACTTTAGTTCCATTAACAATACGTCTGATTTTTTTTGGAAAATCTGTTTAGATGTTATTCAAAAGTCCTTGAAAAAGCGCGCAATTATTCGTAACGAACTATTTTTCATCTTTGAAATTGTAAAAATTACCAATGAATGCAAACTTAGATTTAATCCCCTCCAAAACCAAACAATTTCAAGCGAAGTGGTTGAAAAGAACATACAGTCTGTGATTTTTAAGATTTTCAGCTATATTTTAGCAGGTATATAAGTAAAAGTTCATTAAAAGTTTCTGGTGAAAACCTTAAACAAAATTAGTCGAGATATGATATATTCCACCTTCAAAGAGTTAAGTCAAACAGGGGTCGTACGGATAGTCGTCAACCGGGGCTATTTTGTTCTTTAATAGGTTACTTTAGTCAATCACATAAAAGAAGCTTTTATTCTTTCTATTGAAAAAACAATAAAAGATTGTTCGGAGTTTTTCGACCTTGAAAATATTTTATACCCCATTACTTGATTTTTGAATTGTTGGAATAACTTAATATTTTTAGTGGTAACACCGTTTGTAAACAACTATTTTCGGGTGTGATCTTAACTCTTAAAACATTCTATTGTTAAACAATATGGATAAAGCTGCAAATAAGGTAATTATCAAAATACCTTCAGCAACCTGTCACTCATGTTTGATCACAGTTTTTGCTTATTTTTTTTTTCATTTTGGCAGGAAATGTTTACTTTTCAAAAAGCTAACATAAAAACTGGTCTTTCGAAGCCAATCCTTTTTTTTTTGTTTCGAAGTAAAATCACTTAGTTATAAACGCCTTTTATACAACCAATGTCTTAAAAAATGTTTTAAGCAGAGCTGCTATAGCACCAGCTTTTTAGATACTAGTATTTTATTACGGAAAATGTTATTTTATTTAATTGCAGGATTCGTACACATCAGGCGATGCCTGGGATTTCAGGTGGTTTTGTACCAGAAATTTCATAAATACTGATTGCTATATCTAAAACTAGAAATTTTTCTTATTAAATAAGGCAAATATTATTTTACAAACATTCTGGTAAAAGAACGCATTTTTGCCGATCCCACCGAAGCTAGCATAGGAAAGTAAATACGAGCTTCTGATTGGTCGAATAATTTAAAGAGGAATTGTTGTTTGTAAATAAATCATTCTGAATGTGCATATACATATTCGGGGCGTATATGAGTATATCATGTTAAAATAATAAGAAGAAATGGCAATTTAAAAAAAAAAGTAATGTAGAACAATTGGGTTTGTATATGTCGCGTAATTAACGCCGTAAAAAAGAAATGGAGCTGTTTACAAATAAATTGTTCTGAATATGGATTTACGTATTAGAGGGATATATGTGGCTATCATTAAAATAATTAAGAAGAAATTTCAATTTTATTTTTATTAATTTTGTTTTTAAGTAATACAGAAAAATTGAGAAACATCATTAATGTCTTTGATTCTAAATTCTAGAAAATCTTTCTTTTTATCTGTTAATAAATATGTAAAATAAGAAAGAAATGAATTAAATTCCATCTTTTAAAAGATTTTCAAACAGAAACTGATAATTACATAAACGCAAACAAAAACAAAATGCTCTTTAAATTATTTAGCCAATCAGAAGCCAGTATTTTCTTGCCTATGCTAGCTTCGGTGGGATCGGCAAATATGCTAAAACAACCTTGAAGTGTACGAACCCTGAATCGGTATCAGTGTTGCCAGATTGTCGAAAGACTTTTTCCCCAAAATTTCTGAAAATTTCCCCAAATCAGGCCTTTTTTCAGAAAAAGTCCCCAATGCAATTTGTGCTCAAAAAGGCAAGTTTTCAATTTTCAATTTTCCGTTATAAAATTTTTTTAAGAAAGTTAAAGTAAATTTTTTCCCCAAATCAAGCATTTTTTTCAAAAACATTCCCCATTTACAAAAAAAAAAAAAAAAAAAAAAAAAAAAAAGTTCAGCATTTAAATTTAACAGAATTCTGCATGTATATTCAAAGCTAATTGACCAGAACAAGAAATACATTTTACAAAGACATAAACTCGTTTTACACATGCTATTTAAATTGTTGCGAGACGATGGTGCTGGCCTATCTTTACATTAGTTCAATCTACGCTCAATCTTTTATACCACTAACTTTTTCAAGGTTTTGACCATCTCTAGTTGAGGTTTGAATGAATCAAAGATGATGTTGACATTAGGTACATTTGATTTACCTAATGTCAACAGCTTAGCTATAAAACATGATTTTCAATTTTTGTCATTCCTTCTGAAATACTTATCGAATGTAAAGCATCTACATTGTATTAATCGCTGTGATTTCGTCACTAATAAAAGAAATATAGCTGCTTTTAATATTTTTAAAAAGCACATCAAATGAACGTTTCGGACACGTCCTGAAGATTTAATGATGTAAAGGTCTAAGTCGTTTAAGACTGCAGAGTTTTCACTCAAGTTTCTTATAAAAAGTTCTAGAAGAGCTGATGCAATAGTATGCAATTGGAGGTCTTGCAATTGCAAATATCTCTACTGGCATTCCACGAAACACAAATTACGCAAGCATTAACCAACAACAAAAAAAAGTTATAAAATTGTTTTTATTTTTGTTGTATAAATCTATACTATTAAATGAAATGTATTTCTGTGCTTCTGTGTGCGATCGCGATGACAGGAATGTCTATCTCACTAACTTATCTGAAAATTCAGGTGGAGGATAGTCCAAGGCAGATCGTGATGAATCAGTAGCACATGTAAACGGTAAGAAAGACCATGAAAAATAATGATTTATATCTATTATTTCTATATTTTATTTTCGTTTTCCAAATCAAAATCGAATTTGGGACAGATCCTGTACTGGAAAACGTCTGAAAGTAAAAACTGAAATTGGGGAAACAATTCCCCAAGTTTTTCCCCAAAAATGTTCATTGTCCCCAAACATGTCCCCAAGAATTACTTGTCCCCAAAAAATTCCCCTGGAGGTTCAAAATTCCCCAAATTGGGGACAAAATCCCCAATCTGGCAACACTGATTGGTATATTTGTGTGAGTTAATCCCTTCGCAACTGGAGCCTTTTATGAAAATTTTCATCTTTTGTAACCAGTTTAAAAAAAATACTAATTCGTATCTTATTGAATCGAAAAAATGCGCTAATTAATTAAGGCATTTTTTACAGTAATATTTTACTGGTGGGGATAAACAAGGATTCTGAGCGCTACAAGCGGCACGTATGCTCAGGGCCGTAGCTAGAAGTGATCTACAGGGGGGGGGGGGGGGGCTCATATTTTTTTTTTCTCATTCTGATGCAGAAAGATAAATTAATGCATATTTTAGGTACTATGTTTCTTATTAAACTGTTGTAATAACTTCATTTTATACTAAGAAAAGTATATGATAATGAAAATTTTGAGTTTATAACTGGTGCAAAATTAAACATCATGTTAGTTTCATATGTTCAAATAGGATGAGGGAGTGTTGAATTACTTATTTTAGATGCAATTTAGTAATTCTGCAAAACTGTGAAAAAGTCTCAAAGCTAAATTAGATTTTTGAACAGAATTTCATTCGAATTTTCGAAGCAGAAATTCATTTAGTGACCTTGGAATCTTTTCTAGGGTGGGCCCAAAATATTTTAGGGGGGGGGGGCTGAGGCGCCCATAGCGCCCCCTTAGCTACGGCCCTGCGTATGCCTTTCGCTCGTTTCAAGGGGATAAAAGAACAAGATTTTTCTTAAGATAATAGTGGTGTGGAAAAAGCCGAAGACATTGCAACTCTGGTCTTAAGTAACATTTTTTTTCAAATGTTACTGTAGTTAAATGTTACATTAATTTGATTTGTTCCATTTTCTGAGGATAATGAGACGAAAACTGTTTCCCTAGTCTTTGATATTAACTGTTGGTCTATTGTGTTGAAATGTTAAACAAAGGTTTATCCTGTTTGTAGTGTTAATTTATTAACAGATCCTATTGCAAGAGGTTTAAATATTGGAACATATGAAATACATTAATTTTATATGAAAAAAAAATCCCTGTCGGCTTGGCCTATAGGCGGAGGTAGATTTCGAAGAGTGCTCATTTCAACAACAACAACAAAAAAGTATGATTAGAGATAAACCCGGTTCAATAACTTCATTTGGCCGCTTATGAAAAATTTTTAATTTCATTTTTTTGCAAAAACTGGTTTTATCAGAATCATCTTAAACAAAATTCAGCTCAAATGCCCTTTTTGACAACATATTTTGAAATATATTCTGAATTTATTAAAAAATCGACCAAAACAGTACATTATATAGTTCCTAAATAAAAACAAACTACCAATTGCATGCGTCTGAGAGCAAAATTGCATTTAAAAACTAGTCGTTGGGGGCCACCGTAATACTTACCCATCATCGATATGTATATGAAAATAAAACATGTGAAACTATTTATACAATCCATTGCAATTCATAAACAAAATTTAAATATTCTTAATATACATAGTAATGCTATATTAAAGAAATGCTGATGTACCAATTTCGACAAATTATATAAAACGCCAAACTACTCAAGTAGTACCGAACTGCGTAAAAGAAAAATCCTTATAATTCCAAAAATAATAATTCTATTAACTAACAATTAACTGCGTTGGATTAAGCGTCTCATTTCCAATTAAAATATACTTCTGAATTGAAATTTGAATGAAATACAGGGTCATGAAAAATCGAAGAATGTGGAAAACAAGATTACAAATATATTGGCAACTAATAATCCGACCGACTTTGTTCTATATGCAAAATGTGTGTTATTTTATTGCCTTTTACGTCCATTCCTTAGAACAAAAAAATTCGAAAAATTTTATATACCTTTCATCAGAACTAATTTTTCGAGAGTCCGAAAAAAAATAGTTCCGGATAATCGAAGTTGCTGAGATTAAATAGGGTTCGTCCTATTCTTACATACTAACTACATACAATATTTCAAGTCTCTATCTCAATTTGTTCGGGAGATAGTGCGTTTACAGACAGACAGACAGACAGACAAACGGACGGCAAAATTTTTTTAAAAAAAATATGTTTTTCGGAATCTCCACTATCTAAAACGGGTAAATCCGTCAAAAAAAATTTTCGATTTTCAAAACGATTGCAAGACTTACCCTATACTATGTATGATGGGTAAGTAAAATGAATCATAAAGTAACCGATTTGTTATTTGAATACATCCTTAATACTTTAATCATGACCGCTTCGGAAAATTTTGTGCGAAATGCCCACTTTGACAGCATTTTTAAAAATATATTCTATCTTTATCAAAAAACTGGACATTATTCTGGCCATTATTCGTTCCTAAATAAAAAGATCTGTAAATTGGATGGGTTTGAGAGCGAAAATGGATTTAAAAACGAGTCCGAAAAAACGCAGTTTGTTATTTGAATACTTCCTCAAATATTCAATCACGATGACTTCGGGAAATTCTGTTTAAAATACCCTTTTTGGCAACCTTTTTTGAAATATATTCTGTCTTTATCAAAAACTGGCCAATGCGTCGCATTATATAGTTCCTAAATAAGAAGATCTGTAAATTGGATGCATTTGAGAGCAAAAATGGATTGAAAAACGAGTCAGAAAAAAAACGCAATTTCTTATTTGAATACTTCCTTAAATTTTCAGTCACGATGACTTCGGGAATTTCTGTTCAAAATACCCTTTTTTGCAGCATTTTTGAAATACATTTTGTCTTTATCAAAAAACTGACCAATGCGTCACTTTATATAGTTTCCAAATAAGAGGATCTACCATTTGGAAACGTTTAAAATCAAAAATTAATTAAAAAATGAGTCAGAATATAAGCAGTTTGCATTTGAGCGTTTTTTTCTCCAACTCCTATTTTTGTTTAAATTATTTTTGCTATACGAATTGGTCCTATGAAAAACTTGATAATATAAAAGTTGTAGATATTATTAGGAAGATGTAAAATAAATTTAATTAGATTTGATAGCTTCAAAATTGACGGAGTTATGGATATTTTTCTTTTTCACCCCCCCCCCCCTTTTTCTTTTCGTTTTTAATTTTTTTCATCGGTAAAAGTTGGTCCTATCAAAAACTTGTAAATACAAAACTTTTAGATAATTTTAAGAACATTTATAAAAAATTCAGTTGGATTTAATATCTTGAGAGTTGATGAAGTTATGAGTTTGTTTCTCCCAAAAACCATGTTTTTTTCGTCTCTTGAGCCCATTTCTAAATTTATCAAAAATCTGTCACGCATAAACTTTTAGCCTATTTTTAAGAAGTAATATAAACTTTAAACCGATTCAATATCTATTTTAATTAAGAAGTTATGACGTTTTTTCGATTTTCACAAAATCTCTCCCTATTTCCACCCCCTTGCTCCGATTTTGCCCATTAATGAACTCGACCGAGATTTTATGCCCCTTGATTTTATGTAAAAGTTTGAAGAAGATCTGAGCATAATTATGGAAGTTATCGTATCCAGAAGAAAGTGATATACACCGATAGATAGATAGATAGATAGATAGATAAACTTTTTTACTAATGGTAGTTTTGGGGTCTAGGAGTCATGATCGGTGTAGATCTGCAAAATTTTTTCAGAAATTCCAACATGGGAGAGAATGCAATAGGTAGTATTTCATACGAAATCTACCTAACAAGGCGAATGGATAAAAGAAACCCCAGCACGCTATTTTGTTCCAAAACATTAAAAATAGTTAAAAAATAGAAAATAACAATGAATCCTCTTTAAAACCATATCGTTTTCTTCATTGTTTCATAATAATTGTTTAAACTCAATTTCGGTGTCGAAAAATCATATATATTATTTTTTTAATAATGGAAATATTAATGGAATCAAGCAAAGTGAACCAAGATTACGGTACTAAAATTTCAAGATCATGTAATTCATCGTCACAAATACTTTCTATTTAGAAAATCTCATTTTAAATAAGGCGAAATCTCACGAGTTTAAACTAGATTTATTTTTCTATTAAAAAAATGCGGGTATAGGTCGTAAAAAAATATCTGAAGCGTACGAGCCCAGGTAAAACTAATCACATACAGTAAAACCTCTTTGAAATGACCAGCATCCGTTCCAATAAAAATTGGTCATTTTGAGGGGTGGTCTTTTAATGGAGGTCATCTTTAAATCCTCATTTAAATAGTTGGAAAAAGTTGGAAAATGTTACTAAAATTTATTTTTCACATTAGGAAAAAAATGTAAATATTTAAGTATCCAAACAAAAGTTATTTACATAAGTTACAAGTTTACATTTTTGCAGAGTTGAATACACGAGCGTTTGATTTGATTTTACCTTTGATTTTACCGTTTTTATCTTTCATAACTTTTATTTCCGAGTCCTTTCCAAGATCAGTTATTAAATATATATATAAATTTCCTTTTTTTTTGTACGGGAAGAAATAACGACGGCGATTTTATTAATTTATCTGTTTAATAAAATCGCCGTCGTTATTTCTTCCCGTTTTTTTGTCAGGTTACTGACAAAATAGAGAGGAGGTTATATTAACTTTCATTCTTAATTCGTCATCAGAGTTAAATTTATTGTCTAAAAAGGCTTAAAGGAGTTTAAATACTTAAAAACAACCGGAATAATATAAAAAAGCTGAATGTAGTTTAAAGGATTGATGAAAAATCATGCACTAAGAATTTTTTTTAAAGCTTTCTTCAGGAACAGAAAAAACAGAATTTGTTTCACTTTCTTTAACCCCTTAGGGAGGAGCAACACATATACATGCCGCAAAAAGGCTTAACCCTTTCCGGCACACTGTGGCCGGTCTGGGATATTTAATTTTAATTCCAAACTTGCAAACGGCACCAATAATATTTTAGTAACATTTTGCATATACAATAAAAGCTTAAATTAGGAGTTTCAAAATATCTAAAAAATTCGTTCGTGAATTCCGGTGTCAGTCGATAGTTTCTCATTTTACTAACAGATTTTGTCCGTGCCGGAAAGGGTTAAGAATCCTTGTTTATACTCACCAGTAGAATTTTACTGTGAAATTTGCCTTATTAAATCGCAGCGTTTTCTCGATTTAATAAAACATGAATTTCTGCGTATTATAATACTTGGATTAACATTATAATACTTGGTCAAACAGACATCAGTAAAGAGAAAGATTTTACCAGATTTATGAGAGAGTATTTTTCTGGAAAAGCTGCTTAAATATTACAACGATTTCTGTTCATATTTACTTGTGAAAAAATCTGTTGATCTAATTGTAAGAGACAACCGTCATCTTGTGAGAACTACTTCAGTTATTTCAGTCGCAACAGGTAGATAGTTCACTTACCGTAATTTCGGGTGTATAAGCCGCAGATCAGACCCAGAAATCTTATTTAGTGATTGAAGACAAATATTTACGGCGATCTGACTAGTTATATTTGTTTTTAAAAAAATTCTGGGTCGAAAAAGAATTGTTTGAGCTGCGGCTTATACACCCGAAATTACGGCATGTTTCTCCTCTTTATTGATAATTCCTTTATTTCAAGATGATGGGGCGACATCTCATTTCGCAAGGGGCGTATAAAATCATTTGTCCGGATATTGTGAAAGAAATGAATTAGTTGTGGCGCTCTCATGGCATGGTCCTCACCCCCTGGTTTATCTCCTTTTGATTATTTTCTTTGGAGTACCAGGCGCATTGTGTTCGTGCGCCCGTAAATTCTGAAATTGACCTGGATGCATGAATCTCTATAGCTGCAGTTACCATCAATGGAGCAAAAAGAAACTTCTAAATTGTTCACTAATCCATGTCGTATATACCGGGTGTCCCAAAAATGACTGATGGATTTTAAAATTCAATAACTTGAAACGGTAACAGCTATTTAAAAAACTTTTGCAGGAGGGTTATGTTTAATGTCAGGAGTTTTTTTACCGTAACTTTTTATTTTAGTTCGCATCTCAAACAACTGGTGGCGCTGACAGCGATTGAAGGCCAGGTGATCAATGCTGAGTGAAGCGTCGATCTGGCCTTCAATCGCCGTCAGCGCCACCTATTGTTTGAGATGCGAACTAAAATATAAAATTACGGTAAAAAACTCCAGACATTAATCATAACCCTCCTGCAATTTTTTTTAAATAGCTGTCACCGTTTGCAAGTTATTGAATTTTAAAATCCATCAGTCATTTTTGGGACACCCGGTATATTAACCATGCATCCATGCCAGTGGTTGCAATTTCGAATAGCTCCTATGATACTTTAAAGTCTTACATTGCATGCTCTTTTGTGTATTAATTTTTTCAGAGGCGTCTTTGGAATGTGCAGACGCCTAATTTTAATGTCTAAATTGACAAGTGGCACCAGTAGATTTTTAGTAGAATTCCGATCTCATAATAAATGTGATGAAAAGCTTTTCATTATTTTAAAATAAATTTGTTTGCAAAATGTAGTGCGAATTAATTATGTAAACATTTTTGGAGGAGATATGCGTTGCCCTTGAAAGGGTTGTAGCAAGGCTGTTCAACCTAGTGCCCGCGAGATACCAGAAATTTTTTTATAGAAGTCAAGACCATATTGAATCGGAAATATTCGGACTTTTATGAAGACAGAAATTTCTGTAAAATTTTGCTGGTGTTACGCCGGAGTCAGGTTGGATGGCCCTGGATTATAGTGTTCTATACCTGATTTTTGGCATTGCGGATATACTCTGACATTACGTATCTTCATTGCGTGAGTGTGAGGTTTCCTCCCATGCTTCTCTGAGAGAATATAGTTTTTAACTCTGTATTCTACCTCCCCTCTATGATTGTAAATGAAGTTCTGGAACATCTTGTATATGTGTAAGTGAGTTTCAAACCTCGCCTTATCCAGAAAATTAAATTTTGTGAAATCGTGAAAAACTTATAACTAGGTCTATTGATTTTTATTTCATATTAGTTTCTACAATGTCTGAAATATATGATAAATCTAATGTTTTTACCATAGAACTATTAAGAAAGAGGAACTGATGTATCTATAAAATAGTCAAGTCTCTTTAACCGATTTTGAGACAATAATTACCATCGCAGAAAACTTCCACCAATAAAATAAAACAGAAATTTTCTCTTTATTTAAAAAAAATCTCATTAATGGAAAATTGCAATGAAAAATAATGGTAAAAAACCATTTTTCTTTTTTTGGGGGTAAATTTACTTCGGCAGTATTGATTCCGCCATAGATTAACAACGAAGTCAATCTTCTGTTTTTGTTAGTGAAAAGTATTATATACTTGGTCTGACACCCGTAGGTAGAATTGAAAATTGTTACCATATTTGTGAGAGAATACCTAAAAAAATGCTGGTTTAAATAGACAAAATTTTCTATTAAAGTATATTGGTGGTAAAACCGTTGAATCCAATTTAAAGAGACAGCCCTCATCTTCTGACAACCCCCTCAATTCACTCGCACCTGGTAAAGTAAACAGTATATGTCCCGTCCTCTTTATTCATAACTCCATTGTTTTTGCATATTGTAATGTTTTATCGGTGCAAAATTACCAATAAATTAGTTTGATAAAGAAAACAAGATTTTTTTTCAGATAAAACGAATTTTGAAATTTACGTCCTCATATGCATTTTTTCTATAAACATCTTTGTTTTTAAAAATGTGATATAATTTCATATAGTACATCTTTATTGCATTCAAAAACAATTTTAATAAATTTGAAATATGCAATCTCATACTCTATTCCTCTACATGGCGATAGTACACAACGCTGTTATAAATATTAAAGTGTTATGTGGCATTTTACATGTAAGTACCATCATTTGTCACTTTCTTTTATATTTTAAAGCTTATCATGCTATCTTATTAAAGCTGAATATATTCTAAAGAATAAACTTTCTTCTGAATATATTCAAATTTGCAGGCAGTTTGAAATTTAGGATCAAGATAACTTTCTCTCTTGGTTATCAATATTTCGTTCTAACGTGTCCTCACGCTTTCACAAAGCAGCATCTTCAAGTATTTCAGAATATCTTTGTACTCTTAGGAACGTGTTTCTAAGCTGAGACACAATGAAATTTAAGTATGTGAATACATATTCATATTTCAAATGATAAAACTTGCATAGTTGCGCTGCATTCAGATAAATAAAATCAAGCTAAAGCTAAATTTATTCTATTTGACAAACTAGAAAATTCGAAGGAAATATTTATAGGAGAAGCTGTTAAATCGACAAATCTTTTTTAACACTTTATATACTCTACATCAGGTTTATACATTTTAAGAAATACTCACAATTATTGCTTATTTAGTACAGAAAAAAATGTATTATTGATGGCAAAAGCTTTCCGATTTAATAAAGCGAAAATTAAATTACGAAATTAAGACAAAAAAATGTAAATTGTTTTTCTAGTGTGCTTTTTAGGCTTTTGTTCATTTGAGGAAATCCTCTTCGTCCCTTTCCTTTTTCTGTCTGTCCGTCACTGAGTCCACACACAAAAACAATATAAGTCATACTTCAATTTTTGTGTACTTATACAGGGTTCATACGCATCAGAGCATTCCTCTGATTTTAAGGTGGTTTTGCACCAAAAAATTTGTAAAGTACTGATTGCTACATCTAAATATTGAAATTTCCCCATTAATTAAGGCAAACATTGCTTTTCAAACATTCTGGTTACAGAGTAGTAACAGAACCTCAACTCGGCTTGAAAAGAGCGCCCTCAGTGGATCACTTAAAAACTAAACCATCGCGTAGGCGATTTTTATCCTCGTGATTTCTGTTTAACTGTAACCTTATTCTGCTTGGCGCTTTTTGCTGAATGCTGATTTGATTATCTTTGCACATGTGCTTATGCTATTTGATTTTAGATTTCCGCGCTTATATTGATTCGTAATTATTACTGTTATTATTCTTGAATTTTCAAGTTTAAATTATTAGATCGTTATGTTACGAAGAGACACATGCATTGTTTGCAAGACGAATACGTCAAAGTTATTTCATAATTCTTTCATAAATTTCAAAACAAGAAGCAGCAAGCCGTCGCTGTATTTTTTTTCCTTATCATTTGTCGCCAAAGAAGCGATGTTTCGCCGAATTAGCAACCTCTCTTATGTTATGATCGTAGTTTCAGAGTGGTCCGCTCGTGTCGCTACTGTCTATGCGTAATCCCATGTTAAACAAGTTGCCATTACAGTGTATGAAAGTTGATTCTCTGTTCCGTACTCTGTGATTCTGGTAAAAGATCCTTGAAGCGTACGAACCCTCTTATAGTTCAATACTACGTGTCACACGACAAATTATAAAATTTTGAAAAAGTTTATTATTTTAATTAAATGAATTTTTCCAATACCATCCGTCTATTTTTGTGATTTAAATTTAAAAAGAGAATGTTAATTTCAACGTTTTTCATGGAGACATCATAGTTTAGAGGTAAAATGCCTCGCTATTTAACAAACGGTTCTTAGTTCGAACCCCGATGCTGAAACTTGAAAATTTCATAGTAAAGTACTTACCGTAATTTCCGGCGTATAACTCGCGGATCAAAGAATTATGTTTAGACCTAGAAATTTTATTTAGTAATTTAAGCCAAATATATACCGCGATCTAAAATGTGACATTTTATTTAAAATTTTTCTGGGTTGAAAAATAATTGTTTGACCCGCGGATTATATAGCGGAAATCATTGTAATGAGAAGAAATTTAGCATTTTTGAACTTAGTGAAAAGGTTAATAATACTTGGACAAACTGACACCAGTAGGAAGAAATAGATATTTTTTACCATATTTGTTAGCGAATACGAAAAGAAAAGCTGTTTAAAATAGATAAAGTTTTTTATTCAAGTATATTAGTGGTTTAATCTATAGATCAAATTTAAAGGTACAGTCATCACCTTGTGATAAACTCCTCAGTTAATTTACTCGCAACTGTTAGCCAATGCACTATAAGACTTCTCCTGTACATTCATAACTCCGTTGTTTTTGCATATTGTAGTGTTTTATCGGTATAAAATTACCAATAGGTTAGGTCGATAAAGAAAACAAGATTTTTTCTTCGGATGAGACGAATTTTGATATTTACATCTTCATACAGGGCTGCTGCAGGCGACTATTCTTTAATTCTATCTCGCACCACTTTCTTGAAATAGAAAATCTTAATATACACTTTGACCGCATTTGCAATAAAAATGGATTTCAAAATTAATGTTGGACAAAACTGGTGCGAACAGAATATAAAAATAGTCCTTTGTGGCAGCCCTGCCTCATATGCATTTTTTTCTATAAACTTCTATTTTTAAAAAATGAGATTTAATTTCTTATAGTACATTTTTATTGCATTTGAATTAATTCTAGTGCATTTCAAATATACAATTCCATGTTCTATTCATTTGCAAATAGAATGTACACATGCTGATTATGAATATTATTAATGTTAATTTGATTATTAAAATTTTATATGGAATTTTACATGTAAGTACCATCATTTGTCACTTTCTTTTACATTTCAAAGCTTATCACAATGTCATTTTAAAGCTGAATATATTCTAAAGAATAGACTTTTGTCCGAATAGATTTAAATTTTGAGGCACTTTGAAATTTCGGATCAAGATAAGTTTCCATCTAGGTTCTCATTATTCTATTCTAACGTGTCCTCACGCTATCATAAAGCAGTATCTTGAAATACTTCAGAATATCTTTGTACAGTTTGAAACATATTTCTAAGCTGAGACATGATGAAATTTAGATATGTGAATATATATTCATATTTCAAATGGTGAAACTTGTATTTAAAGATAAAGTTTGCGCTGCATTCAGATAAATAAAATCAAGCTTAAAACAAATTTATTCGACTTGTTAAAGAAAAAAATTCGAAAGAATTATTTAGAAGAGAAGCTGTTAAACTGACCTTTTTTTAAGGTAGTACATATACTATATATCAGGTTTATGTTTTTTAGGGAATATTCAAAAGTAGCACTTTTTTAGTATAGAACAAAATATCTCATTTGATTTCAGAAACATTCTGATTTTACAAAGCGAAAATTATTTGAAATTAAGAGATGAAAACCTCTATTTTTTACTGTCCTCTTTAGAGTTTCGTTCGTCTGAGGAAACTCTATTCCTCCCTTTTTTCTGTCTGTCTGTCCATCACAAAGTGCATATACAAAAACTGCATAAGTCAGAGACTTCTTTTGTACACTTACACCGGAATACCTTGTGTCCTGCGAGAAAATCATAATATTTTGCAAAAGTTTGTTATTTGAATTAATCTAATTTCTTCAATATCATCCGCCCATGTTTGAGATTTAAATTTAAAAAGGGAATTTTAATTTCAAAATTTTAAATAATTTTTTTTTCGTGTAGACATTATAGTTTGGAGGTAAAGTGCCTCTTTTGTAAACAGACGGTTCTTAAATCGAACCCCGATGTTGGAACTTAAATTTCCATACTAAGATGATTAAATTGGAAGAAATTTTCGATTTTTGGCCTTAGTAAAAATGTTATAATACATGGTTAAACTGACACCAGTTGAAGGGAATAGAAATTTTTTACCATACTTGTGAGAGAATGCGTAAAAAAGAAAGCTGCTTAAAATAGACAAAATTTTATATTTAAGATATTGGTGGTAATACCTGTAGAACAAATTTTAAAAAATAGCCTTCATCTTATAACAACCTGCTCAGTAGACAATACACTATAATGTCTCCTCTTATTTATTCATAACTCCATTATTTTTGCATATTCTAGTGTTTTATCGGTGTAATATTACCAATAGTTCGGTAAAGAAAACACGATTTTTTTTCGGATAAGACGAACTTTGAAATTCACATCCTCACATGCAATTTGTTTTTAAACATCTTTGTATTTAAAAAGGCGAGATAGTTTCATATATTACATATTCATTGCATTTTACATTGTTTTAAAACATTTGAAATATCAATCTCCATACTCTATTCTTCTGCAAGGCGAATAGGCAAAGCACTGGCTATAAATATTAAAATTTTATATGGAATTTTGCATGTAAGTGCCATCATTTGTCACTTTCTTTTACATTCTAAAGCTTATCATGCTGTCATTTTAAAACTAAAAATGTTCTAAAGAATAAAGTATCTTCTGAATAGATTTAAATTTACAGCCACGTTGAAATTCAAGATTAAGATAAGTTTCCCTCTTGGTTCGAAATACTCCATTCTAACGCAGTGTTGCCAGTGGACTACTTTTTTTAAATTCAGATTTCTTGATTGGCACCGCTTTTTAAAAACAGTAAATTACCTTTGTTTTCGCCTTAATTATCATGTCATTGAATAAGGTACATTTTATCAGTTGTAATAAGTGGTGTCAATCAAGAATTTGAATTTTAAATAAGTAGCCCATCTGGCAACACTCTTCTAACGTGTTCTCACGCCTTCACAAAGCAGTTTCTTCAAATATTTCAGAATATCTTTGTACAATTTGGAACATATTTGTAAGCTGAGACACGATGTAATTTAAGTATTTGAATATCTATTCATATATGAAATGCTAAAACTTATATTTAAAGATAAAATTTGAACTGCATTCAAATAAATAAAACCAAGCTAAAGACAAATTTATTCGATTTGATAAACTAGAAAATTCGAAGCTATTATTTATAAAAGGAGTTGTTAAATCAAAGAACCTTTTTCCAGTATTTTATTTACTCTAGGTCAAGATTACGTATTTTAAGGAATATTGCGAATTACCGCTTTTTTTTAAATACAAAACAAAATATCTTATTTGATGATAGAAACTGCCGGATTTAATTAAGCGAAAGTTGTTATTTTCCAAAATTAAGAGATGAAAACCTCTAAATTATTTTTCTACTGTGCTTTTTAGAGTTTTGTTCATCTGATGAAATCCTATTCGTCTCTGTCCTCTGTCTGCCTGTCCGTCACAGAGTCCATGCAAAAAAAAAAAAAAAACAAAAAAAAAACTGCATAAGTCAGGGACTCCAAATTTTGTGTACTTACAGCTGAATACCTTCAGTCATAAAATTTTGAAAGAGTTTATTTTTTTTTTTTTAACTAAACTTATTTTTTCAACATCATTCGTCCATTTTTGCGATTTAAATTTTAAAAGAGAATGTTAATTTCATTTTTTATTCATGTAGACACCATAGTTTGGAGGTGAAGTATCTCGTTAGTAAGCAAACAGTCTTAGTTCGAACCCCGCTGCTGGAACTTTCATACGAAGATGATTTGGTATTTTTACTTTTGGCCTCAGTGAAAAGATTATAATACTTGCTGAAACTGACACCAGTAGAAAGATATAGAAATGTTTTTACCATTTCTGTAAAAAAAAAAAAAAAAAAAAAAAAAAAAAAAAAAAAAAATAAAGCTATTTAAAACAGACAAAATTTTCTATTCAGGTATATTAGTGGTAAAATCTGTGGATCTCTAAGAAATAGTCGTCATCTTGTGACAACTTCCTCAGTTACTTCACTCGCAGCTGATGAAGAGTACACTATACGTATGCTCCTTTTTAATTCCTAACTTCATTGTTTCTGCTAATTGAAGTGTTTTGTTGGTGATAAATTATCAATAGATTAGTTCAATAACAAAAACACATTTTTTTTTTCGGATAAGACGAATTTAGAAATGTATTTCCTCATATGAATTTTTTCTATAAACGTCTTTGTTTTAAAAAATGAGACATAATTTCATATAGTACACCTTATATTGCATTTTAAATTAATTTAAAAAAAATTGAAATATGCAATTCTATGCTGTATTTCTCGGCGAGGCGTATGGATACAAAACTGGTTATAAATATTAAAATTTTATATTGAATTTTATAAGTAAGTACCATCATTTTTCACTTTTATTAACATTTTAACCTTTTCCGGTGCAAGCAAATTCTGTTAGTAAAATGAGA
The DNA here is from genome assembly GCA_964019185.1 of Maratus speculifer. Classification (NCBI taxonomy): domain Eukaryota; kingdom Metazoa; phylum Arthropoda; class Arachnida; order Araneae; family Salticidae; genus Maratus; species Maratus speculifer. The sequence continues at coordinate 256,275,446 of OZ025290.1, forward strand.
AATTGTCGATTGACACCGGAATTTATAAAGTACTCGTCTTAGATATTACGAATTCCTTAATTTAAGCTTTCATTGTAAAAGCAAAATTATATTAAAATATTACTGGTACCGTTTGCAATTTTCGAATTAAAATTAGGTGTTGCCGGCCCGGCAACATTGCGTAAGAAAGGGTTAAAGCTTATCATGCTGTCATTTCAAAGATGAATATATTCTGAAGAATAAACTTTCTTCTGAATAGATTCGAATTTTCGTGCATTTTGAAATTCAGGATAAAGATAAGTTTCCCTTTTGGTTCTCAATATTTCATTCTAACGTGTTCTCACGCTTTCACAAAGCAGCATCTTCAAATATTTCAGAATAACTTTCTACAGTTTGGAACATATTTCTAAGATGAGACACAATGAAATTTAAGTATGTGAATATAGATTCATGTTTGAAATGATAAAACTTGTATTTAAATTTTGTGATGCATTCAGATAAATAAAACCAAGCTGAAGACATTTATTCGATTTGACAAACTAGAAAATTCGAAGGCATAATTTATAATAGGAGTTGCTAAATCAAATACAGGGTTCGCACAACTTTCCCAGAAAATTTTAACAGTATTTTCAAAATATTTCATTGAAGAAAAATATTGAAAAATTTTAGAATAAAGGTGGTGTTTGCGAATTTGTTTTTTTTTAAATTAAATATAAATTTTCTTATCATTAATAGTGATTCCAGAGTCCTTGGAAATTCCAAAAAGTGTACGAACCATGAAATAATATGCTCCTCAGTCCTGAGATTCATTTTACATGACACTTCAAAAACTTGCTTAAAATTATTATAAAACATCTAGATACATTTATCTGTTTTTTCCTTTGAATTTAAAAGAAATGTAGCTCTTTTGTTGCCACAATTACAAAAATGGTATTAAAAACTAAAAAAATAAATTAATATCTCAAAAATAAATTAAGAAACACTTTTCAAACAAATTACATTTAGAAGCACAATTTTTTCTTTATAGAATGGTGTAAAATTGAAAATGTGGAATGTTTAAAAGTTTAAAAGTTGGCAGTAGTAAGAATTGCAAAACCGAAATTACATTTCAAATTTCATGTTGTAATTCGTAAAATGACGTATGCGTTACGCACAGATATGTTTAGCCTGTATAATATAGATTCTATGAGATTCCCCTTGGTGACATGTAGAGAACAAAATATCCTTTTTTATTCAAGCATCCTGTACTATATATGTATGTTGTTTGAATTTGGAGGTTCTAATTGTACCGCTGACGAAATCTTAACAACACTGCTTACAGAAATGACAATTGCGAAATTCTAACACATAGAGTGCTCCAAAATGTCAAAAACACATGCAGATGGTATCTGATGTTTAAACAAAACAGATGTTTAGATGTTGAACGCGTGACCCAGGAAAGTCACATAGAATATTTATAAAGAGTGTAAATTAAAAAAAAAAAAAACTTCCCTCTGCATTTTGTATAATTCTTTTCTATTAAGATGTCTGTTTGTAATAGCTATATTCATTTTGAATTACCGCGTATGTAACCGAATTTTATCCATGTGTTTATCGATCTTTAAATCGTGTGTTTGAAAAACTGTGCTAAAACTTCATTAAAGTTAAGAGTGTCTAAATTTATTTAACCCCTTCGGCACCGACGGCTTCTACTCAAATTTTATTTAGTTAGCAACACTTTTTAAAAAAAGTACTTTTACTTAAACAATCGTGAAAATGCTTAAGAAACCGCTTGGAGATGAGCAACTGGTACACGTATCGCATAAAGTGCTTAGAATCAGTGTTGCCAGATGGGCTACTTTTTAAAAATTCAGATTCTTGATTTTCACCACTTTTTGAAAATGATAAAATGTGCCTTATTCAACGACATGACAATTAAGGCGAAAACAAAAGGTAATTTACTGTTTCAAAAAAGTGGTGCCAATCAAGAAATCTGAATTTAAAAAAAAGTAGCTCACTGGCAACACTGCTTAGAATACTTTATTATCCTCACCAGTACAATTTTATTGTAAAGTTTGCCTTATTTATTCGGAGCATTTTCGGGAATCAATTAAGCAAAAATCTGTAATTTTTAAAACGCTGATAAAAGATTAATAATTGTGTAATAGATGCTCGTCTCGAAGGGGTTACTGAAAGCAAATATTACTTTACTATTTTACTAATGTCGAAAACAAGTTCTGTAGGCTCTTTTTTGAGAGAGCATTTGTGCATTCATGGTTTCGAAAGAGTTAAATCGCTGAAAAATTGTACTTTAAAGCTAAATCTCCTCTATTAACGCATAATGTACTCAAGCGATTTTCATAAAATAATTTTATGGTAGAGTATAAATATAAGATTATATGTGGTAGACAATTTTTAAAAATTTTAATAAGTTTCAGAAAAAAATTGAAAATGGAAAGTTTATGAAAAATTGCCGTCATTTTAAAATAAAAAGATTTAGTCGCAGAAAAAAACTATCTGCAAAAACTATCTTGAGCATAATCGAATGAATATGGATTGCAACTTCAACCCTTAAATGCATATTGTATCATTTTCGATACCATAAGTGTTCCCGATTTGTTGGAGGATTTTATTCACATATTCCGTATTCTCACCAGAAATTTAAAATAGCAATTTTCACTTTACTTAATGACGGACCATTCGTAATTAAATAAAGAAAAAATTACTATTTAGATTTTTCTGGTATGAATTCTGATTCTTTGAGTTGCGCATTTTTTGGAACGCGTTCTATCCTACGCATTTAAGGGTTAATCAAATTAGATCAGATAGTTTCCATGGAAACGGGATTTAAAGCTTGCTCATTTCACATAAGGCACATGGAACATCTCGAAAAGTAAAATGAATTAGAATTTGTAAAATGTTTAACATCATGTATTTTACTTAAAAATATGGATAAAAATTCATTTTTTTACAGTAAATATATACATACATAAATCAATTCAAAATGAATTACATAATATACATAAATCAAAAGAAATTAGTTTCATGCATACGTTAGTTTTCAAGAATTAGTTAACTATTTACATATCTCTATCATATTTTTCGAACAATAACAATATGTCGGTAATTTCCTAAAAAACTACTGAATATAAAACTGTAAAATTTGCTGTTATTTCAGAAAACATACTATTTGAGAATAATGAGAAGCAATTTTCAAAATGTAAGTCAAAAGAAATTAAATGAAATAATATTAAAAATATTTTACTAAAAAAACATTGAAAATCCTAAAAATTTTAAGACCATAATGTTCATTATTTATTTTTTTCCCATCAGACATAAGATATTAGATATTTTTAAACGAGCAAGTTAGTTACACAATTTTGAAAAGCTTAAATTGTTTATCTCAAACATAATTTTAGCAAAGTGTACCAAGATATTAAAAAACACATTTAGGAAAAAAAAAAATAACAAATAAATAAAAAGAGAAAAAATGTAATTTAACAAGCTACAACGATTATTTGGAAAGTGATATTTTCAAAAACCAAAATTTTAAAGACTTATAAATAAATTTTATATTTAATTTACTAATAAACATAATTTTTATGAAGATCATAACGAGTCATATTTTACGGACGCAATGCATTAAACATTAAATTTCCTAGTTAAATTTCCTATTAAAAAAAAACAGTAGTTAATAGATATACAACTTTTAACTGTTTAAAATGTGCATTTCTATTTGATGGAGTTAATCAGACTGACTTCTGAATGTCTCAATTTACGTACGACATGGATTAAACATTAATTTTCTGAACCCATCATAAACAAATTTTAATTGAATTAATAATTTTGCAATTTTTGGAACTGCAAAATTTTTAATTTCTATACATCGCACATTTTTAATTTTTACACCATTGCGCATTGAAAAAAATGCACTTTTAAATGAAATTTGTTTCAAATATTTATCACAATTTGTTTTTTAATTATTATAATTTTTTTAAGTTTTTATCACTTTTTTGTCATTGTGCCAACGGACGTATTCCATATTTGGACATTAAATATGAATCAATCAGAAAACGAATAAAATAAAAATCAGAAGTATTCCATTTTTAGACATTAATAATAGACCAATCATAAAAAGAGAAAAATTAAAAAATTAAAAAGTTGCGGAATTCAACCAACAAAAAGGTTCGGATATATTTTAGATTTCCCAGTTCTCTACGGAGGATAACAACTATTTTCTAAATAATTAATAAATGCACACAAACAGTGCTTAAAATGCATTATTTTAAAATCTTCCATCACCATAACCTTTAAAGTCAATAATTTTTTAGCGTATGTGCCATACAGTGTTGCCAGATGGGCTACTTATTTAAAATTCAGATTCTTGACTGATACCACTTTTTACAACTGATAAAATATACCTTATTCAATGGCATGATAATTAAGGCGAAAACAAAAGGTAATTTACTGTTTTTAAAAAGCGGTGCCAATCAAGAAATCTGAATTTTAAAAAAGTAGCCCACTGGCAACACTGGTGCCATCATGTGATGCTTTTTCGTACTACAAAAAGATTGAAGTAAATGTTACATTTTTCAATCACTGAACAGTACAGCCATTTTAAAGAGTTACCTAGTTGAGATCAATTTAACACCCAATCTATGTAAATGAGATATGTTATGGTATTATGAGCCATTGGGGAAAAGTTCAAATGTAGTATTAACTACTTAATAAAAGATGTGATAGAAAAAATTATAAATTTAAAACGAATGGAAAAATTTAAAAGAAAAATTAAACTAGAAAATAATACAATAATCTCTGTTAAATTTTTGCGGTACGAAATAGTAGAAGAATTGGCAAATATGCTTTAGCCCCATAATAATTAGCCCAATTTCTTAGGCCCATATTTAGAAACTCAAAAATTTAAAATATTTTATATTTTATGTGCCCTTAACGTCGAATAAGGTCTGCTTTATACACAATAAGAGCTAAACGCAAGTTGTGAATTCTACATATTCAGTCTTTTTCACAAGTTTTCAAACCACTTTACTGATCAATATTTTTGAAATAAACTTTCAAATAATGTTAATTTTTCTCATGGCTGTTATAGAATTTTTAATCTTTTATCACCGATTTTTCAAAACAGAAAATTTTGCTTAATTGAATTTTAAAAAATGCTCGGATTAAATAACACTACATTTACAGTAAAATTTTACTGATGAGAATAATAAATCATGTCGGAATATGGATGCCTTTAACTTAGTACGGGCAAATCACGATTGGCAAAAAATTGTTGTCCGTAGGATGCACAGGCAAAACAAGAAAGCGGTTACAGTAAACAAATGGAAGTATTTCACTTTGGAAGTCATAAATACATAGATTTCGATCCAATGAATTTTTTTCAGTGGTATATTTTAAAAGAAAAGAACATTTTTAATATTGCAGATGATAATTAAATACTATTCGAAAGTCGAAACCTTATAAAAATATACGAACCGCCTCTATATTACTGACAAAAAAAGTATTACTATTTAAACCAAAAAGAAAATAATTTTATTAATAGTTTTAGAAAATGCATTAAAACACAAAAAGAAAAATAATATCCTTCTTGTGTAATTAGTTCATTAATATTTTAACATTTAATCTTAGTCTTTGTAAGTATTAAGGTTATTAATAAAGACTCATGTAAGGAGAGTGTGATAATCTTATAATCTTTCGTTTCTAATAAACAGAAATTACTTTTAGTCTCTTTCCCTGCCTAATTCCCTAAGCCTTAAGTAGACATCCGAAAGGTGAAAAAAAAGTGTGTAGAAACTGTTAAGTAATTTGTTAGGTTATATCTCCGAAGAATTTTAATTACTCTCTTTGTTCTTTTTCAGTGTTAAAATATTATATTTGGGATTTTTTATGTCTTTATATAATTTTTGTTTTTTATGGACAAAAAGTTTATTTTTTAAAACCAAAATTTTTATTTTTATGTTGAGTAAAAATAAATAAATAAATAAATAAATATATTTAAAAAAAGTGTATTTATTTAAAATATTTAAATGTACGTTTAAATACGTTCAGTTAAAAAAAATTATTAAACAATTATTTAAAATATTTAAATGTACGTTTAAGTACTTCAGTAAAAAGAAAAAAAAAGTGTATTTATTAAAAATATTTCAATGTACGTTTAAATTTGATTTTGGAATTGGAATGCATTTGATAAGTAGTTTTCAGATTTCTTTTCTTATTTAATAGTATTTATATCCATGATGAGTAAATCTTACTGTGGCTCCCAAATAATAGTTTAATATTGCCGACGATAATTAAATACTATTCGAAATTAATACCATACATTTTTTTTTTTTGTTGTTATTTTAATTTTTTATAGTACGCATATCCATGATGAGTAAATATTACAGTGGCCTCAAAAGATTAGTTTAATATTTCAGACGATAATTAAATACTATTCGAAATTAATACCATACATTTTTTTTGTTGTTGTTTTAATTTTTTATAGTACGCATATCCATGATGAGTAAATATTACAGTGGCCTCAAAAGATTAGTTTAATATTTCAGACGATAATTAAATACTATTCGAAATTAATACCATACTTTTTTTTTGTTGTTTTAATTTTTTATAGTACGCATATCCATGATGAGTAAATATTACAGTGGCCTCAAAAGATTAGTTTAATATTTCAGACGATAATTAAATACTATTCGAAATTAAAGCCATACATTTTTTATTTCTAAAATTTAAATTTAAATGATAATGAAAGTCAAAATCGTAACAAAAATGTACTAACGACCTCAATATTATTGCCAAAAAAAATATTTCTATATAAACAAACAAACAAAAATAATAATAATCTTACTAACAGTTTTAAAAAATGACACAAAAACAAAAATGATATCATTCTTGTGTATACAGTTCATTAATATTTTAACATTTATTCTTAGTCTTTGTAAATATTACAGTTATTAATAAAGACTCATGTAAGGAGATTGTGATAATCTTATAATCTTTCGTTCCTAATAAACAAAAATTACTTTTAGTCTCTTGCCCTGCCTAATTTCCTAAGAATTACGTAGATATTCCATAGGTGAAAAAAACTATTAAGTAATTTGCTTGGTTATATCTCCGAAGAAATTTTAATTAGTTTCTTTTTTTTTTTTTTTTTTTTTTTTTTTTTTTTTTTTACTTTTAAAATATAATATTTGGTTTTCTTTCACCTTCATATAATATTTGTTTTTTTAATGGAAAAAAAGTTTCGTTTTTTAAACCAAAACTGTTATTTTTATGTTTAGTTATAGAAAAAAATGTGTAGGTATTAAAAATATTTAAATATGCGTTTAAGTTTTATTTTGGAATTGCGATGTACTTTATAAATACAGTGGCGCAGCCACAGTTGGGTTTTTTGAAATTAATATACCACTATTTTAATATAGTTAAAATTATATTAAAATAGTGGCGCCACTGTATTTATAAATACAGTGGCGCAGCCACAGTTGGATTTTTTGAAATTAATATACCACTATTTTAATATAGTTAAAATTATATAGTTTAATTAAGAAAAAATCATTTAAGTAAAGCGGAAAGAAAAAGTCTTAAAAAAAGAAAAAAAGAAAAGTCTTAAAGAAGTCTTAGAAAAAAAGTGGTATCAAGTGAGTCAAAACCTCTACCCAGGCTACGCCAGTGGTGAATAGTTTTCACACATTTTATTTTCATATTTTATAGTATGCATATCCATAATGGGTAAATATTACGGTGGCCTTCAACGACTATTTTAACATTGCAGACGATAATCAAATACTATTCGAAATTAATACCTTACATTTTTTATTGTTTAAATTTAAATTTAAATTTAAATAATAATGAAAGTCAAAATCATTACAAAAATGTATTAACGAATTATATATTATTGCCAAAAAATTATTTCTATATAGACAAACAAAATAATAATAAAAATAATCTTACTAACAGTTTTAAAAAATGCGTTAGACTAAAACAAAAATAATAACCTTCTTGTGTAAACAGTTCATTAATAATTTAACATTTAATCTTAGTCTTTGTAAGTATTACAGTTATTAATAAAGACTCATGTAAGGAGAGTGTGATAATCTTATAAGCCTTCGTACCTACTAAACAAAAATTACTTTTAGTCTCCTTCCCTGCCTAATTTCCTAAGCCTTAAGTAGATATCCCAAAGGTGAAAAAAGTGTGTAGAGCGTGTTAAATAATTTGTTGGATTATATCTCCGAAGAATTTTAATTACTCTCTTTGTTCTTTTTCAGTGTTAAAATATTATATTTGGGCTTTTTATATCTTTATATAATCTTTGTTTTTTCATGGACAGAAAGCTCTTATTTTTTTAAACCAAAATTTTTATTTTTATTTTAAATAAATAAATAAATAAATAAATGGTTGATTGTTAGTTAGTTCTGCAAAGTTTAACTGGTTGCATTTAGTGTAGTTTTTATAGCGAAGTGCAATTTAAGCTGAAGAACAAGTTTTAAATTTAAAATTTTATTATTCTGCTGTTTTAATCCTGGAACTATCAAAAAGAGGAATTGACGTATGCTAAAAATAGTGAAACTTCAACTGTGACCACTTTTGCTGAATTGATGTACAAATTACCATTACCACCGCTTAAAACATCTACCGATAAACTTATGCATAAAATGTTACCTTATTTAAATTCCTCGTTAATTGAAATTTCCAATAAAAAATAATAGCAAAATCTTGCATTTATTTTTACTGGTGGAGCTTCTACAATACTGGTTCCGCCGTTGACAACCAAAAGCAATTTTTTTTCAGTGTCTGTAAATAGGTTATGATATCTAGGTAAACTGACAACAGTAAAAAAATACATTTTTATCCACATTAGGGACAGAAAATTCATAGCAATAGGATGTTTTAGTAAAAAGAAATTTTCTAATAATTTTTACAGGTGAAAGTATTCACCGGCGATAGTACGAAACTGTTTATCCGATTACAAAAACCTAACAGTCATCTTGCGAGAACCTCCTCATTCACTTCAGTAGCAACTGCTAGACAATACATTATATGTCTCCTTTTTCATTCATAACTCCATTTATGCATATAAGTACAAAAGTTAATTACTAAAATCATGAGTTTATAAATGGTGCCTCTTTATATATGTATTTCTTTTAGTTTTTACGCATCTTAACAACTATCCCAGGCTTTATATCTTTTTAGTTCCAGAGATATTCCTTTGCGAAATTGTAAAAATGACTGATTGATTCCGGAATTGACGTACAAATTTATTTATTGCTTATTCGCCAAATTGGTTAAAAGCCAGCGAGAACCTTGATTCTACCCATCACTAAAACAACATTTGTCTGCTCACCTGGATTGCTAATTTGGCTTCTTCTATCAATTTAAAAACTTCGAATTTTTATTAGAATGTTTTAATGTAGGACCTTGAATTAACAGACTGTCATTAAATTTATAAAGTTTCTGGTGTGAATGTAAAATTTCATAATTAAAAATTAAGATCTGGCAACCCTGTTGCTCACTGCTTTACGAAAACTAATATTTGTTATTATTATAATTTTAAACAACAAATTTTGAAATTTCTCGCTATTTGATGCTAAAGCTAATGAAAACATTTTTCCAATTTAGAATTATCACAACATAAATTCACTACAATTCTGCAGAACCTTTTCTAATTTACTTGACATAAATCAAGGCCAAAATTTAACTGCACAAGCAACTTGAAAGGTGTAATGAAACAGACTATGTTCACCATCATATAAATCAACACAATCCTATGGCTCATTTATTAAATCGCTTTTAAATAATTTCTATTAGAATTATTTCTTCGCAAAACATGTTCATAAAAATTTAGGGCATAAGTAGGAAATTGTCATTCACGCATTTCTTTGTTTCAACTAATGTTTTTCATGAACTAAGAATTTTAACGACCTGCAATTAATTATTTTTGCACGAAAATCTTAAAAAAAAAAACACTATTTTTGCTGGGTAATTTTTGTTAAATCTCCAATCAGTCTAATAGTGATTTTACATTTGTATTGTGCATATGAGCCACACACATATAAACCGATTGCAATATATTCTAGAATTTAGATTATTTGCAAAATCATGAACATTAATCTAGAGAAATGCTAATTCAGAGTTGCCAAGTCTCTGGCTTTTTGTACACCAATCTTATTTTACAGTAAATGGTGTTATTTTAAATCGCTGAAAGGTTCCAATTAAATTAAGCAATATTTTCTGTATTAAAATTCTGGTATCCAAAAAGCCGGAGATTTGGCAGCTCTGGCTAATTGTAACTACTCTAATAAAATTGGAATAATCGGAATCTCAGAATCGGAATTATTATTTGATTCATTATCACAAACTGTTAACATAAATTTACGTCTTAATAAAATCTGTAATTTCATATTATGTTAGTTACAGGATTCCTTTTTCTCATATTTCTAGCTCTGTATTTTATTTGTTATATTATTTCCGAAAAAAAATACAAAACCCTTCTATTTTTAAATACTTAGATTGGAAACAGTATTATTTATATACAATCACGTGATGTAAATATGTAGAAAACCATGATATTTTCTTCCAAGTAATACAAACAAATTGTTATGATACAAAAAATGTTTGATTCTTATTTTAAAAATGTTTAGAAAACGTAATCATAAATATCTTTGAATCGACTAAGATATCCACTTTGAAGCGAACAGAAATTAAACATTTTGCAAAAATTAAAGTACTATCTTTAATTGTTGGAACGAGTCGCTAAAAATGCAAATTAAAATATCTGTGAAGTCACACACTTGAGTATTTAAGTTCATCTTCAAACAGCTTCAATTATTCATGATGTTGCCAGCTATGAATATTCAGCAGGAATTAGAAACTAGAATTCAGAAACTGCTACTTTTAAATCGTTCAAAAAGGCATGTGCATATTGTCTTTTTCGGAAGTTATATATATTTAGTAAAATTCAAAACTGAGAATTCCCGTGATAAAAGTGATGATACGAAAATTTATAGGATGGCATGTACCGGGTGTTCCAAAAATGACTGATGGAACTTGCAAACGATGACAGCTATTTAAAAAGATTTTGTAGGAGGGTTATGTATATTGTCAGGAGTTTTTTTACCGTATCTTTTTTATTTTAGTTCGCATCTCAAACAATAGGTGGCGCTGACGGCGATTGAAAGCCAAGTGCTCAATGGTGAGTGAAGCGTCGACCTGGTCTTCAATCGCCGTCAGCGCCACCTATTGTTTGAGATGCGAACTAAAATAAAAAATTACGGTTGTCCCGATTGGTGGTCACAAAATAACACGCAGATGTTTTAACTTAATTCTATTTTTATTTTACAGAACTATGAGCGCAATTTCTGACTCCATCTATCATCGAACAACAAGCTAATTAAAAAACGTAAACAAATTACCGTCTGCGATCGCTATGGTAACCGCTCAAGGCATTGCCATTCTAAACTGTGAAATATTTCCAACCTTACGTGGTAACCATAGCAATCACCATAGAGTATCCCCCCAGTGACGAAGGGTACCGAAGAAACGATATAATTTATAATTATTTTTAAGTTTTTTTGTTTTTGTTTTAGGTCAGAATTCACGCTGGTTGAAAAAAAATTACAAAGATATACCTTAAAATAAATTTGAAATGCAACAAAAATAAGAAATATAACAAAATAGAGAAATAATATATAGATATGCAAAAATGAACAGTTTTAACAATAATTTCAGAAAGTAATGTAAGATGCCAGTTTTTTAGGAAAATGGACATGTCTGCCCGAACGTGTGACAGTTTTTGTTTGGTCAGGATTACTGTCCGATTTAACAGAAAGTTTTAAATTAGAATTCTCTGGAACAGCTTTCGTCAACAAGTCTGATTGAGGAATCAAATGAGCTGGCTTCACACGATCTATTGATACCGTGGACTTACGACCATTGAGTTCGATTGTTATGGTTTTTCCAGTTCTACTTAGAACTTTGTGAGGACCAGTATATGGTTGACACAATGGAGGTTGTACATGGTCAACTCTTAGAAAGATGTGTGAACAAGATGTCAAAGAAGGGTGTATATAGAACTTCTCGTGGCAGTGAGCTGATGTAGCAACTGGATTTAACTGCCGCATGGTGTTTCTTAGTTGAGTCACGAAGTTCTCGTTGCATGGTTGGATTAAAGATTCATCCAGCATGTCACATGGCAATCTCAACGTAGTGCCGAAAACAAGTTCAGCGCAAGAAGCTTGTATATCTTCCTTCACTGCTGTGCGAATGCCTAGTAAAACTATCGGCAATACTTCAGTCCATCTATTGGTTTCGTGAGCTTTGATGGATGACTTTAAATGTCGATGAAATCTTTCGATAATGCCATTGGATATAGGATGATAAGCGGTGGTTCGGATCTTCTTTGTTCCCAACATTTTCGTAAATTCATCAAAAATCGCTGATCGCATTTGGGGACCTTGATCCGTGGTTATGAGTGAAGGACAACCAAATCTTGAAATCCAGTCCTTGAATATGGCATTGCAAATTGTTTTGGCTAGTGTATCAGATATGGGTATAGCTTCTGGCCATCTGGTAAATCGGTCGATAATCGTTAAAAGATAGCTGAAACCGTCAGATGGAGGCAAGGGACCCACAATATCTATGTGAATCTGGGAAAAACGTGCATCAGGAAGAGAGAACGTGCCAAGAGATGCTTTGGTGTGCCTTTGTATTTTGGATCTTTGACACGACTCACAGCAACGAACCCAGTTTTTGATGTCTCGTTTCATATTTGGCCATACGTATCTGGAACAAATTAATTTTGTGGTGGCTGCTATTCCAGCAAGAGATAGGTTGTGCAAATGTTCGTATATCAGTCGACGAAAGGAGCTAGGAACTAAGGGTCGAGGCGTACCTGTGGAAGTATCACATAGTAGGTTACGATCAGAAATGAGGCACGGTTTTAATTCCAATTTTAGCGATGAATTATGCAGCAGGTTTTGTAGCTCTGAATCATCTTTCTGAGCTTCAGCAAAATCATCAAAATTTAAGATTGGAGATTTTGAAATAGAATCAATTTCAATTCTTGAAAGGCAATCTGCTACAGTGTTTTTGGAACCTGGTACATGTCTAATGTCAGTGGAATATTGGGAAATAAAATCTAAATGGCGTAATTGCCGAGGCGAGCATTTATGGGGATTTTGTTTAAATGCATAAATTAACGGTTTCTGATCAGTATAAATTTTAAAATTTCTCCCTTCTAACATATGCCGAAATTTCTTTATTGCTGAATATATAGAAAATAATTCCCGGTCATAAGTTGACCAATTCCGCTGACTCTTGTTTAATTTCATGGAAAAAAATGCTAAAGGTTCATAATGTTCCTTAAAAAATTGCATAAGAGTGCCGCCGATCGCGACATCTGAAGCGTCAACCCATATACTTAACTCAACACCTGGAATGGGATGCCGTAAAAGAGCTGCTTGAGCTATGGCATTTTTGGCATCTGTGAAAGCCTTTTCAGCATTTTCGTTCCAATTAATCGGTTCGGAAGTTTTCGGAACACGGGAACGAGATTTCTTTTTGTTTGGATGGCCTTCTAATAATTGCACTAAAGGCGCAAGTATGTGTGCAGCTTTATATATAAAAGATCTATAAAAATTAAACATTCCCAAAAATCGTTGAAGTTGAGATAAAGTTGTGGGCTGTGGAAAATCAATTATGCATTTAACTTTATCAGGAAGTGGCTGAATACCGTGTTCAGATATTCGAAATCCTAAGAAATCGATGGTAGGTTTACCAAATGTGCACTTGGAAACATTTATGCACAAACCATATTCTTCTAATTTGGAAAATAAGGCTTTTAAATGATGATAATGCTCCTCTTCATTTTTAGAGGCAATAAGTATATCATCAATAAAAGCATAAACGCCAGGTAAATCGCGTATTATTTCGTCGATGAATCTCTGAAATGTGGCAGATGCATTGCATAAGCCAAACTGCATGCGTGTGCTTTCGAATAATCCGAAAGGTGTGCATATCGCTGTTTTAGGAATATCATCAGGATTGATTGGTATTTGATGATACGCTTTGATTAGGTCAATGTGACTAAAAATTTTAGTGTTGCGTAAATTATCAGTAAAATCAGCTATACACGGAATCGGATATCTGTCTTTTACAGTTTGCGCATTCAAGGCACGATAATCGCCTACAGGTCTCCACTCCACAGTTCCTTTTTTTGGAACCATGTGCAAAGGTGATGCATAATTGCTACATGAAGGTCTTAAATGTCCTAGTTGTATCATATTTTGAAATTCCATTTTAGCGATTTTCAGGCGATCCGGAGCTAACCTTCGACGTTTTGCCACAACTGGAGGTCCTTTTGTTTTAATAAAATGCATCGTGTTGTGTTTAACAGGCTGATTAGGATCTGGTAATTTTGTTATAGATGGAAATTTTATTAGAAGTTCATTATATATGCTATCAATAGTGATTGTTTTTACTGAATGAATGGATGCACATTTCATGTGGCCTGTCGTTTCAAATTTTGTTTTTAAATCCCTTAGACATTTATGACGGAGATCTGGGACCAATTCGAAATTATGGAGAAAATCTGCTCCCAATATTGGTGTACTAATATTTGCCACTAGAAAAGTCCAATTAAACTTTCGCCTTAAGTTAAAGTCTAGAGAAAGGGTTTGTTGACCATAAACATTTATAGTTGAAGAATTAGCAGCCAAAAGTGTTTGTACGGGTGGGTTCCGTTTTTGTAAATTATTGGCAGGAAGGATTGACACATCCGACCCTGTGTCGACCAGAAAGGAAACATTTGTTGTCCGGTCTTTAATGAACAGGCGACGTGACTGCTGAGGCAAAGAATAAGTCGCCTCTACTCTTTGCTTATTTCGTTTCCCGACCAAGAACATGGTTTTACGCATTTTTCTTCTTTACATTTTGTTCCAAATCGTCGATGGTACCAACAAATAGATGAATAGCGCTTAGCACTGTTATTTCGCTCGCGAGGATTACTCGAATTTCTACGGTATGGTGATCGTCCACATGAAAATGCAATTTGATCGATGCGCTTATTTAGTTTTTCAATTTCTCTCATAAATTTATATTCTATTGACTGTTCATTCGTGCTGGACACGGTAAATACAGAAAGAGGAGACGGAGTAACCTCCGAAATCCGATCCGAAATTTCCGCAGCTTTTTCAAGGGTTAAATCAGAAACAGCCGCTAAAATTGTTTGAACAGAATTTGGTAAACGCGTCAAAAATAACTCTAACATTAAATTGTCAGGAACATTTAGGGATTCCGCGCGACGTTTCATGCTACGTAATAAATCTGAAGGTTTCCGATTGCCTAGTTCTTCCCCAGACGATAGTTGCCGTATTTCTTGCTGAGATGACTCTCCCGAACGCGCAATTAATTCCTTTTTTAAGATGCCATAAGGATCGGTAGCATCCGGTTGCATTAATATGTCACGAACAATAGATGCAATATCGGGTGGAAGATGCGACACAATATAGTTATATTTAGTAACAGATTCTGTTATTGCTTTGGGGGTAGCTAAAGCAAATGTACTTTCGCACATTACAAACCAAAGCGCCGGATCCGATCTATTATATATGGGGATTTGAACAGCATCGACATTAGACATGATTTATAATTGTTAATATAGAAAAAGCACAGTTAAATCAAAATAAAATTCGCGAGTTAAAATTTTACTGTAAATTAATAGAAGAAATATCAGAAAAATGATTCAGAAGTACTTATCTGTTTAGCAGCTAACATATCCATAATCATTTTGCATGATTTACTTCAATCACAATGGAACAAGGTCTTCTTAACAATCTACGAAAATCTCACTTTCCAATTGCTCATGGTATTTTTCTACAGTCCAGAGGTCACCAAATGTCCCGATTGGTGGTCACAAAATAACACGCAGATGTTTTAACTTAATTCTATTTTTATTTTACAGAACTATGAGCGCAATTTCTAACTCCATCTATCATCGAACAACAAGCTAATTAAAAAACGTAAACAAATTACCGTCTGCGATCGCTATGGTAACCGCTCAAGGCATTGCCATTCTAAACTGTGAAATATTTCCAACCTTACGTGGTAACCATAGCAATCACCATACGGTAAAAAACTCCTGACATTATACATAACCCTCCTGCAAAATTTTTTATTAAATAGCTGTCACCGTTTGCAAGTTATTGAATTTTAAAATCCATCAGTCATTTTTGGGACACCCGGTATATACTCATACATAAAGAAAAAGAACTACGACAAATTCTTAATGAATCGGAGCTTTTGATATCAAAGTATCCATTTTGTAGGCTAATGCTGGGTTCGTAAGGTTAAAAGACTTTCAAGGATCTTTTAACTCATTAAAGCCAGTTGGCAAGAAAATTTTCCATGTAAAGCGATCTAAACTTTTAAATTTCAATACCGATATTTTAGTTTGGAATTTTTCACATTAGCTAATCTTTAATTATGAGCGATTAAAGAATTCAAAATCTCAATTTGGAAAAAAACGGTGTCGGAGTATTGAAAAAGCTGTAAAAGAGGCTCGTTTTTAATGGGTTGATAGAATTTTTCAAAAGAAATATTTTATTATTTAAGAGAATCCGGGACTCAAAAATATTCAATTTTTCTACAAAACATTATTGCATTATTTTTTTCCCTTCAAATGACGTTAAAATAATGTTTCTATTTTAACTGGAACAGGAAATATTATTTTTTTCGTTTTGGTTTATTTTCAAAATCTTAGCTTTCAAGCAAGGAATATCATGGAAATGATTTCCCGTGCAGATGCGTTTTTCTTCTGAATGGGTTTTTTCCCATTTCTTGTATTTAAATTGTTATAACTCAAGAACCATTAAAGATAACTTGGGACAAGTCTTTTTCAATATTTTATTTTAATTTTGTGTCAGCAAATTAAAAAATGTGTGTATTTACTTTTGAAGATGTGATTTTTTATTTTATCATTTTACAACCAAATCAAGTTACATCATTTTTCTTTTTAATTTTTTTTCTGTAAATCCTTATAATTTTTATTCAAATTAATAATTTTGGAAATGCTGAATCAAAATTAAAGCTTATATATTTCTGTTTATTTAAATGCAAATAAAATAAAATTCTACAAATAATATTTCGAGTTATAACAATTTTAAATTACCCTACTTCTTTAATAAATTTTAAATAAAAAAAAAATATGAGAAGTTTAATTATTTGATTTTGTTTACAAATAATATGGTTGGCCATCATAAAAAATTTTAAATTTTAACTGAAGAAATAAAAATTATTTTAAAATATATCTCGGTCCCCTCAATGGGGAAAAAAAGAAATTTCTGGAACTAAAACATTTAAAATCGACGAAATTGCTTGGTGCATAGGGCTAGTTCCAGGCGAACTTGTTTGTCTGTTACATAGCTGAAAATCACTATGCTTGTTGGCCACCGCTTTTTTCGAAAAGCTCGCTTTGCCTTATTCAATTGATGAGATATGTTCCATAAAATAAATCACACTTTTTCGCTCTAAAATACTGGTAGCGAAAAATCGTAGTATGTAACAGAAAAACAAATTCGCGTGGAAATAGCCATAGGTACCCAGGGATTAACCCTTTCCGGCGCAGAAAAATTCTGTTCGTAAAATGAGAAATTGTAGACTGACACCGGAATTTACAGAAGACTTTTTTAGAAATTAAGAATTTCCTGGTTTAAGCTGTCATTGTAAAAGTAAAATTTTACTACAATATTATTGGTGCCGTTTGTAAGTTTGGAATTGAAATTAGGTGTTGCCGGAGTGGTAACACTGCGCCGGAAAGGGTTAAAGAAAAAAAGTTATAGCCTCGGTTCAAGCTGAGAAAGTACCCTCTTCTGAAACCTGAGCACTGTTTAACAGAAATAGCCCAACTCGTAGGCACGTATTATGTGGTACTCACAAGGAAGGTCTCCATACGGGCATACTCAGAAAAATCTGTTCTTCTCATATAGTTATATATGTTTATAAAAAAAATTGGCGGAACCTCCTTATAACGTCCGTAAAAAAATAATGAAAATTTCGTTTATTTGGCAATTTATCTCCGGTTGGCGAAAAAACGAAATTTTGAAAAATACGCTTTTACGCTTCGAATACTTTTTAAAGAAAAAACTTTCTATGTTCAATTTATTTAAATAAGTTTAGTTTAAGTAATTTTAGTTTTATGTACTTATAACAAAATGAAATTAATATATTTTATCATTTAAAACACAATTTAAATTGATTAAAATTGTTCCAAATTGAAAAATACACTGTTAAAAATCTGCTGCATTTTGTTGCAACGCACTCCCTTGCTTTTATAGAAAATGGTTACTTGGCCGTGAAATGGAGCTTTCTCATTGGTTGGAATAGAGATATTATATACAAGCAGTGGAGTGTGTTGCAGCAAAATGCAGCAGATTTTTAACAGTGTTGCACAAGCTACAACACCGCTAAAAATATGTACCATTTTCTGCAGCGTCACTCCACCGCTTTTATAGAAAACGGTCAATTCACTGTGCTATGGAGCATTCTCATTGGTCAGAAGAGAGACATTCCATAAAAGTAGTGGAGTGACTTTGCAGTAAATGCTGCAGATTTTTAACAGTGAAGCCAATTAAAATCAATTTTCGTTAAAATCGTCTGCTTTTGGCGAGGAAATGCACTGCTCGCCAAATCCCGCGTCGCTTTCAGCTTTTCACGCCAATTATTCCAAACTATTTTATTTTTTTACATATCTAATAATGTAATTCCGCCGCTAATTTTCACTGATCTTTTATTACCTACATGAGTAGATTAATTCGTTTTTTTTTCAAAAAATTCTGAGTACGCCCCCAATGGAGACTTTCCTTGTCAGTAATATTTAACCCCTTGGAGACGAGCGACACTTATACATGTCGCAAAAGGGTTTAAGAATCCTTGTTTATCCTCATCAGTCAAATTTTACTGTAAAATTTGCCTTTTTTTATTGGAGCATTTTCGCGATTTAAAAAGCCAAATTTCTGTTTTTAAAAACCGGTGACAAAACATTAAAAATGTCATAAAAGGCTCCCGTCGCGAAGGGGTCAATGTCAAAAAGTGGAGTTTACGTAGACTAGATGGTTGAATTAACTAAGCTGGGAACCGGAATATTAGAATATAGCATTGACACAAAAAGGGCGGCTGTCGAAGGCATATTTCAGCGTTTGTACAATCTTTTGAATTTTACTACCAAGAATTTTTAAAAGTTTATATTGCTTTAGTTTTCTGCGATTAAGTAAGTAAAAATAGTCTTTTCTGTACATATGTAATATATGTATATATATATGTGTGTGTGTGTGTGTGTGTGTGTTTATCTTTTTTCGGCAATCGCAATTTTTGTGGCAGCATTGTAGTCTATTATTAAGGTGGCGGTGACGCTAGGCATTACTTACTCATTATTTACCCAACCATCCATTCTTAGTATAGTATCACGGTTCGTAGGGGTCCTGGAATTTAGTACTAGTATGTTTTGACAGAAAATCTCCTATTAAATAAAACGAAATTAGGCGTTTTTTGAACTACATTTGTTTTTCTATAAAGAAATGCTGGTATTTCATCTGAAAATACTGCACTCGCACTAACCATGAGCTCAAACGAGGATATTTGGTGATGGATTGAACTGCATTTTATTCCATTGGGCAGTGATTTTTCTTGATGGAAGCCAAACAGTCCCCTTCCAAAAAAAAAAAGTACAGGATTAGCATAAGAAACTAATTTATAACTTATTCAAAACTTCTACCTCATCACCAATGGTCTTTTGAGCACCGTAATGTTCAGACCAGATTTGCCTCCATTCGTATTTCAAATTTCGCATTCGTCCTAAAAATTTTGAAAGAAGAAGCTGTATTTCCTGCAATCATAAAATGCCTGTCATTAAATAAATCAAAAAAAATTTTTTTTCGGGCAGGAATTTAGATTTGTAAAATAAAAGTGGGGGCGAAATTGGCAACCCTGGTTAAAAAACAAATAGTGCAAATAACAAAATAACAGTTTAACGCAAGAACACTGAGAAGGTGTGAAATTATCACTGAGCAATGACCATTTTTTGATTCAAACCAGAAATTACTTCATAAAATTAATTATAAATATATAGAACAGTGTTGCCAGATTGTCGAAAGCGAATTTCCCCAAAATTTCTGGAATTTTCCCCAAATCATGGCTTTTTTTAGAAAAAATTTCCAACGCAATTTCTACTCAAAAATGCAAGTTCTCAATTTTCAATTTTCTGTTATAAAAATTTTTTAACACATTTAAACTCAATTTTTCCCCAAATCAAGCACTTTTTTTAAAAAATTCATCATTTAGAAAAAAAAAAAAACTTAAATTTAGCAGAATTTTTTATGTATATTCACAGCTTATCGACGAGAAAAAAAAGAGATACATTTTACAACGATAAGCCCATTTCCACTTTTGTTTAAATGGTTGCTAGTCTATGATTTCACTAGCTCTATCTACACTTTATATACCAATAACTTTAATAATAACTTTTTAAGATCTTGACTATATCTGATAAGTTAGAGTTTGAATGAATCTGAGATTATGTTGGCATTATGTGCTTTTATCTGACTTAAGCTATAAAACATTATTTTTAATTTTTTGTCACGCCTCCCCTACTGAAGCACCTATGCAATGCAAAGTATCTATATTGTATGAATCATTGCGATTTTGTCAATAATAAAACAAATATAGCTGCTTTTAATATCTTTAATTAAATCTTTTTAAAAATACAGCAAATGAACTCTTCGAACATGCATTGAAGATTTAGTAATGAAAAGGTCTAAGTCGTTTAAGACTGCAGAGTTTTCATTTGTTTCTTATGAAAATAACTAAGAGGGCTGCTGCATTTATTGAATGATTGTCAATTATAAAGGTAGCAATGTGACTGTAGTATGCATTTGTAGGTCTTGCAATTGCAAATATCGCTACTGGCATTCCATGAAACACAAACTAACCATCACTGATCAACAAAAAAAAAGTTATATGTATATATATATTTAATATTTGTAGAAATTTATATTATTAAATGAAATGTATTTCTGTACTTGTGTGTCTGTCCGTGATACGAGTATCAGGGAAAACTACCCGACTTACTTATCTGAAAATTCAGATGAAGGATAGTCCGTATTGCAGATCATGATGAATCTGTATGGTGAGCACGACCACGAGAGTAACTATTTATAGAGAGTAATTAGTTATTATTTCTGTATTTTATTTTTGCTTTTCAAATCAAAATTAAATTCGAGACATATCCAGTATTGGCAAACGTGAAAAGTAAACATTGAGCTTGCGAAAACAATTCCCCAGCTTTTCCCCAAAAATTTTCGTTGTCCCCAAGATTTAGTTGTCCCCAAAAAATTCTCCTGAAGGTTCAAAATTCCCCAAATTGGGGACAATATTTCCAATCTGACAACACTGATATAGAAGATCATTTAAGTTAAATAAATAACCTAAATATTTCTAAATACATTTTCCGGTTTGAAATACTTTTTTTTACTAAATTTACATCAAATTTCCCGTCGTTTTAGTGTTAATTCGCAGCAAATTATTAATTCTTATGAGGTCATCTTGTAGTTCAGATCTTAATCCAGATGAGAATTTATGTATAGAGTTCGTATGCGTCAGGGATTTAGGGGTTTTAATATTAAGAATTTCATAAAGTAGTGAATGAATAGAAATCGAATGAATAGAAATAGTATATGAATAGAAATAGATTTTTTTCCTCAAATAAAGCAAATATTATTTTATCTACATTTTGGTAAAAGTCTATTGAATGTCCCTTGAAGCTTACGAAATCTAATACAATATTACAACGCTTGAAATTTACAAAAGCAGTTTTCGGTATTCTTCTCTAGACGAACTCAAAGCGCTCATAGAGATTCTCAGTTCAAAATTAATCGAAAAAATATTTGTTTCAATAAAATCTCGCATATTTGAAATGATTAAAAAGAGTTAATGTCGTATCAAATTTCTGATTTTATTCAATTTTGTTAAATTAAGACATTGTGGGACATTTTATTTAAATTCTGAATGACAGTAATTAAGTTCTTTTATTAAAGTTTTACTAAAGTACAATTTTCAAAATGTAAGATAAGATTTTTTTTTTTTTTGCTATTCTCAAAATACAAAGAAAATTAAAAATATAGGTGCATTAATGTGGTGTATCAAACAACTGTACGCCAGAAACTTAAGGGAGTCGTTTATCAATTTTACTTTAACATCGGATTTAATATCTATTATTTGCAATATAAATACGAATGGCTATTTCCATGCGAACTTGTTTGTCTGTTACGCAGCTGAAAATCGCTATGTTTTTTGGCTACCGTTATTTTCGAAAAGTTTGCTTCGCAATTGATGAGATATTTTAGACTAAATAAGTAACATACTTCCTCTCTAAAATACTGGTCGCCAAAAATCGTAGTGTATAACAGACAAAGAAGTTCGCATGGAAATACCCGAATGCATGAAATCTTTTTGCGAACCTCTTGAGGGCCAAGCATAATGTCTCTGTAATGTTGGATTTTCATCGTAAAAATAGAGAAAATTTATTTTTAAGTAATGAAAAGCAATCTTCCATAATATGTAATATAAATTATCGTTCTATGTCGAAGGCTAACAAAAGCATTTGACTGAATTGCATTATCATAAATATCCAATAATTTATGGAAATTGAATAATTATACGACTATACGTCAAAGCATTGAAGAAAATATAGAAAATCCATACAAAAACTGAAGCAATGAATCATAATATATATATACTTATATTTTATTAATACTGACTAGAAAATTTAGTAATTGTTAGAAAGAATTGCAATTGAAAAAAAATAACAAAATTGTAATTTAACAAACTACAACGACTATTTGTAAAAGACTGTTTTCAAAGAAATTCTATCTTTAAATTAATAATAATAATAAATGTCATTTTTAGGATGATTATAACAAGTCATACATTACGTACGTCGTGCCTTAAATATTAAAAATCCTAAACCAATGATTAAAAAAAACAGTAATTTATAGATAGACAACTTTAACTGTTTAAAATTTCATTTTTATTTGATGGAGTTAATCAGACGGTCTTCTGAACGCCTCATATTACGTACAACATGGATTAATCATTAATATTCCTGGTCCCATCACAAACAAATTTTAAATAAAATTTCAGTTTTACACTTTTCGGTGCTGCAAATTTTTAAACTTCTAAACATAGCGCATTTAAAATTTTTACACCAATGCGTAGAGTAAGAAACACACTTTTTACTCTACGCAAACCATGTACAGAAGTATTCCGTCGTAGAACAGAAGTATTGTGGCAACTTCAATACTTCTGTTCCACAGTAGTGAAGTTGCCAATACTGTGGATGTTTACTGGTAAACATCCACAACAGAAATATTCTGTTGTGGCAACAGAAGTATTCCGTTTCTGGGCATTAATCTTGGACCAATAAGGAAACGAATAAAATAAAATAAGTTGCGGAATTCAACCAATAAAAATATTAAGATATGCTTCAGATTACAGAATTCTCTACCGAGGACAACAACTACTTTACAAATAGTTAAAAAATCTTTTGTAAAAGAATTTGACTGTAAAATATTAAATAATTATCGCGAATGAATAAAATTACAATCGGGTATGCGTAAAATAAGTAAAATAAGCTTTAGAAATTTTAACTGCATTTTTCCCTTTAATAATTTCTACGAATTTAGAATTTCTTTTGATAACTTAATACATAAGTCATATTTTTGTGTATTTTATCGTCTACGAGTGCTATAATTACGGTGACATTAAATTTTACTCTTTTAAAATATCTGCCGAAAATACAAGCAAAAAATGTTTTATTAATGCATTTAATAAATGAATATTTATATTTTACGCAATAAAATCTACGAGTTTCTTAGTCAGTAGTCGTTAATTGGATAAAAGATGAATTTTATAATTTAAAGTCATTAACTAATGGCATACAGTTTTTCGATAATTAAAAATTAATGAAGTTTGTTTCAAAAAATAAAAATCGATAGCGAAAACAGTTGATTATGCGTGATTTCAATACATGAATTAATTCAAATATTATGAAAAATATGTATTGAAAAACCACCAAGAAAATAAATTTTTGAAGACATAAAAATTAATAATTTCATTTCCTTTTGCAAATGTCCTATTATTATTAAATCGCAAGTTAATAACCTAGAAATTTAAAAAATATATATACAGGGTGTTTATAAAGTCCCGGGCCCATTTTGATGTTAAGTAACTCATAAAATAATAAAGATAGATTAAAATTAATAACATAAATGGTTAGATAGACTCGAAAATTTTCATGACCCTTGTCAATGAACTTCCACGTATTCACCCTTCGTCTTACGGAGAATATCAAGTCTATAGTCTGTGGATGCCGACATGCTTGCCACTAACTGGTGTGAAATTGATTATCGACTTGATATTCTCCGTGTGACGAAGGGGGCACACGTGGAAGTTCATTGAAAAGGGTCATGAAACTTTTTGAGTCTATCTAACCATTTATGTTATTAATTTTAATCTATCTTTTTTATTTTATGAGTTATTAAACATCAAAATGGGTCCGGGACATTATAAACATTCTGCACTAAAGTCATATTTTTGTGTATCTTATGTTCTACGAGTGTTATAACTATGATGACACTCCATTTTAGCCTTTCAACACATCTTCCAAGAAAACACAGAGGCAATTTTTTTTTATTATTGCATTTAATAAATGAATATTTATATTTTACGAAAACTAAATTTAGGATCTTTTTAAACAATAATCGTTAATTGGATAAGAGATGAATTTCATTATTTAAAGGCATTAACTGATGGCATGTAGTTTTTCGTTTATTAAAATTGAATGAATTTTGTTTAAAAAATTAAAATGTATAGCGAAAATAAATGATTAAACGTGAATTAAAAACATAAATTAAGTCAATTTTTTTTTTGGAAAACATGTATTAAAAAACAGCCAAGAAATTATTTTTTTCAAGACATTAAAAGTATATAATTTTATGTCCATCCGTAAAAATACTATATATGTAAATCACAAATTAATGTAAAATTATACCCATATGCATTGCTGACAGCTTTTACGCATTTTTCCTATCACAAAAATCTTATAGTAAATATTGTCTTATATAATCGTCGAAATCGTATGATTATATAAACAGAAAATCTCTGTACGATTTTAGTGGTAGAAAAAATGCGTAAAAGTTGGTATCTATGCCAGAGGGTACCTAAAAAATACAGAAAAAAAAAAACAGCCAAAGCTGAATTCTAAAAACCGGGGAATAAAGCTGGTTTCATAAAAGCTCTTTTACTATAACTTTTTTAATTCATCTTATTGTGAACATTTATTGAAAGGGTGTATACATATTCAGTTTTGCGCCAACCTTGAAAATGTCATTGCATACTGCTGTATATCCTGTATTTCAGTCGAATGAATTAATCCAGCGGCTCCCAAACTTTCTTGTTACGCGACCCACCTTTCAGTGAAAAAAAAATTTCGCGACCCACTCAAGATAAAGTTGTATATCAGTATAGTAATTTTTGTACGAGCTCTATACGCTCAGGTATCCTATCCTACGAAAAATGTAAATTTTTGTAAGGAAGATGCATTATCAATAAAAACAAGGTTTAGCAATCTCAATGTTTATAAGTGAATGGTATGTAAAACAATGCACATTAATAGCATTTACCCTAAGCCTAAATACATATCCGTGTTGCTCAGGCTTCAAAAATACTTCAAACAGGTAAAAAGCGGGAAGATAGTGAGGAGAATTGTGGAAAGATTGAGGGACATGTACATAGCTGCCAACTTTTACGCATTTTTCCTACCACAAAAAATTTATAGTGAATTTTGTTTTATTTAATCATTGAAATCTTATTATTAAACAAATGAAAAATTTCTGTAGAATTTTAGTGGTAACAAAAATGCGTAAAAGTTGGCAGGAATGCATATATCATAGATGGAAGTGTTTCAATAAAAATGACTGCTAGCTACCACTAAATGTCAATTATATTTATCGCCGTGTTTAATGACAGACTTTCAAAGATTTAATAAAGCAAAGAATACTAGTAAAATTTAGCGGTAGAAATCAACCTTTTAAAATCGGAGCTCGCTCATATAATATTTTGAAAATTTCGTGAAATTTTAGTTAACCACTTAATGGTCGCATTAAATTACGGTTTAAAAATTCAAATTCATTTTTTCCACAACTTTTTAAAAAAAGATTGATCTTATTTAGCTTTCCTACCCTGTTCAAAATTAGTCAAACTCTAAAAAAATTCAAAAACATTTGACACCAGAATTTTTATTTAAAACTATTTTATTTATTTATTTAACTTAGTTCTGTGAATCTTTTATTTAACTCAATGTATAAATTTTTTTGGTTCAAATCGAGTAGAATATATGATAGAAACGGGTCACTTCGACCCCCTTCAGGGTAGGAAGGTTAATGACAAGTAAAATGATACTAGAATAAAACCAATTACACTATTTTATAAAACTGGTGGGAATCAAACAATTCTGAATAAAAGCCCTGAAGCTTGCAGCCCGTGAATGTCTCGGGCGCGACGATTAAGTGGTTAAGGAAACAAAATGGTGTAAGGATAATTATCAACAAGGCAAAGCTTCCACTGGTCCATTTTTTGAAAACCAGTAATTTTTAGAAAGGAATTCGTGGTAGGTTTCAGCAACAATAGCAAGGAGAGCGTGTTTCCTGGTGTGTTTCTATGAAATTTATAAATGAAATATTTCTTGAAATATTGGTGTTCGGAAAACAGACTGAGTTAGAGCCATAACAAGAATAATTCACATGAGAGACCAGCACTGATATCAGTACCGATATATTCTCCAAGGGTGAACTGTGTGATGCAGGTTGAAGGCATTGTTTATAGTAAGACCTCTTTTTTCGAGATGATGGGTCCTGCGTGTCCCGTTACCTCAACCTTGAATGGTAACCGTTATGACAGTTTTTTGCACAACCAGGTCATTCTAGCAATTCAAAAGCGTGCATGACTCAATAAAACCATTTTCATGCATGTTTGTGCTGTCCGCACAATGTATTTATGAATAAAATGCAGAAGACGTACTGCATTTTGTCTATCTATCAGTTGCGAGTGACGTAACTGAAGAAATTGTTATACGATGGCAGCTGTTTTTGTTTTTTCGGTTTTAAAGTTTCTGATTACCACATATGAAAACTTCCACCAGAGAGCTTAAATAGAAAATTTCGTCTGATTTCAGCGCCTTATTAATGGTAAAGTTCTCTCACAAATATGGTAAAAAAATTCTATTTATTTTTACCGGTATTACAATTTTGCCCAGGTATTACAATCTTTTTACATACACTGGCAGGGGGTAATTTTGGTTGTCACAATGTGGCAGGACTATTACTACCAAATTAAACTGTTACCAGTAAAAATAAACATCGTTTTTTGCCATTATTTTGGATTGAAATTGTCGATTAATGAATTGTTAAAATAATGAGAAATTTTCTGCATATTTTACTTTGGGAGTTTGCTGCCGTGGTAATGATCCCTCTGTTAAAACAGTTACAGTTGAAGCTTCGATATTTCTAGCATATGTCAGTTCCACTTTCTTAATAGTTTCATGCGCAGCACAACAAACACTGGGATAATTTGACGATCTAAGTGGACAAAATTATTTCGTTGAATTTTAATTAGTTTTTGCTGATTAATCGAATGTATCCGTAATAAAATACTCAATAAGAGATAAATATTTGGTTTATTTAACAAATAATGTCTCAAAATAAAAATATAATAAATTATGCAAAATACATTAAAAATGCTTATTTCATTATTAAGTAAAATACAACTTAAAGCACTCAAGAAAGTTGACATACATTTCCTTTTTTTATGTTTGTATACTCAAGATTGTTCTAGATATCTGTGTAACAATCCTGAAAAGTAAGATTTTAAAATAAAATCACACGCAAAATTATACTTTTTGTGATCCTTTAAAAAATATAAATGTTGACCAATTTTTTTCGGTTGAAAAAATACTGTTGTGTGAATAAATAATCAATATAAATTTGATTCAATTTATAATAAATCTTCTGCTAATAGACATTAATGTATCCGACATTTTTATACGTCCTTATAAAATAAATTCAATTGCTACGAAATTTTTTTCAATTTTGATATATATTTTTTTTTTTTTTGTATTTCTCAATAAACTATAGTAATTTCGTTGAACTTTAATAAAAAAATCTGTTTATTTGCAACAATTATTTCATGATCTTTTGAGTGACCCTGTAAAAAATGCGTAATTTCTATGTTTGGCAAAATATCGTTTAATTGAATAGTCATCGGAAAAACACGTGTAAGCAAAGTTTCAGCGCAATCAGATGACTGAAAATGTTTAACCTTGTCTTGCAAGTTATGAAAAAATGTTTTATGTGCCCTGTAAAAAAATCCTAACTGCTAGGTTCCATAAATTACGTTCCATACTCAATTTCTTACAGTCACAAAAAATAAAAATGGTAAAATGGGGTGAGTTGATCTATTTGGCTCGGGGCATGTTGGCCCGGGGTTAACATGCCCCATGGGAATTTGGCTATAAGAGATTTGCATTTTAATAGTATTAATTAATTATTTTAATAAACATGTATTATTATTTTAATTAATTCATAATTTATTAATAGGAAGGAAAACTTTTATTAATTGACTTTTGGTTAGTGTAGTCAATCTTTTTAAAAAAAAGTTACAATGTTGTTTACCTCCCCTTTTTCAGTAAATCAGCTGCTCTATTGCACAAAAACATTTATAACATTTATAGTTGAAGAAAATTGCCTCTCGGCTTGGCCTAAAGTCACACGTTGATTTCGAAATAGTGCACTAATTTCACAAACAATCTAACGATTAATGGGCATGTGATTTTTTTTTCATATAAAACCCTGCCCTAACCCCACTTTTTTTTAAATTTCTTTTTACTGCAATAGTCTGTCCTATTAAAAACTTGTTAATATAAAAGCTGTAGATAATATTAAGAACATGTATAACGAACTTGAACTGATTTGATATCACGCGAATTGATGAAGTTATGAATTTTTTTATTGTTTAACCAACCTTTTATATATTTATTTATATATATACATATATAAATAATAAATAGATGTAAGAATTGCTTCTATAAAAACCTGTCAGCATAAAAGTTGCAGATAATATTAAGAATATTTATTTTAAGTTTAAATGAATTTAATATCTTGTGAAATGACGAAGTTATGACTTTTTATCTTCAACCCAACTTTCCAAGACGAGCAAATGAAGGCAACACAAAAGAAAGAAAATCTGCTACAAAAAAGCAAAAAAGTTTTCGAGAGAGACTTTTTTCTGGAACACACAAAGTATGAAGAAAGCCAAACGATAACGTTAGGAGCATGAAATAGGTTGTGAACGATAATGGTAACAAGGTGTAACAAGACAATTTGTCTTTGCTGTTTGTATCATTTGAAAGCAGTAAATCAGGAGAACAATAGGTTCCATGTATCACATGCAAACACTCGGTACATCAATCATGTGTTACCGGAGAAACTACTTTTTATGTTTGTCTTCATTATAAAAATGAAAATGCTATCTAATAAACCAATTATTTCTATTTATATCTATAAAATGATTTCTTTAATACTTTTTTCCCCTCGAATTAATAAATGAACATTTTTATAATTTTATGGTTTCATTAAGGAATGTTGTATGGTAGATTTTCTGTAAATTGTATTGTGTTTCCGTTTGCACGAAGTAAGAATTAAGATTTAGTAAAATTTTGGAGCATTTTTTAAACTTCTACGCTATTGAGAACAATAAAAAGTGACATGGGCTAACTTAGCCCACATTCGGAGCAGGTTGTCCCAAGCGCTCGGTATCAGTTTGAGCTACTAAAATAATATTAATAATTAATATCTTCAAGTTTTACCTTTGTGACTCATTTTCATAAAATACACTGATAATAGTAAGTTAGAAAGTCATTTAAAATGTTAAATTGTATATTTATATTTTAATTATTAAAAGAAAAAGCGGGCTAACTATCCCCAGTCTATACTACTTGTCATATTTAGCGTGAACAAAAAGCAGAGCAGAGATTTTCATCATTCATCTTAATTATGACTCAGTAAATTTGAGGATTTTATCTTTTATGTCAGAAATTACGATTCAAACCTTTAAACTGTAAAACTTTTCATTTTCTAAACCATTTTCCGCAAAATTTTAAAACTATGCATGAAGATTTGTACAATCATTTCATACATTTTAGAAAGATTTTGTCATTTAAAATTTTATTTGTATTTATAATGATTTTATGCTTTATTTATTTCCAGTGCGAGTCCGTAATGTTATTTTAATACAGAAGTTAACATTTACATTTTACATTTTATTTGCTTTGAGGTAGGCGCTACAGCTATTCGCCGGCATAACCTTTAATGATCACAAGAAGCCTTATAGAACACTTTATTACAGAATATCCGGTACATACATTATCACAGGGACAACACAAGACACCCATGCCGCTAGCTGGACTCGAACCAGGGTCCAGCGGTGTGGGAGGAGCTGACGCTACCAAACAAGCCGCTGGGTCGGCATTTAACATTAAGCGAGTTTATTGATTTGTTTATTGAACAACATACATCTGACTTGTGTGCTCGACATGAAGCCTGCTTATAAGCCATCGTCAATATACAGGGACGAGATAGCACACAAGGAAATATTACAACACGATCTGTTTTCGTTAATACACTGTTAAAAATTCGAAACTTTTGCTGCATCGTCACTCCACCGTCTTTATAGAAAACGATAATTTCACTGTATTATGGAGCATTCTCATTGGTCAAAATAGAGATATTCTATAAAAGCGGTGGAGTGACGATGCAGCAAAAGTTTCAAATTTTTAAGTATAGCACAAAATCTACTGGATCCCGCCCAAGTTCTCTTTTGCTGTTAGCGAAATGATATTAGCCAATTAGAAGCCTGCATTTTTGCGAACGTTTCGCTATTTACATCAACCCGAGGCTTACGAAAAAGACAGGCTACCGCGGTGCATCCCAAGTATCTTTTCATACAGACAGCTAGAATGACGTAGTGCTTGCTCTATTCGTGCACCCGCATTGGTGTATTCGAGCATCACGTGACTTCAGCAATCTGTAAAAAAGATACCTGGAATGCACCGCGGTAGCCTGTCTTTCTCATTAGCCTCGCTTCAAACAGTGAAAAGTTTGCGAAAATGCACGCTTCTGATTGGTCAATCTCGTTTCGCTAAACAGTGAAAAAAAATATGGATCATAAACTGTAAAAAATTTTACCGAACGTTTCGCTATTTACTTCAACCCGAGGCTTACGAAAAAGACAGGCTACCGCGGTGCATCCCAAGTATCTTTTCGTACAGACAGCTAGAATGACGTAGTGCTTGCTCTATTCGTGCACCCGCATTGGTGTATTCGAGCATCACGTGACTCCAGCAGTCTGTAAAAAAGATACCTGGAATGCACCGCGGTAGCCTGTCTTTCTCATTAGCCTCGTTTCAAACAGTAAAAAGTTTGCGAAAAGGCACGCTTCTGATTGGTCAATCTCGTTTCGCTAAACAGTGAAAAAAATATGGATCATAAACTGTAAAAAATTTTACCCTTTTGCTGCATCGTCACTCCCCCACTTTAATAGAATTTCTCTCTTTTGACCACGAGCGATTATTTCTTCCACTGGCTGGGTAACCTCATTGGCTGAAATCCCCCTCATTGAAACTTGGCGACGATTTACTGAGGAAAAGAATTTTTTCACCTACTAGCTTGGAAAAAAAGCCACGGCCCGTTTTATTCAATCGTCACTTTGGCATGCAGGAAATACGCATTCATTTACAAGTGCTGTGCAATAACTTTTTCAAATATAATGTGTTTAAAATAATAAATATTAGGAAGTTCACAAATAATTTAGTTTTTCGATGTTTTAATAAATTGAATAAATCAGGAGTGAGAGATATTCATAAAAAAATATCTGCATATAATCTGTTCTTATCGCCAAGCTTTAAGCAATAAACGTCATTTCTGGCATACTTAAAATGTGATAACCAGTGGACCAATGAGATTATCCAGCTAGTGGGAGAAATAATCGCTTGTCTTTTGACCCTTGAGAATGCATCATGATAGGCTGAAGTAATCGTTTTCTATAAAAGCGGTGGAGTGACGATGCAGCAAATGTTTCAATTTTTTTACAGTGTAGCCACTGTTGCAGAGATGCGAGTTCTTTCCAAAGTGCGAAATCTTAACTGTATAAATTCTTGTGAAAGCCAAAATGGAAAATCTGCTTCGATACCCACATCGAAAATAGGTGTTAAAAAGTCTGAAAATTCACATTTAAAGTACCCTTATATGTCAGAACACAAGTGCCTGTGTATCAAACTGCTTCCTATGGCGGATGCTCAAAAAAATTAAAGTGCATTGCTGCGTGAATCGATACTGTCTTGAGATTCAGGCTCAGTAATCGAGTTAAATATAGGAATGCTTTCAGTTTTCGTCTGACGGAATTCCTCGATATCAAAGTGGTAATATGCGGAGATATTTGATAGGTTAAGACAAATTTAGAGAGAAAAAAAAGGCGAAATATTTTTTATGAACTTGCCATTAAAGTGAAGCTAATTAAATTTTTGCACTCGTATAATAGTACTCGTTAAGGCGACTTTCGTCACGTTTTGGAATAGAAAATTTCCACATTTTGAGTAGTTTGGAAAACCATGTCTGTCGAATCACAGTCAAATCAAACGCTGTTAAAAATCTGAAACTTTTACTGCATCCTCACTCCACCACTTTTATAAAAAACGATTATTTCACTGTATTGTGGAGCATTCTCATTGGCCAAAATAGATATGTTTTATAAAAACTATGGAGTGACGATGCAGTAAATGTTCAAAACTTTTAACAGTATAAAATGTTGCCTCTCTCAAATGGAGACAGCCAGGTTCCTATTATCAGATTCAAAAACAATATACAAGCACCAGTATAAAAGCCTCCCTAACGGGTAGTAGCATACGTCTCAGTATTTGCCAACCAACCAAACAACAAGCACCTGTGCTCATTTCCGAAGTCGCTGGGTAAATTGCATCAGTAATTGTGATACGATACCGCATAAAGGAAGTCCTGAAGATGATACCCTCAGTTAATTTTGAAATGAGTTCATCTGAATGTAATAGTTATTAAAAAACTTGAGATATTAAACAAAAACATAATTTGCAGAACAAATTATAAAAACAAAATTTATTTCCTACACTAATTAAGCCCGAGAAGGGACAGATATTGAGATAAATGATTTATTTATTTCGACATTTAATATTAAATTTTTGTAACAAATAAGTTAAACCAAGTGAACATTAAAAAATAAAAATGAAATTCAAATAATATGATACTTAACCACCCAAATATCTTAGATGCCGTTCAAATAAAAGGTAATTAAACCTAAGTCTTGTTTTCAAACTCAACCTGCAAATATTTGTATTGCAGATTTTGTATTATATTTACGGTAGGTGTATACAAAATGAATAGGCAATCTAAAAAGCAAATGTTCAGAAAAAGTCTGAGATTTATTTCGATTTCATTTGAACGAATTCTAAGATTTAGGGTGGTTAAGTATCATATTGTTTGAATTTCATTATTTTTTAATGTTCACTTGGTTTAACTTAT
The DNA here is from genome assembly GCA_964019185.1 of Maratus speculifer. Taxonomy (NCBI): domain Eukaryota; kingdom Metazoa; phylum Arthropoda; class Arachnida; order Araneae; family Salticidae; genus Maratus; species Maratus speculifer. The sequence continues at coordinate 256,309,126 of OZ025290.1, forward strand.
TTGTTACCGAAATTTAATATTATGTGTCGAAATAAATAAATCAATTATCTTAATATCTGTCCCTTCTCGGGCTTAAATAATGTAGGAAATAAATTTTGTTTTTTTAATTTGTTCTGCCACTTATGTTTTTGTTTAATTTATATCTTCACTAGAATCGTTTATATAAAATGATATTTTTAGTATTTTACGCAATTAAGAAATATGCAAACATAATGCACTGAGAATAGAAATATAAGAGCAATTTCGGAATAGAAATTTTCACCCAGAAACTTTCAATGTAAAAAAAGCTGAAGAGATGCAAATGAGAAAGAAATCAATGTTTTAAAAATAGTTTTGCCCTGTTCAACAAATAATGATTTCGAAATATGATAAAAAAATATATCTGTTAATCTTCCTAAAATATGTTACTTCCACTGTCGCAAATTAGTTGCTACATTTGAATAATTTTGTACTCATTATCGATGCTGAGGATTTCATACATTTGTTCGAAAATTTTTCAGAGATCTCAATGTGCTATGATATCAATCATATAGCTGCCAACATCTTTCGCTTTTTCGGCCCGGAAAAATTTTACAGCAAATTTTACTATTTCAAATCGCCGTATTCTGTTGATTAAATGAGGCAAAAATTTCCAAAAAATTAGAAAAGTTGGCAAATATGCAAACAATTTTCTTACCAAACATTTCCTTTTTTAATTCGTACAATTAGTTTTAAAAGAGTTCAATAACATCACTTTTAAGCCACATCCAATTTTGTACGGATTTTTCCAACAGTTATTGCATCTTCTAGCTAATGAGTCGTAAATTCCTTAGGAAGAGCATGGTCTTTCAGGCATATTAGTGGTAGAGTCATAACAAGATGGGGCGTGCTTATGGCGTGAGAACCCAGCAAATTTATTTCGAGAAATTTGTCTCAAAATAGGTTCGACATTTGTGGATAGTAAAAATGAGAATGAAAATGAAAATACCAAGTTGTGATAATTTTAACCTCAAATAAAAAAAATTTAATTCATATTTAAGAAATTATAAAGCTTCGGGATTACATGCTAGGTTTCGCATCGGGAAGTTATTTATAACTATCTACTTGAAATGTAGCAATTAATTCGGGACAAAATTTCCGATGTAAATGTAGTAATTAATTTAGGACGAAGGAAGTACTACTAATCGATATATTAAATTAATTTTATAACAAATTATTTAATGGTACTTTAATGTACATTCGAGGCGTAAAGAGTTAACGTATACATTAATAATTTTAAAACTAATCATCAAAAGTGAATGAAAAAAAAAATTAAAAAATCAAACCCCCCTGTTTCAAAATATCTATATAAAAATCACCAAAGACAATGTTGCTAGTGTGCTAGTTCTTTTTTTTTTTTTCAGATTTTTTTAGATTGGAACCACTTTTTGAAAATGGTAAAGTTCCCCTTGTTAAATAATGCATTAATTAAAGCCAAAATAAGGGGAATTTTATAATTTCAAAAAACTGGTGCCAATCAATAAATCCGAATTTTTTAAAAAAGAAGCCAACTAGTAACACTGACCAAAGATAATATATTTTTGTAAATATAAAAATTTATTATTTTATTTCCTTTTACATATCACCCTATCACTATTCACAAATATAAGCCCATGTTAATGCATATACAGTGCGTAAAGAAAAAAAAAAGATATTTTTAATTTTTTGAATACGAGCTAAATCTAATTCTAATGAATATTTTTATATTTAGAATTATTACAATATACCAAAAAAATTGAAGAACCCAATATTCTTTTACTGTCATTTTATAAATTAAAAATTAATAATAATATTAAATAAATAATATGATTAATCTAGGATTATATACTGAGAAATACGTTCAGAAATCCTAAAACGTTTAATAATGCCTACTTTTCTCTCCTAGTCATACCTCAAAAAAAAAAAAAAAAAAAAAAAAAAAAAAACAGAGCTTTCCAACAGAGCTTTTCCAACTTTTTTGCTCTTGCTCGAGCTTACCACCAAGCGTAAATACAGCAGTTATTTTCTTATAACTGAATTCAATGCCCGCATCAAATTAATATATTGCACAGGGTTCCAATTTGCGGTAATTTTTATATTTTATTGGCAGCACTAATTTTAAAAAATAACTTTTTATAATATTTTTGTCCTGCGTATCTTGTTAAATTCTATATCAATTTATTTTATTTAAAGAAAGTGGTTCAAATAAAATAAGAAAATTAGCGTAAGTGGGATTATAGCTTGTATTAAAAAAAGAAAAGAAAACATGAATCTAAGTTTTAAAAAAACAGACTTGTTTGTAAGATATGAATTGAATGCTTACAAAAGGATGTTTATCAAAAAAAATTTTACCTTTACATTTATTAAGTTTTCAGATCAGCAAATAGTCATTTGTAGAGTGAAGTGTAGACTTTGTTTTGTAATTTTTTTTTTTTTTTTTTTTTTTTTTTTTTTTTTTTGTAATCTTTAAGAGATGGATATGAACACGATGACTATAGATCGAAGAGATTGATATTTTATCCTTTGATTAGTAGCTTAATTTTTGTAAAAAAAAAGATTTTCGAAACAACATTTATAACATATTTTGCAGCGTACACTATGCATTAAGGTCTTCCTCCAAAATGGTCTAATACGGTGCTCAAACTATGCAAAAAATCTGTTGCATAGATTTGCCGACTTGCCAAGCTTACGGCTTTTTTGGATATCTATACTTTAATAGAGAATATTTTTTTTTTATTTAATCGGAAAATTTTTCGATTTAAAATCAAAATGGTTTCAATAAAAAAAAAAATACTGGTGTCTAAAAAATCCGGTGAATCAGTAATTCTGAAATAAGGAAACTTATGGAAAATTTATAAACCTCTCTTTTATATACGAATATCATAATAGCATTATCTCACAAATGCCTTCATTCTATAGTAAATTCTACAACTAAACTGAGTCAAACTTACTTTAAAAAAATACTGATTTCCAAAAAGTACATCATATGCATGTCAAGGATAAATTTGCTTCATGAGCTTTTAAAACCTTTATTTTAAGTGATTATCCCTGCTCTTTATGAAATCTATGATTAACGCTTAAACGTTTGTAGGTTTCCCGACAAAACCACAAAATTTCAATGCCAATATGCAACAACGACACCGGAATTTTAATTTAAAAAGTCCATTTTATTATGTATGAGAAAAATCTTTTTTTTTATTTACAAGTATATTTGTTCGCAATTACCAGTGTCAATCATTTATCTCAAGATCTTATCAATGAATATGAATTGTCCATTAACCTTCCGTCTACCAGACGGGTCCATTGGACCCGACAGCAATATTTCTGGTGTCAATGGTAAAATGAGAAATTGTCGATTGACACCGGAATTTATAAAGGACTTGTCTAGATATTACGAATTCCTTAATTTAAGATTTCATTGTAAAGGCAAAATTATATTAAAATATTACTGGTGCCGTTTGCAAGTTTGGAATTAAAATTAGGTGTTGCCGTAGATAAATGGGTGTTTTGTCTGGTAGACGGAAGGTTAAAGGGTTAGTCTCTTCGACTCTTGTAATATGTAACGATATCCTATTTTTTCAGTTTCAGTATTTCCAAACACGTGTATTTCATCTCTCAAATTCTACAGTTAGACAGAAACAGCATTTATCATAAATAGATAGATAAAAAGGGAACTATGCACCCTTTATGAACATGTAAATATTCCGTTGCTGCGAACTCTTCCGATGTTTTAGCCCGGAAAAATTCAATAGAAATTTTTGCTTTATTTTATCGGCAGAATAAAGCGATCTGACATGGAAAATTTTACTGTAAATATTTTGCGGGCCAAAAAAGCAGAAGATGTTGCAACTACGGATTATCCCTCTGTACCCCACTTTCCAAAAATAAAGTATATAAGCGCTATTTAAAAACACTTATTGTAAACTCTGGAATACAAACAACCGTCCATATATACCTGAAATTCTGAAAACATCCTTATACATAATCAAACTGATATAAAAAAAAATTTTTGTAATTTTATTGTACAATAAATTAAAAGCAGGACCTTAACACCCTTTTGTTCAACTAAAGTATTTGCATTATATAAACAAAAATATTTATTGATTAATAAGGCGAAGATTACCGTTAAAAACAAGCGGTATCCAAAATATTTTAGCAACAAAGCAAATAAACGCTATGTTCGTACAAAGTTCCTAAAGGTTTTTATTTATGAAAAGTAACCCACCTTTAAATTACTTTCTTCTGCAGATCTTGTTTTGAAACTTGACGCAATTTAATGAAGATATATCATAAAGACAAAGAAACGCTGAGCAAAATAAATGATAAACGTAATTTTCATTGATGTTTGTAATATACTGTAAATTGTGGTTATTTACCAAATTAATTTTAAAACTGTAAAAAATTTTACATGGCTGCGACATGTGAAATTATTTTCTAAATATTCCTTTTGCGGTTGCAGTTTATTTTGTGAGGAGACGATACAATAATATAGCGAAGAAACCAATTATTCTCTTTAATGGCTTCATTATTCTAACGGGAATGTTAAAACGAAATACAAATTTGCGTTGCCTAATTTAACGCCATACTTTTTGAAAAGTGTAAATAATAATGATTTCAACTCCAAGAAACATTTATTTCTGGTATATATAAGTGATGCAACAAGTTAAAAAATAATATATCTGTTTAATTTGCTATTCTGTGTAATTTGTCCGCTTCGTTTATCTTCAAATTTTGTTTTGATTTTGCGACTTTCAAACTTATTTATTTGAAAACTTGCATTTAAATAATAGGGAATTGTGATATTGGAGAAAACAGTTATGTTATCATGATAGTAATATATGTGTATAACTCAGTGATATGACGAGTGAAGGTAATTTTTTAAAACTATAAAATATTTGTCACATTTTGTAACAGAAGCATAATATTTTCTATTATTTCCTGAATTTTTAATTATAGGTTTTAACCATAGTTGATCAGTTTAGGTAATTTCCTATCTTCTTAAAAAACTATTTTAAATGGGTGTGGATTTTGCAGTTATTTTTAACAAAATGAATTTGGTTTTCCATAACTTTTAAATATGTATTTTAAAATTCCATGATAATACTAAAGCTGGTTAAATCACATACAGTAAACTTCCGATTATCCGCCGAATTGAGTAGAGCGGCGTTTAAGGATAAGTCAATTTCACAGGTAATCCACAAAAAAGTAAAAAAAAGGAACAAATTACCATAAATATGCACTTGAACAATTTTTAAACATAATAGATAACATGAACATACATTTGAACAATTTATATGCGCAAAATGATACATAAAAATATTTATTATTCAATCCTTTAACGGACAAAGCATTTTCATTGCTAAGATGTTTAAATAAATGATTGACACCAGTAATTGCGAACAAATATATTTGTAAATAAGAATTTGTGATTTTACTCATACATAATAAAATGAAACTTTTAAAAATTAAAAATCCGGTGTCGCTGCTGCATATCGGAATTAGAATTTTGTGGTTTTGCAGAGAAACCAACGAATTTTAAAGGGTTAAAAAAAAATTATTCGTTACTTACAGATTTGTAGATTTACCTCCTTTAAAAATCAGTCGAAATTTTTTTTCATTATTATTTTGTATTGAAATGCTTTTTCTTTAATTGGGATTGAAGTCTTTTAGAACTATTTTAACACAAAGCGACGAGTCATCTTCTTCCTCTAATGTATAAAGGTCCAAACACACAAAAAGACTTTTTGCGGTTCGCTGGCGGTGCTTTTGATGTTAATGACTTTTGAAGTTCAACTTCAATCAAAGTGTAGCACAGGACTCTTTCCCTTTAGTAAGGTTTAAGATAGTTATCTTCCTGGTTATTGTATCTCCCCAGGTTTCTATTTTCAGCTAACCGCATATGGGGAGAAAAGAAGGGAGTTCCACGAATTCAGTTGAACTTCAGCAAAATACTAGTCTGTGTTTAGCCTAAGACCTACGCAATCTAAACCTGTGTCGTGATTCACTTTTTTTGTTTCTTATCATCTTCTTCATTGCTTTCTTCAAAATTCATGTCGAACTCTTCTTCTACATTTTCTTCATCAGTTATGCGCTCGAAGCCTGGATCTGATCCAGGATAAATCGGTTTTAATTTATCCTGAACATTGAATACAACTCTTTTCCTTTTATTGCGACATTTTTCAAAAATTGAAATTTAGACTCGCGGATAATCGGAGTATACGTAATACATATACAGTCGGCTCTCGTTAATTCGAACTCGTCGATACCACAAGAAATGTTCGAATTATCCAGAGTTCAAATTATGGAAAGTATGACAGGAAAACATGTTCAAAGGGATATTGCAGCAAAAGACTTAATGTTATAGTATTTTTTAAAATTTTATTTCGCCTTTTATCGTTGCAAGGTGGAACCCGTTCGGCGGAATTTCGTCGAAGGAATTTCGACGAAAGTAAATGCTTAAGAAGGAACTGTTTCATTGATTTATAATAAACCTACAAAATTATCTCCAGTAAAAAAATGCATTTTACAATGGTCAGTCTAACTCTCAAACAAATGTTATTTAAAGCTAAAATTGAGGGATAAAAATGCTATTTTTATAAAACTCAGTTGTCCAAATTATTAAAATTAAACATTAATCGCATATGTAAAAATATAATAATAAAACAATATAATAAAGATCAGTTATTAAGATGAAATTATCGATTGTGGCTGTTATGTTTCGTATAAATGCGCATGAAAAAAAAAATCGATTTTAGAATTTCATGTGAAGTCTAAACTCGTCATAATTTCCATCTTAAAATTTACGTACGCACATTTCAATTTTTATCAATTTTAAGAGAAAATGGCGTATTTCTGTTGCCACAATTACAAAATTCGTACTAAAATCTATGAAAAAATGAATATGTGAAGAATAAATTGAGATACAGCTTTCAAATAAATTGTATTTTGAAGTAGATATTTTTCTGTATACGATGGTGTAAAAATTGAAAATGTGCGATGTTTAGGAGTATAAAATTTTCAGTACCGAAAATCGCAAAACCGAATTGCATGGGAAAATGTTGCCATTCGCGAAATGACGTATGCGTTACGCACAGATACATTTGGCCTTTATAATATAGATAATATACTTAATATAAAATTAAAATATATAAATACATAAACTAGTAAGGGATTAGGAGCATGAAAAATGTAAGAAGGAGTGGAGGTCATTGATGGAGAGACGGGGACTAAAAAAGCGGATGTGAAATGTATAAGATTATACGTATACTAATTCAGAATATTTCTTGCAAAAATAAAAGAAAGAAAGTTATTTCAAGCGCCTGAAATCCGTGAGAAAGGAGGGAAAAATGAAAAATCGGATTTCTTAATAGTTCGAATTAAACAAAGTCAACAGAAAATGAGTTGAAATAAACGAAAAAATTTAACGTTATTCTGTCATTGAAAATTTCGGGACTTTAGCTCGAACTAAGCGAAGATTCGATTTATCCGATTCCGAATTAACGAGAGCCGACTGTATTTACAGACAGCAAAAATATTTCGAAAAAATCTTTTATTGGGTGATTATATTTTCGAGAAAGAATGTATAAATTTATAGGTAATTTTAAATTTTATATTTATGCTGCATATGTTTTGCATGAATTTAAAGATTTTTCTTACTTTACTTTCTTAATTTATGTCAATCGCTTGCATAGATAAAGGCATGTAAAAATAATGATCACCTTCTGCCAAACTCTGTCAAAATTTATTCTTAAATCATTCTTAAATTTATTCTTTACATAAATAGCAATAAAAATGGGAGTATTTGAGTAATACTTAAGTTTATATATGCATATCAAAATTTTAACTATTTTTTCGAATCGATTAAAAAAAATAAAGATGTATACATAGTCAGTTATACACATCAGTTATAAACATATGGTCATTATTAAACTGTAAGTATGTAGCGTGATCTAATTGCGAAAACGGAATATAATAAGTAGAATAACTAAACCAGTCTCATGATAAAGAGTTCCCCGAAAAAAAAAAATTCTAAAAGCCGGCATACGTGGAGTTACTAATGGGCCGAAGGAACGATTAGATATATATATAGAAGAGCGATTATATATATATATATATATCTCCCCGAAAAATATAAAATTTTTCTCTTTAAATTTTCTAAGGATAAACGATTAAAAAATTTACGAAGATTGGTAACTATAATTTTATTTCTTAGATTTGTTTAGTAAACTATGGGCCACTGCCCCCAGCGAGCTTCAATTGGCAACCCACAAATTCTAATCCACAATGACACCAAAAACTCGCTAATTCGATCGGCTTTTAAAAGATTTCAGAATATTGATTTATTTTCTTTTAACCATTTGGAAAATGTTATTGTTGTTGTTTTTTATCACCAATGGGCCTTGTGATGTCCGTATTATATTTTTTTAATAATTGGTCCAGATATATCAATGTTTAATCCATGACGTACGTAATATTTGACTATGTTATTACGGAATCCATGTTGTAATCATCGTAAAAATGATTTTTAAAAGTGCGGGTTCAGGGCTCTGAATCTACCGAGCGACTTCATCTGCTTGGAGCTTATCTCTGTTAAAGCATTAGCTGACCATTGGCATTGAACAAATTCGAATCTGAGTCAGGGAATTTTAAATAAGGTCGACTTTCTTCCTTTAAATCTGAATCAAACATGTCAAATTGATTAGAATTTCATTTTCAAATGGTTGTTGTAATTTATTAAATTACATTTTCTTAAGAGGCGATTTTCCTGTCCATTTATTTCCCTTTGATTAAGGAATTTTAAGGTCTAATCAGCTGCTCTTATACATTAGACCAGAGCGAAAAACAAAAAAAAAGTTTGCAAATCGAATAGTAATAGTGACGAAAAGTTACTACTCGTCAAAGGCCAGGGGCAAAAAACTTTTGGAATCGGAAAATATCTCCCGTTCGCGTATCACGCTCATAGTTTTCAAATTGGAAAGAAATTGAACAGATATGCGAAAAATTGTAAAAGGTGTAAATTTTATCCGATCAAACTCACATAATGTACGTAATTTAATGTGTAGAATGTACATAACTTAATGTATAGCGTAATGTGTAGAATGGAAGTAAAATACCACACACCCAGTGTTATTACGTAAGCCACGATTTGATCATCATAAAATTGATGTTTTATGATGCCTCTTCTATCTTTTTGAACAAGTTCAAGGAGGAAGTTAGCCAATAGAATTAGCTAAAATTAACCCAAATTACATGAGTTGTAAAAATTGATCAATATACCTGATTTTTTTTATTATTACATAAGACAATCTTAAGGCTAAATTCCAAAAAATACTCCCTTTCCCTTTCTTCTCCCTGGAGGGTTACAAGGAATCGAAATTTTCCTGTCCATTTATTTCCCTTTGATTGGGGAATTTTAAGGTCTAATCAGCTGCTCTTATACATTAGACCAGAGCGAAAAACAAAAAAAGTTTGCAAATCGAATAGTAATAGTGACGAAAAGTTACTACTCGTGAAAGGCCAGGGGCAAAAAACTTTTGGAATCGGAAAATATCTCCCGTTCGCGCATCACGCTCATAGTTTTCAAATTGGAAAGAAATTGAACAGATATGCGAAAAATTGTAAAAGGTGTAAATTTTATCCGATCAAACTCACATAATGTACGTAACTTAACACTAGAACGCCCGGAAATTCTACTCAAGTTTAAAAATAATATTTCTCACCAGAATTTTTATTCAAAATTATTTAATTGATTTATTTAACGTAAATTTGCGTGGATTAGATTTAAATTATTTCAAGAAAATTTTTCTGGTTCGAATTGAAATTTAGTTACATGATTGGAGTCGAATCGACTCCATCCGGGCGTTCTAGTGTTAATGTGTAGAATGTACATAACTTAATGTATAGCGTAATGTGTAGAATGGAAGTAAAATACCACACACCCAGTGTTATTACGTAAGCCACGATTTGATTATCATAAAATTGATGTTTTATGATGCCTCTTCTATCTTTTCGAACAAGTTCAAGGAGGAAGTTAGCCAATAGAATCAGCTAGAATTAACCCAAATTACATGAGTTTTAAAAATAAATCAATATACCTGATTTTTTTTATTATTACATAAGACAAACTTAAGGCTAAATTCCAAAAAAATACGCCCTTTCCTTTTCTTCTCCCTGGAGGGGTACAAGGAATCGAAATTGTGCATTTCTTTACCCATCCTTTCATGGATGACTCACGACTATTTAACGGAACGTGGCTGTACCACAAGACCCGACTAACTTTACAACAGCAACTATATGCGTCAAAATGTGTGCATTCAGAATTATACAGATCACCTGCAGATTCGGGAACTTAAAATTTCTGCGAATTTTCATGTAGTATCGAATTGTAACATAGTAGAATGATACGTGAAGTTGGCTTTTATACAATCATCACTTCGTTCATGCCAATAAACTTTTGAGGAATCCTATGTTACAATTTGACACTGCACTCTACGGCTTCCGTTATACGTGGTACGTCCATCAGATTGAAAGAAAGAGTTGATTTTTCCTTCTTGGAAATCAAGTCTGCGATGAAATATTAGATGAAGAAATATTTAACAAATGATGTGGACAGATAATCTTGGTTTCAGACCAATTTCTAATATCATAATAATCATTTGTGTCAAAATTTAAGGCCAGAACTTTGTCGGAAATGCCCTTTACGAAAGTGTCTTGGGATTTCAGTACCCGCCAAAATCGAAGCCTTTGAACATGTTGCCGATCATTCGCAATTTATTATAAAAGGAGAAAGTTTCCTGCATGGGCAAATATAGCATTTGCTTGAGTGATCTTCATCACCACTTCTTGGACTTTTGCCTGTAGCCACTGGTATTCTTGATGCATTATTTTTTAGATATCTAAACTACACTCACTGCAAAAAAAATCTTGATACTTACGATTTTAGACGTTTTGTTAACACTAGAACCGCGGCGACGGGTCATTTTGACCCGTATCATTTGGAGAGATGTCTATTCGAACCAGAAAACTCTTAATAAAATAAGCTAAATATATGCTGAGAAAAAAAAAATATTTTCGATAACTAACTTAAACAGTTTTAAATGAAAATTCCGGTGAGAAATATTTTTATAAAACTTGAATGAATTTTCCCGCGGTTCTAGTGTTAAATATCTAGAAATATACATAAAAAATTATTCTGAAACTCCAGGTGTGTAAACAAAATAGTACGCGTCATATATTTTCGCGGTGAGTTTTCCCCGAAATCCAACAGGGGACCGTCAACAAATTGAAAAAAAGAAGATTTTTTGAAACAACCTGTCAAAACTCATGAAGCAATAGAGTTCAAACTGCAGATTATTATTAAGTGATTTTCTTTAATAAACTGTGTTCATTTTTATGAATATAGCATGTAAACTCGTAGAGAAAGTAAGGTTTTTTGTAAAAACGGTCGCAAATTTTTCCAATTTTTTTTTGCTTATAACTTGCGGAGTTCTTCATAAAACACAATGTTCTTTTCAGAAATTATGACAATTAACTTTGTACATAACATCCTGTAATCAGAATAAAAAAATAATAAAAATTGTATGAAAAATGAACAGGTTAACCAAATAATTTTTTACTGCGCGTGCGTCATTCCTATTAAAATTTCATTTACATATTATGTTAGTTAAATGTATAGAGCAACTTTTGTGAAAGTCTCCAAAACATTGCTTAAAAATTCTGAAAATTATGGTCGATAGAATGAGATCAAAATCCGTTATTCTCTAAATGAAGCAAAAAGATGAGGGACAGTATCCATATTCCAATGATTAGTGCCTACACAATATTGCACGTACAACTATATTTCGATAAACCCCTGATTTTTTTGCTTCCTTTTACGAATAACGGATTTTGAGTTGATACTATAGGCGATCATTTTCAGAATTTTCAAGCTATGTTTTTTAAACTTTTACAGAAGTTGCTCTATGCATTTAGCTAACACAATATGCAAATTAAATTTTGATATCGCTGACGCATACGCAATGAAAAATTATTTACTAAACCTATTCATTTTTCATACAATTTTTATTATTTTTATATTCTGATGACAGGAAATTGTGTACAATGTTTTTTGTCATATTTTCAGAAAAGAACATTATTTTATATTAAGAACTCCAGATTATAAGCAAAAAACTTAGAGATATTTAGGACTGTTTTTATAAAAACCTTAATTTCTCTACAAGTATACATGCTATCTTTATAAAAATAAACACAGTATATTACAATAAGCCACTTAATGATAATGTGCAGTTTGAACGCTTTTGCTACATTAGTTTTGACAGGGTATTCCAAAAGATCTTCGTTCTTTTTCAATTTGTTGACTGTCCCCTGTTGGATGTCGGGGAAAACTTTTCGCGACAATATATGACGCGTACTATTTTGTTTACACACCTGGAGTTTCAGAATAATTCCTGATGTATATTTATAGATATTTAACAAAACGTCTAAAATCGTAAGTGCCAAGATTTTTTTTGCGGTGACTGTATTGAAGATCGTGTCTTAATTTGGAACTACATAGGTTCAGGCCCGGACTGGCCAGGTCGGCTGGTCGGCGATCGCCGAGGGCCCCCGGCCTAAAGGGGTCCCGGAAGTGCAACTCAAAAAAGGAATATACGATTTTATAATTACTACTTATATAAGAAAAAAAATGAGTATTTTCCAATAATAATATGCGTTTACAATAAATTTTAAACAATTGATAGTTTTTTCATGGTAACTTTGTGTCGTTGGACAGACGGAATAGGGCTGCTGACTGATACATCGCTCTTTCTGTAGTACTCATAGAATCAGATTCAGAGTGCATCGCGACGCTCACTTGCCAATCTCGTATAGTATGATTGTAACGAGTGCAATTTCACAGTGTGGTCAACATGAAGCAGTTGTACGAAAGCGACAGTACGAAAAGGAAAGAAAAAAATGAGAAAATTTTTAAACATTGAAAAATGTTTAAAACTTTTAATACTTGGTTAAGTAGCAAGGACGACCCGATTCCACTCAATTTGCACACAAAAAATTAGTTTTTCTTAACATACAATTAAGATCTTTTTAAAGAATACTACAAACACATTTATGAAATATTTTATATTTTAAAACTATACTTTAAAATCCCGATATTTTCTCAACATAGAAAATACACGATAATAACATTAATGATTACTTAGAAACCTAGATTTTTGAACTTTGAAAAAAAGATTCATTAGAAAATTAATGTAGTTTAAATTTCAAAAAAAAAAAAAAAAAAAAAAAAAAAAAAAAAAAAAAAAAAGACGTTAAAAACATGATTAACTTTTGAAGATGTATTATAAAAAATATATTTGTGAAAATATTTCTCTCATTTATTAGAGCTTCTTTCAAATCCAGAGGAGTCAGTTCCTGACACATTTCAAAATTCATTTTCTTCGGAAATGCATAATTTTTACTGTTTTTTCTTATTCAGAACATATGTAATCGAATGGTGTCTTCCATTTTTTTTAAAGACATTATATCTTTTAGAAATATTATCAAAGTTAGCATTTTGAATTGAATTTTTGGAAGCGATATCATTGAAAAGGGGAAAAACCTGCAGTAACGTGACAAAAATCTCTTACCATTTGATAATTTATTTACCAAAAATGGAAAAATTATTCTATTCCCAAATCCTTTAATAGTCGCGCATGTCAATTTTATGCATTTACAGTTAAAAATTAGTCAGAAAGTTTCGCGTTATTGAAAAGTGGATTGAAAACCATCCTAAATGATACTTCAAAGGATTCCATTAACAGAAGTTTATTATCGCTATTAATATTTTTAAAGTCCATAGTAACAGCCCTACACATTCTGAGAACATTTAAGTCCAGTTCTGGCCCGACTCTAGCTACTCTCTTAAAAAAAATCCAGCGTTTTTAACTCCGACGGAGCTATTTTTCGCTCCTTTCCGGTTTTGAAGATGCACTTATCCTATAGGAGTGAATTTCATTCATCTTGCGGAGTGTTTAATTTCATTCTTTTTTGATAAGCGATTTCACTCCTTTTTGATAAGCTATTTTCAGTCTTTTTTGGACTAAATTAATCGACAAAAGGAGTAATTGTACTCCTTTTTGAGAAGCTATTTATTCACTCCTTTTTAAATAAATCACAATTACCAAAGGAGTGTTTTACTATTATTTTTAGAAATTAGTACTTTTTATTTTATTTTTTAATATATTCAATACAAAAAAGAATTTTTTTTTCTTTAATAACCCTTTTTTTCATAAATAATTTTTCTATTAGTTTTAGATAGTTTTTTATTGGAATTAGTTTTAGATATTTCATTGTTTTTTTTTTTTTTTTTAATTTCAAGTTAATTTTTGTTTTTTCTATTTATATGCGTATAAATGTAACAATTGGAGAGAAATTTTAGAAACGATTTCATCCATTGAGATATAATATATATATATGATACTACTAAAATTCATATTTAATAGTAAAATTTTTTTAATTTTCTGTTTTACATATTTGTTTATAAAAGCTAAATCTTGAATTATTAAAATATATAACTAAACTTACTTATATCATGTCAGATACTATGTTTTAGCAGATCACTTTTTCTATTAAACTTCACCCAAATAAACATTTTTGCCCCCCCCCCCCTCCCACCCTGCGCGCGTACACAACTGTTTTTCAAAACCCTTCATTTTTTTTAATCTAATCATGATGTAGATTTCTTTTTTTTTTTTTTCTTTAATGATAAACTGGAAATTTTTTTTCAAATCAAGATAAGATTTTTCTCCTAACTTAGAATCATAAGATGCATTGTTTTTATGTTATCTTTTTTATAATGAGATATTTTGTTGTATTTATACATTATATATATAATTTTAGCGTTACTTGGCGTTATTACTTTTAATATAAAAATAATAATTTCTTGTATCTTATATCGTTTACAATATATCGTTCTATGTTTATATCGTTTCTTATATCGTTTTATGTTTCTTATATCGTTATATGTTACTTTATTTCACTTTATGATACTGAAAAATATTTGTGGAATGTAGAATATATAAAAATAAAAACTTTTTATTGTTATAATTTATTTAGGATATATGTTTTACGTTTATTAAAATATTCAAATCATACAAGTATTTAATAACTTACGTCATTTAAAAATATACAAAGATGCACATCTATAATTTATTTTTAAATAAAGTTTACCACTGTCAGGAGAATGTGATTATTTTCTATTTAAACGAACATTTGCAACATTGCTTAAATGTAGAATTCAGCTTTTAGTGCACATCTAGGTGAATATAATTTAATAAATACTTGTACACTATTTAACGAAATATTTTTACAAAAATAGAGCGCATATCCTATTAAAATAAATAAATAAATAAATAATAAAAATTATTATGGATCTATGTTCCACAAATATTTCTCTGTATGATTAGCAAAATACCTTAATAAATAATAATGTAAATGCTTAACTTTATGTAAAAATTTGTTTACATAAAGTAAATTTCAACATAATTATGCAGCTTGAATATAAGAAAATAATATTTTCAAGAGTATTTTATAGATCACCGTAAATTGTTCCGAATTTTCCAAAAGTAATTATACTAAAACAAAATGTGAAATTTAGAAAATATTTTAGAATGCATTTGTATAAAAAAAGGGGAAAAAATCATAGTGATTAACATTTTCTGTTTAAAAGTAATAAAATTAACGCCAAAATAATATATACAATGTAAAAGTCTAATACAACAAAATTACCTCGGAATTGTATGCTCGGGAATCTCTGAAAATACCGCAGGAGAAAAATCCTCATTTTCTTAAACCGGTCATCTTCCATCTTGTTTTCTGCCATTAGGCTTGTTATCGTGTGAAAGGATAAACTCTCCTTATTATTGTTATTATTATTATTTGCGGGTAAAGTATGATCATTTCTATTCTTTATGGATGCAAGATTTAGATCCTTTTGGCTATTAATATATGCAGCTAGAATTAACGTCAAAGCGTCAAACATCTCATTCACTTTTTAAAACATGGCGATAACGAAGGCCAAGCCAAACAATGTATCACGTGACCCGGTTACAACCAATGACATTCATCTCAGGTCGCGTTGCTTGGAATTCTCTCAAAAAAGAGTTTTTCTGCGTGTGCTCCCATAATGATGGTTTATCAGGCGAGTTTTTTCTGCCAAACACCCCTTTTCGATAGCGTTTCTCTCAAGAAGGAGTGAAAGTGTTGATAAAATATTTCGCTCCTTCATTGAGTGCGAAATTCGTTCTTTTGAATTAAGAGTGTACGCAGAAAAAAGTGCACACCTGATCACGGCCTTAAGGTATGAGTCTGCTGAAAAAATTAAACCCTGCCTGTGATAACACATAACTGTCTGATGCCCGCGTTTTTGTTTGGATGGTGTCAAACTAGCATCGGCTCGTGACGCACATTTATACTCATTCTCGTGAAAGTCATTCACTGAAAGCGGATCATATTTTATCGTCTTCGTTTAAGTTTTTATATCAGATTAGCATGTTCCCTAATTTTTTTTTTATCGGCCCAGCACTCCCGCTAAATTTCTTTGCCTGACCGGCCCGCAGACCGGGCTGTATACAGCTCTCGGGCTAAACTCGTGCCCAAGCAAACCTCTACAACAAAGAATAGGTTCAATGTTCTGTAATATTATTTTAAAAGACCCATATGATAACATAATATTCAGCATGATTGTAGGTAGTACTCCAGATATAGCTGTTACGAGTTGACAATTTGCGTTAGCTGCGGCCCCACCAGGGGCCCAGAGGTTCTGATCTCCACACTTGTAGACGATAGGTGCTGAGTTCGAACCCAATCGCGACCGTATGCCTAACCGTTGGGAGTTTTCCGTGGTTTTCTTCGAACCTTGCATTTCTTTGCGCATTTACGGGTTAGGCTCCCTTAGAAAGACCCCCACGGAGGGCACCCCTCCCCTTAGAGCCTATATCCCACGTATAGATTATTGGCCAGCATAAAACACAAACAAACAAAGCGCCAGCTATGTCCTTCAAGGAAAGATATGTGAAAGACTTTTAGGAAAACAGACTCGCTAGTAAGCAGAAGATTCACAGTTCGAACCGTGATGCTGGAATTTGAAGTTTTCATACTAACTAGGGAACTGCAAGACGTGTAAGTCACCGATTTTAACAAAAGTGATATCGTTGGAAAGATCTCATTATGAGGAGTAAAAAACTCAAGGAACTACCCGTCGGAAACGAGTCGTTTTCGAGATATCTGACAATTTATGTAACGTAGCTAGTGCATACTTACTGAGGAATCGCAAAAAAAAATTAGTTTATATTTTGACGAAAGTGGTATTGTTGGAAAGATCTTATGGCGAGGAGTAAAAAATTCAAAAGAACTACCCATCGGAAATGAGCTGTTTTCGAGATATCCGATAATTTAAGCCACGTAGCTTGTAGTATACTGGGCTAGTGCATACCCAGTTCGAACCGCAAAAAATTTTTGTCTCGATTTTGACGGAAATAATGTTGTTGGAAAGATATCATTTTGAGAAGTTAAAAGCTCAATGGAGCTGCCCTTCGGAAATGAGTCGTTTTCGAGATATCCGACAATTTATGTAACTTAATGCAGTTTCCCAATAAGTGTGCATTAGCTACGTGATACAAATTGTCGGATATCTTGAAAACGTTTCATTTCCGACGGTGATTCCATTGAGTTTTTTAATCCTCCCGATAATATCTTTTCAGCGATACCACTTTCGTTAAAATCGAGACCAAAATTTTTTGCGGTTTCCCAGTAAGGATTCACTAGCCACGTGACATAAATTGTCGGATATCTCGAAAACGCTCATTTTCGACGGGTAGTTCTATTGAGTTTTATACTCCTCACAATGAGATCTTTCCAACGATACCACTTTCGTCAAAATCAGTGACTTACACTTCTTGTAGTTCCCTAGTAAGATAGAATTTTTAAAAAAAAATTCGTACTTTTTACCGATGTAAGGGTTTATATTATTTTTTTATCACTAATATTCATATATATATATAATTACAATTTTCTTTTAAAAACGAACGGTTTATTAATGATTTAGCATTTTAAATTTCGTTTAAACATTTTTTTTGTTTTTAAAATTTTAAAATTGTATTTATATCTCCGCTATTTTTCCTTTATTTCGCGTTTTTAAAAATTTTTGCATTTTGAATTTTATTTAAATAATTTAATTTGAACATTTTTAATTAAATTAAAATAAATAACTTCCTTTTACTTTAAATTTATTGATGCTACCATCTATGTAAGAATTTCATAATTATAAATCAACAATTTGGATTTATTAATTAAAGGATAAGTTATTTTAAAAGATATATTAAAGGAAATGTTCTGAGCGATCTGCGATCATACGTACCCACTTTTTTTTATCACTGTTATGTCACTTTTAATATTTACTTAGGTATCACAGTAGGATTTAGATTATTATGACTTCGACACTGTCATCTGATTGCCGAAAACTAAAAATATACCTCACGCTAATTTTTAAGTAATAACCACATAAAATGAATAATTCTTATTTTTTTTCTAGCATGGAATAAGTTTAGGTATGATGTATAAAAATAACATAAATATATACAGGGTGCTTATAAAGTCCCGGACCTATTTTGATGTTTAATAACTCATAAAATAATAAAGATAGATTAAAATTAATAACATAAATGGTTAGATAGACTCAAAAGGTATGGTGTATAAAAATAACATAAATATATACAGGGTGCTTATAAAGTCCCGGACCCATTTTGATGTTTAATAACTCATAAAATAATAAAGATAGATTAAAATTAATAACATAAATGGTTAGATAGACTCAAAAAGTTTCACGACCCTTGTCAATGAACTTCCACGTGCACCCCTTTCGTCGCATGGAGAATATCAAGTCAATAGTCAATTTTACGCCAGGTAGCGGCAAGCATGTCGACATCCACAGAGGCTACTGCGGTTGTAATTCTGGCTTTTAAGTCATCAATGTTTGACACTCTCCTCCAGTAAATATTGTTCTTTACAAATCCCCAAAAGGATTTGTAAAGCATTGCAGAACCTTGATGTCGAACATTGATGACTTAAAAGCCAGAATTACAACCGCAGTAGCCTCTGTGGATGCCGACATGCTTGCCGTTACCTGACGTGAAATTGACTATCGACTTGATATTCTCCGTGCGACGAAGGGGCTAACGTGGAAGTTCATTGACAAGGGTCATGAAACTTTTTGAGTCTATATAACCATTTATGTTATTAATTTTAATCTATCTATGTTATTCTATGAGTTATTGAACATCAAAATGGGTCCGGGACTTTATAAACACCCGTGAAAGTAAGTTAACAACATTACAAAAAGCTTACATTTTACTGAGCTATTTTCCAAGTGATAAAGTAGCCTAAATGGGGTTTTTTGCCATCCAAGCCTAAATTTAAAAATAAAATATAATATTCTGTTTTCGTTAAATTTACCGTAA
Source organism: Maratus speculifer (assembly GCA_964019185.1). NCBI lineage: Eukaryota > Metazoa > Arthropoda > Arachnida > Araneae > Salticidae > Maratus > Maratus speculifer. The sequence goes on from OZ025290.1 coordinate 256,328,613, forward strand.
GGGGCCCCTTTTCAGTCTCCAGCCGAGGGCCCCCAAAGGAGCCAGTCCGGGCCTGCATAGGTTCGTATACTATCATACTGTACGTGATAATTTAATGGGATTTTCGAGTGTGGTTTCCAATGAAATGTACAATACAGTCTCACGAACCTGTTTACTATCATTAATCATCAATAATCAGACACTACTCTCGGATCCCGATTTGCTAGATCAGAGGAACAATATCCATTAGCAATGGAAATGGTCATATCGTGCAGGTATGTTCACGTCATTAGGTATACATTTCTTCAGCTAATATTGCAGACCTTTTTTCCAAGGAAGAAAAGCCAACACTTACTTTGAATTCGGCAGAGGTACCATATGCAAGCCGTAGAAGACAATGTCAAGCTGGTAACATAGGTTTTCTCAAACGTTTATGGGCATAAGTGATGTAATGGACTCATAACAACCACCCTGACTTGTTATGTTACCATGCTATAATTTGACACTAAATAATAATTCGCAGTACCTGAATCTGCACTAATCCTTGAGATATGGCTATTATGGTAATTTAAATAATGCAGCATATCAATGCCCCCTGTTGAGCGATATACACCAAAAACTAATCAGATATAGTTTATATTCTCACAGAATCTAAAGTTTTGTAAAATTCCGTGTATTAATTCTTGCGATAGAGCTATTGCAATTATCTCGAATAATGCACCATGGCAGCGCACCTGCTGAACGTTTTGCACCAAAAAATAATCCAAAACATGGTATATTAAGTACTAACTAAATCTTATGTTTTATTTAAATCCATGCACTATTTTCTGAGATACGGCTATTTTGGAAATTTTAAATAATGCAGTATAGCAGCGCCGCATGTTGAGTGATATACACCAAAAACTATTCCTATGTAGTTTATGTTAAGGTCTAACAGAATCAACAATTTTGCAAAATTCTGTGTATTTTTTCTTGAAATAGAGCGGCCACAAAATGTTTGTTATATACAAACAGACAGACAGACTCACAGACAGACATTTCGTGAAAACATGTTTTTCGGGTTCTCTTACCCCTGAAAATCGGATTTCCAAAATTTACGCTAATCTAAAATTTTTTTCTTGCTAAGATAGAAGAAATTAAAAATTTCAAGTTAATGCAAGATTTTCTTCTTTGTGATGCACAAATGATAGATTCTTTAGACTTTCGAAAGCTAAAATTGATTTAATTTGGAAAACTATTAATGATAGCGGGTTCAGGACCGGACTATCGCCTGGGTAAACTTAACTAATTAGACAAAAAAAAAAAAAAAAAAAAAAAAAAAAAAAAAAAAAAACTTGTCTTGCTGAGGACAGAAATTCTACATGAATAAGGCATAAGCCAAAATGTTCTATTCGAATTTATAGGTGCAAATTTCGTCCGGTGATAAGCAAGCAGTGAAAGTGATATAAAAATTCACCCCTTAACTAAAAATCAATATTCAGAGCTGCCAAAATCTTTCGCTTTTTTATCCCGGAAAATTTTTATAGTAAATTTTATGATTTCAAAACGCCGCGTGGTTACGTACCGATTAAAATAGGAAAAAATTTCGATTATATTTTTCGAGGAGAAAAAATCGGGAGAGTTTACAACTATGAATATTGCTGATCATTCTTAAACTTAAATATAATTTTTTTTTAATAACTTTAATAATTGAAATGATATTCTCAAATGCCAAAATCTTTAGATTACTTTATCGTTTTTCACAAAAGAAAATTTTCAGTCGCATGATTTTTTTTGGAGGTAAAATGAAATTTTTCGCGTGAATTTAACGTTTCTATCTGTAAATGTTAACCAGTGCCTACATTAAAAATGCATGAACAATGCATTCCCCCCCCCCCCCTGATTGGATCTAAAATACAAATTGTCAGCGTTACTCCCAAATATTTTTTGTTGAAAAGTAAAAGTTGGTAAAAATTAAAATATGCATTCTATTTACCGAAGTATATCTTATATTTTCTTTAACTAATAGGTATTAATTAAAATAATAAATCAACATAAATTAAAAGCAATACAGGACGCATTTCGAGCAAAAAATGATAAAAACTCGTCATCATTGAAGCTTATTGGAGTCTGCAAAAGTACAAGGTCAAAAATGGTAGAGTGTATAGAATACAATGAGTGCGGCAGGTGCGCTAGTTGAAAAGTTCACATGGAGAAATCAAAAGTGTTGCCCAAATAATGGAAGAAAAAAAGTGGGGAAAATGGAAATAAAAGAAATAACTTGTCACCACTTTATTCGCTGTTTTTTCGTTGTAATATTTATTATTCGAAATCAGTTAGTAGCTACAATTTTTTTACGATAATTCTAAATTGAATTCACACAGGAGGAAATTTTTTCAGTAGGACTTCACGTGATTCATACTTAAATATCTACACACATAATTCTTTCAGAAAAAAATAATAAAAATGCAGGGCATTCGATCAATACTTAAGTTTACATACAGATCCCAAAGTTGTAACTTTTCTCTAATCAGTTAAAAATATAAAGATACATACATTCATAAATCTATTATATACACATAGAAGATGTCCATAATTAAACTGAAAATACCTAGCGCGATCTAATTGCGAGTAAGAAACGACATTTTGTAGAACAATTAGCCCCTTAAAGGGCGGTGTTGGCAAATGACAGCACTTAATTCCAAACTGCCACAATGGCAACAGATTTTTTCTAGGAAAATTTCAGTTTTATTAAGGGGGCTCAGGGATTGAAAACTTTTGAAAAAATCGATTTTTTTTATGATCTAATTTGATTATTCATTTAATTCCTAACTCAGTGCAAAAAACCGCATAAAAATATTTGCATTTTTAACGGAGTTATAAGCATTTATGTATCAACACTTTCATAGCTGCATCCATATAATTTCAACTTTAAGTCGCGTTTTCTCAAAACTTGATTTTTGATGACTAACACCAAGATTTTAAAAAAACTATTTGATGGAATGGCTTAGTTTTTTTTTTTTTTTTTTTTTTTTTTTGCATGCATCTAACATTATTATCTAGATTACGAATTAATATATTTTAGATAGTTTTATATTTTGAGTATTTTTAATGGAAAAAAAAGTTGTATTTTTTAGGGTTTTTTTAAATTTTCAACTTTGAGAGATTTTTTAATACTGTTTTTATTAAGTGATAGTTATATCCTTAATTCATAATCTAGATTATGATGTTATATGCATGCAAAACAATTTTAAGCCATTCCATCAAATAGTTTTTTTAAATCTTGGTGTTAGTCGTCAAAAATCAAGTTTTCAGAAAACACGAATTAAAGTTGAAATTATATGGATGCGGCTATGTAAGTGTTGATACATAAATGCTTATAACTCCGTTAAAAATGCTAATATTTTTATGCGGTTTTTTGCATATAGTTAAGAATTAATTGAATAATCAAAGTAGATCATGAAAAAAATCGATTTTTTGAAAAGTTTTCAACCCCTGAGCCCCCTTAAGTACGCAAAAGTACACTTTTATTACTTTATAAATAAAATTTCGTGTAAATACTGGTGTCGCTCAATTACTTCTACATTTTAGGAATACAAGTACAGTAGAACAACGCTAATTCGGACCCCATTAATCCGGATCTCTGGACTATGCTTTTCTGGATCGGTTAAATAAAAAAAGGCTCCGGATCGGTTTGGTCATTTTTTTCAAGTTTCAGAAGCGATTTGGCTAATTTCCATAGCATTAACTTGTTTCATCGTCGCATTCTGAATAAAAAACTTTTTTTCTGAAATCTTTCGGAAAGATACCTTAAGCTTTCTTATTTAAGCTCTTATTTAACCTTTCTACCCTGAATGGGTCTAATCGACCCAGTCATATAAAGCGTTTCATTCGATTTAAACCAGAAAATTTTTCATAGAGTAAATTAAATAAATAACGCAAAGATTTGTGTTAAATAAGTATGATAAATGGATTTAAATTAAAATTCTGGTGTGAAATAATTTAATGAAGTTTGAGTAAAATTTAAACAGGGTAGGAAGGTTAAACTACACCCAACGAACTATTTATGCTCAAACGGATGCGTGTCCGTACGGCTCGCAAAAGGTATAGAAAACTGGCACAGCAAAAAATTACAATTTTTTTTTATTACAAAGTAAACATTTTTACTGTTTGTAAATAATTAATAAGTTTAACATAAAGGTGATTATCTGTAAGTATGTTTTATTTTATTTCTTTTTTTTTATAATTCTCCTGATAATACGGATTTTCGATAATCCGGATTGGGTCTGGTCCCAATCAATCCGAATTATCGGGGTTTTACTGTACCTTGCCTCGCAAAGGGTTAAACCACTTTCGAGGTAAAGGGCACTTCGAAAAAAAAAGTTCTCCAAGTCGGTAACGTGGCCCTATTGATGGGGACAAGGAACGATTTTACTATTCGAAAGAATCATTCGGGCCATGAGCAAAAGCATAGTTGAAAACTTTTTATTTATTTTCTTATTTTATTTCTACTAGAAATTTTGTATCCAAAAAAGATTTTACTAAATTAATTAGAAATTACAAAAAAAAAAAATCACCTTGAAAATATAAAAAATTATTTCACTCTTTAAAATTTCTAAGGGTAATCGTTTAAACAAATTATGGAGATTCGTAACTATGTTTTTTATTACTTATGTAACTATGATTTTATTTTCTGATGGTGTTTGATTAAAAAGATATACATACATTGGGAACTATGTTTTTGCGAGTGGCTGAATGCTTCATTTGATAGTAAAAACATTCATTCCACCCATCAATAAATGGAGGGGTTTTTTAATCCATTTTTAAATTTCGTCCCCTATCTTGTTTAATCAATCTTCAAAATCAGTGTATATTTCTCCTATTAAAATACGCTAAGTAAGACGCTGCGTACTATCTATTTAATATGGACATCATGCATATTTTAGTTTAAAAATACAAACATGATAATATTTCATTATATGGAAGATTTCTATAACAAATAACGTATGTAGATGTCATCTTTCCGAAATTATATATATATAAAAAAGGCTTTTCTATTAATATTAGAATTTTTAAACTACGAAAAGCATTTTTTGTAATTAAAAAACCGAAGGACATCACAGGTTTTGTAATTAATTAAACGAAACCCGCGTTCAATTTTGAATTAATTACTTTTTATTGGAGGCATCTCTTTTCGCATCTCGTTTTGCTTTCTTTTTGAAATGCTTCCGTCGGATTTTTTTTTATGTTTGTAAATCACAATGAAAATATTGTTAAAAACTAGCACATAACAAATAATTAAAACTCTTTTATTTTTATTATTTTGTTCAGTACATACTTTTTAAATAATAAAGAATATTTTATGAATATCTTTACATACTGCTTTTTCTCAATAAATATTCCATCGTCATAATAACTATCTATAATAAAATTTTAAATCGAAATATGGAATCACCATTGAATCACCAGCTAAATCGATGACATTTGGAAATCAATCTTGCAATCCATAACTTTTGTTTAAAAGAATCGATGAATATAACATACATAGCGACTACGTAATTCCTAGAAAACTTTTTTCCACAATTTTGCTTGATCTTTATTTTTATTAGTCGAAGAATTTTGCTGTAAAATAGAACGGAAATCACTTTAATGAATTTGGTGAAACATTTTTTTCAACAGTAATCAGAACCCGAGTATTTTGATATAATTATTAACAAGTTGTAAATAAATCTCATTTTAACACGAATGTGTAACATTTGCTTACATTATAAATAAATAATAAAATAATAATGTAAAAATACTGATCAATAAATATAGTAAATAAATGAAAAAAATAACACTTACCGCATTTACTCGTGTATAAGGCGCACCTTTTTTTCCAAAAATTAGGGCAAAATTCCTAGGTGCGCCTTATACACGGAATAATTTTTTACTGTTGGATGCAGTCGAACGATATACATATAAAACAAGAAATTATTCAACGACGTTATTAAAACTCGGAAAATGTTACTTAATTGAAGTATTACTGCATATTTATTTCATTCCTTGCAGTTTTTTATACAATAGAGCTAAAGACATTATCTAAAGCTAATTAGCAATTCTTTTTACCGTCACTCATTCCATTTTTCCGTTATTCTCTTATAACCCGAAGTCTAAAAATTCATTTTCGTATTGTTTTCTGTCTGGTGTAATGTTTGCTTCGACTTTTTTTTACTGAAATTCATTTGGTCATTCTTCATTAGCGTATCAAATTTATGTGCACGTTATATACGAGTTTTTAAGAAATCGTCATTTTTACTTGTAAAGTAGGGACGCGCCTTATACACGCGTGCGCCCTATACACGAGTAAATACGGTAACATGCAACGAATATATGTAACACATACACAGGGTTCATACGCATCAGGGGATTCTTCGGAATTTCGATGGTTTTGCACCAGAAAATTTGTAAAGTACTGATTGCTAAATCTAAAAAAATAAAAATTTCCCCACTAAATAAGGCGAATGTTACTTTACAAACATTCTGGTAACACATCCTTGAGACGTACAAAGCTTGATACAGTAATCAATTAATCTTAAGTATTTAATTTCTCTCCACAGTTGCCAATTTGTTATTTTTTATACCAATATTTTTATGCAGAAATAATATTTTTAAGCAATCACACAATTACCGCAATTGAAAAAAGCGAATATTTTTAACATATTTTACAGGTATTTGGTTGCTCATGCTTATTTATTGCAGGGAATGTAAATAAATTGAGAAATATTACTTTATTTGCTTAGTGATAGTATAAACAGATTTTATTCTGCATCTTTTGCTGATACATAGATGCACCGATGATACCGAAGGGATTAATAAATAAATTCAGTTATAAGAAACCACTATATTTCAATAAAAATATTTGTCTTATGCATTCGTCAAAGTCAGCTTTTTAAATATTTTTGAAGATGTAATGCAGAAACAGAAAAAAAAATTAGGTTAACTAGAAATAATACCGAAAAAATAAAATTCATATTTTTTCATAAAACGTTGAAATTAATTAAGCTAAATGTACTACGCTCATTTACTCAATTTTGATAAGGTTTTAAAGAAAACTGGGGCTGATTCATTAATATCACTTTTAACCTGGAAACAGGTTCTTTTATTGGAGAATATAAGAAAAAATGTCTCATTATTTTCACTTAGTCACTGAAAGAAGTAAATGAGGATTTCGAAATGCATCACTCTCAAGAAGACAGTATTCCTGTTATTGATTTTGTTGTCATGCTAATTATCCCCCTGAGTGGCAAACAGTAATGTCTCTTTAATATTGAATTCTCACTGGAAAAATCTAAAAACTTGGCTTGAAAATAATATAATGCAATCTTTCAACAGTTTGCTGCCAAAGTTAAAAATATAAAATTTCGTTTTTTGGTGTGAAACTCGTCTAATCCCTTGCGACGTGGTGTTATATCTATGAAACCACTTAATTTTAATTCCCAAACGCCACATTAGTACCGGAATTTTAGTAAAAAAAATTCAGTTTATCGTTAGCGTGAAATATAGCTTTTTCTTATTTATATTTAAACTTGTTTTCAAATTCCGGTGTCACTAATTAATTTCAACACTTATACAAAGAATTTGCTCTACGCCGAAAAGGATTAAAGGGAAAAAACCCTCGGCCAAGTATTACTTTTATTAATACTGTATTTTTTTTAATTGGTTAATAAAAACCTACATGATGTAAATAATTATATTTTCGAAAAGCTTCTACAAATATGGATAATACTAATATAGAACCAATTCGTAACAGAGAAAACAAATGATATTTTTGTTGTCTCTCTTGAATAATTTTGTTAACTAAATTCCTTAAACAACAAAAAAAAATCCATTATTAAATGTAATGTGTTTATCTTCAAAAACTGGAAACAAAATTAATCACAGAAGAAAAGTTTAAATGGGTCATTCATCTTTAAACCAATTTCATCTCTTGACACTTTCACTGATATTCATCACGCTCAACTGAACAGACTGAAATGGAGCTGGTTATAAACTGAAAAAATTGTACGTAATAAAAATTCTCTTTGCAATATTTCACTATAAAATAAAAAAGTGTGGTATTTCATTTTATATTGAATATATGTTCATTAAGTAAAATAGAAATAAATGAAGGACATATTTTTAATACGTTTACTAGTATTAAATAAAATCAATATTCTATATGACTTTTAACCCTTTCAGAGGCACCGTTTGAAGTCTGCAAACAGTTAATTTTATTGCACAAATTGCCAACTGGCACCATTTATTTTTTAGTACATTTCCGAACTCATAATATACGTGAGGAAATACGTGGGGAAAAAAAAAGGCTTTGAATATTTTCAACTAAATTTTTTCGTGAATTGCGGTGAGAATTTAATATTTGAAGCTATTTTAAACACAAATGCTATGTCTCTGAAAGGGATAAAATTCTCCTGTTACGTTTTCATTAATAACAAGTTGGAAATTGCACGTGAAGCGTAGCAAATGAGGTGCGTTCGTACGATAACGAAGTTTTAAAAATATTCAGATCTCGGTGATATAGTGGAGCGTACTTCGGATACAGTATAATAGTCGAAATCTTTGTGCTTCTGTAAATATGCAGGAAGTAATTTTTATTACACCTCAGCAACGTATATCTTATTCATAAAGTGTGAAATAGTTGAATATAATTAACCCGTATAGCATTATATAGTGGAATACTTTTGTGTGGCCCGGTAATTTAATAATAAAAATTCTTTGCATCACAGATTGTACAGAATGCATATTTCAGTATATACTTCATAGATTCGTGCCAATTCTATTATATTCGAATGAGTGTAACATCATTAAAATGCATTTGAAACTTTTTTCCCATTGACCGTAATGTAATGGAATACTTTTGAATGTCCCTGTAAATGATCTATGCATCCGACTTTCATAGCACTTGAAATGACTCGACAAAATTACGTAATAATTATATGTTTTAACTTTCAAACGATTAAAATGCATTTGAAACTTTTTTCCCCATTGACCGTAATGTAACGTAATCCTTTTGATTGTCCCTGTAATTGATCTATCCATACGATTTTCATAAAATTTGAAATGACTCGACAAAATTATCTTATAATTATGTATTTTAAATTTCAAATGATTCGGTTGGGTAGTTTTTGCGTTGTTGTTTGCGGACAGACGGACAGACAGACAGACGGACAGACAGACGGACAGACGGACGGACTGAGCGACAATAATAGGTGCTACGTATTTGCATAATTACGAACGCACATAAAAATAAGAAAATTTTCAACCACATATTGCAATACACTTTCTCGTATTTTTGATATATCGTTCAATAGAATTGATAGTTCAATTATAAATTTACGAACACACAGTTACATTCACTGCTACTAGTGATATGCATTATTTTATTCAGATTTCTTAATTGCCATCATTTTAAAAAAAATGAAAAATTCCCTTGATTTACGTCATTAAATAATGCAAATTTATACAAATATAAAAAATTGTGCAAAAACGAGAAATCTAATTTTTTTTAAAGGTACTAGCAACACAGTTTACAGTGCCTTGAAGTATATTGTGCGGAAATCGCATATACTGGTATTATTTTAGAATAGGATTGCTGGTTTGGCTTTCATTTTTATCCCGAAATTTCAATAACAGATCTGAAATCTTTAACCCGTTGAAGGGCACCGGTATATGTTATATACCACTTAATTTTAATTCTCAAATACCACATTCACACCAGAATTTTGAATCAATTTTTGTTTCATATAATGTACGCAAAGAAAAGCTTTTACTTACAAGGAAGGTCTCCATACGGGCATACTCAGAAAAATCTGAAAAAATTACAGAATGTGTCTTCTCATATAGTTATATATGTTTATAAAAAATTTCGGCGGAACCTCCTTATAACGTCCGTAAAAAAATAATAAAAATTTCGTTTATTTGGCGATTTATCTCCGGTTGGCGAAAAAACAAAATTTTGAAAACTACGCTTTTACGCTTCGAATACTTCTTAAAGAAAAAACTTTCTATATTCAATTTATTTAAATAAATTTAGTTTAAGTAATTTTAGTTTTGCATTTTTACTTTACTTTAAGTGTAATTTTGTCATATACGTTTATATGTACTTATAACAAAATGAAATTAATATATTTTATCATTTAAAACACAATTTAAATTGATTAAAATTGTTCCAAATTGAAAAATACACTGTTAAAAATCTGCTGCACTTTGTTGCAACGCACTCCCTTGCTTGTATAGAAAACGGTTATTTGGCCGTGAAATGGAGCTTTCTCATTGGTTGGAATAGAGATATTATATACAAGCAGTGGAGTGCGTTGCAACAAAATGCAGCAGATTTTTAACAGTGTATGACAGGTCAATTCACCGTGCTATGGAGCATTCTCATTGGTCAGAAGAAAGATATTCTATAAAAGTAGTGGAGTGACGTTGCAGTAAATGCTGCAGACTTTTTAACAGTGAAGTCAATTAAAATCAATTTTCAGATTCGTTAAAATCGTCTGCTTTTGGCGAGGAAATGCACTGCTCGCCAAATCCCGCGTCGCTTTCAGCTTTTCACGCCAATTATTCCAAACTATTTTATTTTTTTACATATCTAATAGTATAATTCCGCCGCTAATTTTCACTGATCCTTTATTACCTACATGAGTAGTTTAATTCGTATTTTTTTCAAAAAATTCTGAGTATGCCCCCAATGGATACCTTCCTTGTTAGTTTCATGTAAAATTGTTTATAAATGCCAGTGTCAATCAATCATTTTAAAATTTTAGCAACAGAAGTGCTTTGTCTCTAAAGGGGTTAAACAATAATTCAGTTAAGTGAACAAGAAAAGTTTGATATTAAATAAATCAGAAAATACTTTTTAGAATCAACGGTGAGAAACTGAGTTTCATTTAATAAAAGCGGAAGCCTAACTTTCAACATACCTTCAGAATGTACTAAAACTATTACATTAAACATAAAGACACAGCCATCAGATAAGTTGCCTGAAAATGAAAATATTAAGCGTCAGTTACAACGTCTAGAAAAATGTAAAGCCAAATGCATATAAAACATTAGGTTATTAAACAATTAACGACGAGTATCTTTTACACTTCTTTTAATTCTGCTACACCAGTTTTCTCCTCTAAGTAATTTGGAATTATTTAATTGCACAAAATTAGATATTATTCTCTTCAGACCTGACACATTTTAAGCCATCGTACAAATTATTTCACAGTTTGTACCATCTGTCTATACGTTTAAAAACATGATTTTGTAATAAAAATAAAATAATTATTATTAGTTTCTATTTACTAGCAGGTACACATACAGGGTGTCCAACAAATAACACCCTGATTTCCAAATTAAATTTCTCAAAAACAAAGATCGATAGAATTATGCAGTAAACGGTTTGTTTATCAGGTAAGCTGTAAAATTCTTATACAAAAGTTTCGAACGGTAAATATTTTGAAAAGATTGTGTTCTGATTGCAATGAATGCTTTGATTTGACATTTTTCTTGCTTTAGATTGCTGCCAGAGAATGTGTTTTTCGACTTAAAGTGCCATATTTCATAGTTTTTTTAAATTAAATTTTTGAAATTTCGAAATTCTGAAAATTTACTTCGAAAAATCTTTAAAATATTGCACTGTAAGCTGAAAAATTATTTCTCTGCAGGCAATCTAAAACAAGAAAAATGTCAAATCAAAGCATTCTATGCAATCAGAACGCAATTTTTTCAAAATATTCACTGTTTGAAATTTCTGTATAAGATTTTTACAGCTTACCTAATGAAAAAACCGTTTACCGCATATTACTATCAATCTTTGTTTTTGAGAAATTTAATTTTGAAATCAGGGTGTTATTTTCTGGACACTCTGTATGTGCACCTCGGGTTCATACTGCAAAAAACACTTCATTTTTTAAAATTTATTTAAATAAAGAATTTGGGGGACAATTGATACATATAAGCTTATTTTGCATGCTATTTTCGAAACAATTATTTTTTTTATACAGAGATATATATTGCACTTTGTACAAATAACTCTTGTTCTTGATTTAAATCCTTCATACTTACATTTTGATGTTATCATTTGTTGAACAAGGAAACTGCCCAGTCTTGTCGTATCTAATTTAGTAAATTGGTTGCTGAATATCTTTACAATGTTTTTGCTGTGGTTTATTTTCGGAATCGTCTTCAGAATCATTTTCAAATGAATAAATTCTGAGTGGTCTCCCTGGTCGTCGTTCTTCACTTACTTTGCCCTCATATTTCACCAGTACTTATGCAATCTCTAAAAATGCTGTAAGAGAGACAATCTGTCTTTTCGAGGAACTTCACCTGCTTTGCAACTTCTGATATACATTATCGAAAAAAGGGAAATAACCAAATTAAAAAAATATATACAAAGGCTCTTGTTGACTAATTTTTTGTGCGAATAGCACAACGGTAGTAAGATAAACATCTATAATTTATATCTGTTTCTTTACCACCCATACACGTATTGTATGTATCCAACACAACTGCTCTCGGGAACGCTATCTATGCAAGTGGAAAACAAAGTTACACATTTGTTATCTTTCCATTTTAGTATGCACATATCCTTCCCTTCCCTTAGTCTCACATCCCACTCTCCGTGTGACAAATTTCGATCATTTTTGATTTTTTTATCTGCTCCTCCAAGTCTTTTGTTCATAATTATTCCAGTTCGGTATATATTGCTCCTTAATAAAAAGTCGCACATTTTACACTAGTAAAATTTTTTTTTGTGTAAATCACCCGTGTGTTGTCTTTTGGTATAAATAAAAAAAGCAATCTGACAATGCCTCTATCTAGATTTAATAATAACTATTTTGAATCACCAGCTGGTACAATTCCTTTTCCATGAGATATGTGGCAATCAAGGGTAATGCCGGATAAAACAAAGTTTATTAATCCCAGCGGATTAGGTTTTAACGGCACATACGGTCTAAAGCCACAACGTTCAGCAAATGGGATCTAGTGGTCTCTGTTCATTTAGTGATAAATGTTTAGGGCGGGGTAGGGACAAACATTTAATTCTTACTGCATTCAAGATAAGATTTACTTTTCATAATTTATCATCTGCTTAATGATGAACTGATTTATCTGCAAAATGAAGAAATTTTATAATCTCAAAAAATTGATCACGTGACATAGTAGCTGCAGTTCTAAGTACTGACAAGTCTTTTTGTCTGTAAAAGCTTGGAGATATTTTAAAGTTTCCATGAGTATGTGTACACCTGCAACTTTTATAATTTCATATTTATATACCTTTATTGAGCTATGGTTTCGTGTTTGAATGGAATTTAAATTTTGTTTCATATGAAAATTATCCCCAAAAATCTTCATTTAACTAATCTGGAAATGATTCAAAAGGATTTACGATACTGGAATCTGCTTTTAGATAATCCTCATTAAACAATGGTCCTCGGAATACCATTAAAAGAAAAAAATATTTTAAAAATATTTGCGAAAAGATAAGGTTTTATTCTCAGCATCATTATTCTAGTTTGCTGTAACACAAGTTTTAAAAACATACTTATTTTCAGCTTTCCATAACAAAGGTCTTTTAGGTAAAACTTTATTGCTACATGAATTTGAGAAAGGAACTGGAGCAATACCCTCAATGGTTATATCTGTCTCATCTAAATTTTCATTGTCAGAAGACTCACCATTACCATTGGCCTCATCAGTTTACTTACTCTTACAATGATATAATAATTATGATTTTTAAAAATTAATGATTAATTTAAAACATCAACAAAATGAATTCTTATTTATAATTAAGTATAATTTTCGAATGATTCAACAACTTTAGCACTGCATCAATTAAATATCATTCAGTACATTTTTTTTAATTAGATGACTTCTTTCCAAAAACACAGAATTGAAGCCGGAGGTGCACACACGTGCACCTTACAAATTACATCTAATTTAAATAGATATTATGATCTAGCTAAAAAATTTAAATGATTTATGCAATATTGAAGAGTTTATAAGCATTCTTAAAAACAAGGCTAACTTATCATAATAACAAGGCTTGTCATTCCCTAAGTTTCCTTTGTCTGCAGTACACGTGATCAAAATTCACGTTGTTAGTGCCCTCTGTCGCTCAAATATATTGTTCAGCAAGGCCACTTTATCATAATAATAGGCCTTACAATCAGAAAAAAGTGTATGGGAGAAAATGTCCGGATAGTTGCGAACTCATAAACCGACTTTATACCGTAAGTATCGCCACCTGGTGCATATTACTAGTATTATTCTAATTGCATAGGAAAAATCAAACTATATTATTCACAATATTATAAAAAATATTTTTCAAATTCCACTAAAATATATACGTAAAAAATACACTGAAAATGAAGAATTAAAAGTAAGAATTAATGGTACTTTATTAATGTAGAGTCATGGGCGTTATATATATATATATATATATATATTTAAAGCTTAGCGTAATTTTCGGCTTCAGAAAGTATGATTTATTGCCAAATGATGTAAACAGTAATGAAAACAAACTTGTAAAATGTTTCGTTTGTCTTTTAAGAATTTATATGAATATTATTATTGTTTTTATGTACAATTTACTTATGTTTTTGCATAAAAATAGAAAATTGGCTTTTTTATATGAAATATATTGTATAACTATTGCAAAACATTTCTTCTCTATGAGAACAGAAAATAGGATTCCAGAAAATATGTTGCCAAATTTTCTTTTCTCGCCAAGACCATTTTCTCTATTTGAGAAAGGTACTTTGAAAAAGTATCGATTTAATATTATATAATGCAGTATTGGCTATTTTTCTGTAATATGTTCCGGTTTCGCATTTAAAGTTATCTGCAAATAAGCATTATTCTAGAACAATGCGATATTAAGTATACGGTTAAAAAATTAAATTAGTTTAGCGCCAATTATACTTGCTTAATGAGCCAATTGGCTGTAAGTTTAATTAAGAAAGAAGTGCCAAATAAAGATTTACACCACAAGCGTAGCACAAAAAGAATTTATTTTTGAGGATAAACTTTGAGATGTGTTTAGTTTAAGTGATTTATGAATTTCTTATAACTTTCATTTTTTTAATGTTTATGATTTTTATCCGGTTTATACATATAGCTAACTATACAGGGAGACTAAAAAGAATTAAAATATAAGATCGGGGAATACTTTAAATTTTAGGTATGAGAACATGTTTTTAATCGAAAATAATGAGCGTAGCGTTTATTAGTCAGGTAGAAGAATGTATACGTACAACCAGACCAGGAGGCGGCAGCACAGACAGTCATCTCATCGAGTTCACAGATGAAAATATAGGATTAGTTAAATCTCGGTTCCCATATTAAAACGCAATCGGTCTGCCAAATTATATCTCGGTGAAAACACCTAAAACCCTATTTTAGTGGTTAACTCATAAGTTTACCATTGTGCTTTCCTGCACCCAAAAGTATAAAATCATGGAAGTTTGGGGGTAGGAAAAAAATCGTAAACTTATGAGTCATCTGCTAAAATTGGGTTTTTTATTTTCTACACAGATTTTCCTTGGCAGACCGATTGCGTTGTAATATGCTAATCAAGATTTAACTAGTCCTAGATTTTCATCCATGACCTCGATAAGGTGATTGTCTATGCTCCTGCTTCCCGGTCTCAATGAAATTATATACAATTGTTGCTATAGACAGTGATACTTTTAGTACATTTTAATAGATATTATATTTATAGCATAATGAAATTGATATGTATTATTGGGATTCACAATAATACCTTCCCTACAATAAAAGGTTCATGTAATACTCGTATCCTTTTACAGAGCCACATATTATAAGCTTAATTTAAATTTGAGGTTTAAATTAAGCTTAATTTAAAAATCTATATGTCATATACACAACTTCTCAAAAGAATCCCATATAATGAACTTTAATTCTTGAGAATTGCTGAAAGAGTAATAAAAAATGAGTATATACTTATCATTTAATGCGCAAAATTTAATAAAATAGTGTTGAATTTTCAAATCTCTATCACGACAAATTTGGAATTCTATCACTACATGGAAAGATATTTTTTCCCCCTGATTACGATTTTTGAGAGATTTACACAGCGGTACGCAACAGTTAACCATTTTTCATAAATAATTACAGTAAAATAAGTACATTTTATACCAAAGAAAAAAAAACTGCCGAACTTTCGAAAATTGGAAAAATAACAAATCTCATTTGAAAAATACAAGCTTACAGCATATCGAAAAGAAAATGGAAAAGCATATACAGAAAACAAGGCCCGGGTGGAAAGCAAATTATAAAATTTATACATTTGTTACTACAGCAGAGGGCGCTAACAACGGGAAAAATCACGAGGTTTCTGACCAAGTTTACTGGGGCCACGAAAACTTAGCGATTGCCAAGTCTATTATTATGAAAGTGACCTTGATGACTAGTAGTACACACCAGATGGCGCTACATACGAGACAAAATCAGTTAATGTGTTGGCAGCTATAGAGACAATTTCAACAATAGATTTTCTCCTGAATGCGAGGCCTGATTATGATAAGGGGGCCTTGCTTAAAAATTAGAGAGGCGGTGGTATGTCGATGAAACCACTTAATTTTAATTCCCATACGCCACATTGGCACCAGAATTTTGGCTGAAAAAACTTTGGCTCATTAGATGCGTAAAAATAGCTTTTTCCTATTTACAAATAAAGTCGTTTTCCTATTCCGGTGTCAATCATTAATTTCAACACTTGTGCAATGAAAGTGAACTGCGCCGCAAAGGGCTAATGAGTTAAAGTAAGGAACATATTTTTAAAAAATAAATTTTGCCGAAACCATAATTAAAAAAATATTTATAATAATAATATAATTGATAATAGGACATACTTAAACCATGACACTAGCAGCAAATTTTATGGAACGTTTAAGGCATTCTTTATCAAATGTTTCTTGCTTCATTCTCCAAACTCCAAAACTTTGATTACCACAGGAAACACAAAACATACTTTTATCACTAAATAATATATTTTTCCAATCTTCTTCGCCCCATGAACGTCTTGATTCACACCCATTCAATCTTATAAGTTTTTGATGTGTAGTCATGAGAGGTTTTGTTTTGTACATGAAATTCGAACTTAAATTTATGGACACGTTTCACACATGGACAATTTATTTCACAAAACATAATATGGTAAACCTTTGTTAAAACTTATTCTGATTTAATTAAAGTTTAATTTCGATATTTATAACACAATTGAAAATGCACTTGAAATAATTATCACTCATAAACTATAATGTTCATTAAAATAAAATAATAATCTATTAACATTCTTCATATCTTTAATGTACATGCTATTCCGTGTTTAAATAACGCATATAAATTTCAAACGCTACACTTTAAGCATGTTTATTTCAAAGGCAGCAACTGTAACTGAGTTCCTTTGAATTTTTTCTGTAAACTAGCAATCAGTGCTTGTCACCTTATTTTTTTGATAAAAACATGTTTTAACTTTTTAACGCTCATTGATTTCTCTACTAAATAGCAAAATTTTAATTGCGATATCAACAACGACACCGGAATTTTAATTAAAAAATACACATGTATGTGAAAAATTATTCATTTTTATATTCTTTTCGTACCAGTATTTTTCTAATGTGAATTTTAAAATATAGTTTTCTTGAAAATTGTATCAAATCGTGTGTTAAAGATTTCTGTTTCAAGAAAGTGGTGCTAGTTAGAAATAAAAAATAGTCGCCTGTTGCAGCCCTGTAATGTATAATAACAATGCTTTTTAATTTCCTAATGTTTGGGATGTAATTGAATTAATGTAATAATGTAATGTAATTGAATATTCTTAAGATGTACTATGAGACTAACTTTTATTAACCATATAGGCCATGGTCGGTGAGATTTGTTTTTAGTATTTTATGTTAATTAATTTTAACCCTTTGAGCTGTGATGAGCGAACTTCTTTTCTCGTAATTCTAATCTCTAAATGTCTCTATTATAGCGGAATATTTGACCAAACTTATTTGAAAATATAGTAATGCATTTTTTCGTGTAAATTATAAACTGAATTTTTTGCTTGGAAAATATTGGTGTCAATGTGACATTTTGAAGAAATTCGCCCACCAGAGCTTAAAGGATTAAACGTTAGACAGTTTATTTCCAATATAGAATGTTACCCACATTTGGCAATTTTTTAAATTAGTAATCACCAGAAAGTTTTGACATTATTTTTTACTTAACGAAGTGAAGTTTTATTGTTCGAAGATAAAGTTAAAAAAGTTAAATTTTTATGACGCATATTCAAAATTTCTAAACAAAATAATCCGCCAGATACGGCTACAGAATAGAGAAAGTGCTATATCACAATAACCTTATGTTCCACCAGCCCACCAGTGGCCGAGATGTTCTGACCTCTCAACTGGTGGACGGCAGGTAATGGATTCGAACCCAATCGCGTCCGTCGGCCCAACTATTCGGAGTTTCCGTGGTTTTCTTCGAACCTTGCAAAAATATGGGTTAGGTTACCTTTGAAAGACCCCCCACGAAGGGCACTTCACCCCCTGGGCCTATATCCCTCGAGTAGATAATCGGCCGACACAAAATAAATCAAACCACAATAACTTTATATCGATTTTTTGGTGATCTAATTATATTTGTGAAAATTAGAGCGCAAACAATTGACATAGAAATATATGATCGTAAGTTAGAAACATTTTGAAAATACGTGAACATGCATGTTTGAAACATTTATACTTTTATTAAGAAAGTTCAGTTTCATTAATTTTTTAATCTGTAAAATTATTTTTAATCTGTAAAATTACTAGTTTTCTCAAAATCTATTTCTGTTTAATTCAAATATTTCTTTTCTTTTTTTTTTAGTTGCTGTAGTGGTCTGTTTCTTTTTATGCTGGTCACCATTCCACGCACAGAGAATTATGGCGACGTACGTAAAAACACCCACGCCTTTTCTGGACACCATTTTTTATCTTCTGCATCAAGTCTCCGGCATAAGTTATTACCTTTCTGCTACTTTAGATCCCATTCTTTATCATCTGATGTCAAGAAGATTTCGAAAAGCTTTTCACGATACATTTTGCTGCGACAAAAGTAGCGACCAGAGGGCAGTTGTGACGGAATGTTCATCTACAAAGGCATGCAAGTCAGCTGTTGTGTCACTTAAAGATCTTAAAAGTTAATGTGCTGTATTTCTATAGTAATATGTCTTTCTTCTTTTTTCCTAATCTTTAGGTATAGTACCTGATTAAAACTTTATTTTTCATCAGAAGATAGTGACTTGTAATTTTGATTATTGTGAACTAAATAAAAATTGTCATTGCACCACCTAAGGTTCAATAAATATATTAAAAATAAATATAGAACATTTTTGTACGAAGACATATTTAAACAAGGTAAGCTAAAATATGCTATAAAAATGATAAAATCACTAAGTGATATAATAATCTTTGATTTAAGTGATATTACAATCTATAATGCTATAAGAGAGATTTTTGTCACTTTTATAGCATTTTTTAGATTACTTTATTTCATTATAACTGATAATTATATATATTTTAATGCATTACGTAAAGTTATAAGAATGCTTAATCCTTTGTGAAGTAGCAACATTGATTAAGAAACATATCTAATACAGATGTTAACACACTTTTTATCTAGGTTTGAACGTTTCTAGCCTTTTTAATTTTGCAGAATTTACAAAGTTCATTTTAGCAACAGCAAGTCGAAACTGCTTTGAGGATAAATTAATAATTCACATGAAAAATTAACTCTGTATCTCAGCCTGTTGAGAATTCTATAAATAATTTATATTGCCCCATTCATCGACAAAGCACTTCAATTGCTAAAACGTTTAAATAAATGATGAACGCCGGAAATTACGAGAAAAATTATTTCTAAATAATAAAAGTCGATATTTCACATACATAATGAAAGAAAAATATTATTTCTAAATAAGAAAAAGTTGATATTTCACATACGTAATAAATGAAAAAAATTAAATTAAAATTTCTATGTTAATGTTGTATTTTATACAACTTTTTAGCTTCGTTGACAAACCATTCTCCGTGAAAGGATTAACTGCAATGATACGACATATAAGCAATAGACAAATAGTTCTACCTTTGAGAGGTGGTGGGCTATATTGTATAAATTTAAATTCTAAATTTAATTCAGATTCACACCAGAGCTTTTATTAGGTTCTATTGATAGAATTCCTGTGGAAAAAGTGTTTAAATAAATAGCCTTTTCGTAATTTTAATAAGAATTCTCTAAATTTCCAGTAGGAATTCAACAATACTAAAACTGAAATACTTGTCTTTCAAGGGTTAATCTCTTGAAGGGTGGCGATGCTGACATAGAAGGACATAATTTAAATAACTAATTGCTACATTGGGATCCAATTTTTTAAATGAAAATTTCACATTTATCAAGCAAGAGAAAATATACTTTTACTTGTTTACAAATGAATTTTCTTTAAATTTTGGTGTCATTCAATTATTTCATCAATTTATGAATTAAATTACCTTGCCGCTGAAAGTGTTAAAGTCTACTGGATAAATAACATGGACTTTTGTTTATGTTTAAGATTTGATACTCGGTAATACAAAGTGTTAACAATTAACGACGATTTTGTTTTACACTTTTTAATACCTCAATACCAGTTGACACATGTTCTTCAATATTGTAACTTTAACTCATTTAATTTCTCAAAGTTTGACATTAGGTAATATTAAAATGTCATTACGAAAATGTTTTTCCCTTTTTAAGTTTTTGCATTACTTAAATAAAGGGTTTCTAAACATTCTAATAATCTTGTCACTGGTCTCTTATCATCCTTCTCATCCCTCTTTTCTGCGTGGAAGTTGCTTTTGTCGTCCTTTCCCTCGTCTCTTCCCGTAAGGCATGGTGACGTCACTGAGACGTCGTTGTGAAGTCACATTGTGATTTTGTGACCATCGATTGTCGATGTGACGTCACGTGACGTCGATGTGGAGTCGTTATGGCCGTTTTAGAGCTTTTTTGTGACGTCACATTGTGACCACTTTGTGAAGTCATGGTGTGACTAATTTGTGAAAGATGTGTCATTTGTGACTACTTTGACATTGACATTGTGACGAAACTGTGACAAAAGCGACGATATTTAAATTGCCAGAAAAATGTTTTTTAAAGTAAATGACATGCTTTGAAGAATATTTGTAATTTTCTAAAAATTTTTAAGAAAGTCACATCTCAGTCACAATGTGACGTCACTGAGTGGTGGCATTTTGTTCACTATGTGGGTTGTTTTTTTTTCCATTATATATAGATTAAAAAAAATATTTTATTTCATTATTTATTTATTTATTTATTATAAATATAATTATAATTATTATTATTATTCCACCTTTTTCTCGCTTATTTATTATTTTGGCATCACTTTTGTATTCTACCTGTGCTCTTTCAACTAGCGCCATCAGTCGTACTTTTTGTAAACCCAACCCTCCATATTTCAGTTTATCTCTGATTCTATTCCCTTACGGACACGTGTTGGTTCAACTGATGACGATTTGTTTTTGTTGTAGCTTGACATGCATCCGGCTTTACTTTTTCGTTAAAGGGTGATTTTTACAAAGTGTATTATTTTAATTATTTTTTAAGACACAGTGCATTTACACATGTGTATTCACTTCAAAAATGCAAGTCTCATCAAAGTTATTCTTTTTTCCTCCTGTTAGATGGGTGGTATGTTTATGAAACCACATATGTTTAATTTCCAAATTCCAAAACGGCATTAGAATTTTGGTAAAACATTCTCGATTTAACAAGTATGTGAAATAGTCATTTTTCAGGGCTACTACGGGCGACTCCTTTTTTTTTTCTCACCCCAGTATTTTTCAAATGTAAAATTTGAAGTACATTTGTCTTGCAAATGTTGTCAAAGTGTCGATTGAAGATTTCTATTTCGGAAATGAGGTGTCAGTTAATACAATAGTCGTCTGTAGCAACCCCGATTTCCTTATTTTCAAATACATCTGTTGGCATATTTTGGTACCATTCATTTATTTTAACACTTTAGCATTGAAAATCTTTTGCCTCTGAATGGGCTCACTATTTATGTACCTTCAATTACATATACGTTTTATTTCTGCTTAAATAATTTATATTCCTGGTAATTAATTATTTAAAATAAAATAAATTTAATTAATAATGCTCTATATTATGTTGGTTTTGCACAATTCTTCGATTTGGCTTATAAATCATACGAGTTGTAATTTTCCAAATCAATGGAAAGGCGTTCATGTCAAGATAGGAACCAGGCATTTCTTTGCGTAATCAGCAAATGCTCTCTTAACCCCCTGACTGCCTATCAAAAGGGCAAAATTGTAATGATTTTTTATGTGCAATTAATTTTAAATGTTAATAAAAGAGGGATTTTCTCTCATGTTATATTTTTTTGTCACATATATGCTTATAAGCCTAGAAAACATCAATCACAAGTTAATTTCTTAAAACTGGATTATATTTGTAGAATTATATTAATTTAAATAAATCCTCAACTGCAGTGAAACCTGCAGCCTAGTGAACGGATATATCCAGTCGCGGAAGTGGGAAGGTTAAATGAATTATCACCGACAAATCTGTTGAATCTTTCCCACTGAGAAATCCTTGTTGCATGTAATATCTGATCTGATATTGGAAGAAGCTCAACAGAATAAATCGCAGAATAAGCTGAAAAGAATAATTCACAGACAATTAACCCGCGACTTACACTGTGGAATCCATTTAGATATCAGAACTGTTGTGTTTTTTGAGAAAGTCGAGAAAAGTCCACCTGATTTTCTAGGATAGTTCAGTTGACGAAACACTGACAGCTTACGCCAAAAGATTCCGAATTCAAATGCTGGCTTGCATACTTTCTCTCTCACTGAAAAATTACAATTTGTAATCGTTCTGTCGGCGTGAATAGCTTATTAATGGAGTATGAACGAAAGGGAAAAATTAATTCTACTGAATCCGTGAAATTCTACAAGCAATGCTATTGGCGGTAATTTTATTTATCATATGCAATTAAAAAAACAAGCAATCCGTTTCCAAAGAAGTTGTAAGAACAATTTAATTTTTTCTATGCACTTTCAGCATATTAACACAGTACAGGCCGCAAACCAGTCTTTCCAAATCTGGTAGCTATTTGTTTATTTATTTGCTTATTTTATTATAGTAATTTATTTTTTTATGTCATTTTGAGATTTCGCGTTCACATCTAACAGGCATGATAGCGCTCCGGCCAAAATGACCGATTACTACCACTAAATTTCATTAAAAATTCTGGTATTCCATAATAACTGAATTTCTAAGAAGTTATAAACCAAAGTATACTTTTAAAATTTATTCGTAGTAATCGGCCATTTGGGTCGGAACACTCTCATACCCGCATCTAACTAAAAAATATTCTTTTATTGCTATCATTTTTTTTAACTATTTGGAAAAAATAATTGTTGTTCTCCTTAGAGAATTGAGGAATACCTGAATCTTTTTATTATTGTTTGAATTCCGCAAAAATTGGTTTATTTTATTCCTTTCTGATTGGTCTAGGTTTAATATCCAAAAATAGAATACTACTGTTTTTTTTTTTTTTTTTTTTTTTTTTTTTTTTTCTTATTGATGTAAGTTTAATGTCCAAAAACTGAATACTTCTAATGCACGATGACAAAAGGGGTAATAAAAACTTTTTAAAAAATTAATAATTTAAAAACAAACTGCGATAGAGTTTTTAAACAAATTTCATGAAAAAGTGCATTTTTTTTTCTTTACGAACGGTGTAAAATGTGCGATGTTAAGAAGTTGAAAAATTTGCAGTTCCGAAAATTGTAAAACTGAAATTTCATTTAAAATTTGTTTTTGATGGGTCCAGGAATATTAATGTTTAATCCATGTTGTATGTAATGTGGGGCGTTCAGAAGTAAGTCTGATTAACTCCACCTCATAAAAATGCACATTTTAAACAGTTAAAGTTGTATATAGTTTTTTTTTAATCATTGGTCTAGGAAAGCCAACGTTTAATGCACGGCGTACGTAATATATGACTCTTTATAATCACCCTTAAAATGATGTTTATTATTATTATTAATTTAAATATAGAATTTATTTATAAGTCTTTAAATTTTTTTTATCATTGGTCTGAGAATATTAATGTTTAATGCATGGTGTACGTAATATATGACTCGTTATGATCATCATAAAAATGATGTCTATTATTATTATTAATTTAAATATAGAATTTATTTATGTCTTTAAAATTTGAGTCTTTGAAAATATCATTTTCCAAATAGTTGTTGTAATTTATTAAATTACAATTTTGTTGTTATTATTATTATTATTATTATTATTATTATTATTATTATTATTTTCACGAAACGTTTATTCTTCCTCTAACCAAATTTCTATTAGATTTATTTACATACATTTATTTGCATGTTACAATATGTGAACATACATGCACGATGTGTGAGATATCATATTATACTTTGGTAGTTCCAGTCATTTGTTCGATGTTTCATGACAAGAAAGTTAATCAGGCGTTTTCCGTCATAGATAAGTTTATGTTTATTGGAGCAAACGTCTTCCAGGAATATCTGCGAGAATCAGATTGTGTCTCAGTCTATAAACACCGATAAATTGATTTGCCATTCTGTGAATAGTGCCTTTATGTCAATCAACTAAAAGCATTGGTAAATGCTTTTAGGTACATCTATTTGCATGAAACATTACAAGCACTAACCTCTTGAGGGGCAAGCAATAATGTCTCTGCAATATCAAATCACCGGAAAAATCGAAAAATTTTATTTTAAAATAGAGAAATTCAATTTTTCAACATTTTGCCGGCAGAGTTAAGCATATAAAATTTCGTTAAAAGTTTCTATTGCGCAATGTTGCCAGATTGGGGATTTTGTCTCCATTTTGGGGAATTTAGATTTTCTAGGGGAATTTTTGGGGACAAGTAAATCTTTGGGACATGTTTGGGGACTATGGACATATTTGGGGAAAAGCTTGGGGAATTGTTATCACAATTACGATTTTTACTTTCAGACATTTGCCAATATTGGATCTGTCAAATTTCATTTGGAAAACGAAAATAAACTAAAGAAATAATAGTTATAAATTATTATCCTCATGATCGTGCTCACCGTTTACATATACTACAGATTCATCATGATCTGCATTGGGCTATCCCCATCTGAATTTTCAGATAGGTGATTCAGATTTTCCCTTCATTGTGGACAGATACACAAGCACAGAAATACATTTCATTTAATAGTATAGATTTATACAACAAAAATAAAAACAATTTTATAACTTTTTTTGTTGTTGTTTTTTAGCTTTGGATATACATGCAAAATTCTGTTGAGTTTAAATGTTTATTTTTTCATAAATGAGGATTTTTTTTCAAAAAAAAAAAAAAAAAAATGCTTGATTTGGGGAAAAACTTGAGTTTAAATTTGTTAAAAAAATTTTTATAACGGAAAATTGAAAATTGAGGACTTACCTGTTTGAGTAGAAATTGTGTTGGGGACTTTTTCTAAAAAAGGCCTTGATTTGGGGAAAATTTCAGAAATTTTGGGTAAATTGGCTTTCGACAATCTGGCAACACTGCTATTGCGTGCGCATCTCGTTTAAACTAGGTGGGATAAAATATACCTTACCGCCTTTCAAGGGCTTAATGTTTGTTGCCAACAAGAGTTGTAAAATTTAAATAACGGGCTTTATAAAATATGAAATTAGAAAATTCATTTTTTTTCTTATATCCAGAGATTCTACTCTTTTAATTAAAAAATTAAGGAAAATATTCAGGTAGATTTTTCACAATATTTGCAAAAAAAGAAAAAAATATCTTCAGCGTCTGTTTCTATAAAACACTCACTAATAATCGGAAAAGAGTTGTTAACAAGCAAATGTGTTCAAAAATGAATTAAAATGTAGAATTTTATTTCGTTATAGTGTAATACAAAAAGAATTAATCAAATAAAGTATGAACATTTACCTTTCATTTAGCCTCTAAAAAAAGAAACTACATACAATTATTAGGTAGCTAATTTTTATTTAAAATGTTTAATGTCATAAAGCATGACATTGTAGATAACCGAAATTTTAGTTTTAATTGTTTTATATCATATTTTGTTTCTGTTTTTCAAAAAATATATGAGACATTAACAAGAACAAAAATTTGTGCCCCAAGCGTAAAATATGAAATAAATGCCAATAATCTATTCAGAATAATATAACAAAACTTCATTATTTAATAAAGTAAAAGATGATGTCTACAAGGGGCATGCGAAGAGAAAACTACGCCCGGGATAAAATTTCAACTTTTTCTTGTGTCACCCAAAAATTCCGTTAATAGTATAAATTTGGCTCCACTAGATTACCACATCCGGGACGACCTCTACCTTCGCATCCCCCCCTCTTTCGCACGGCGCTGGATTTCTAATTAAACGAAGTTTTTTAAATGCTTAACATACTTTAATGCTTAATTTCAGAAATTAACATTAATTTTGAGGAAAATATCCGAATACTTTTGTGTAGCACTGTGTATAATGTATGCATTTCTGTAGATTCTACTTAGTATGCTAAAATATAATTTAGCTACGAAACTCATGGATGTAGCATAGTTGTAAAAGTAATTTCAACTATTTCCACAAATAAACGAAAATGTTGGAAAATGTGTTTTAAAGCCCTACATATGATCTATAAATTTTGTATACAGTGCGCGTAAAAACACAGTAACAGTGGTAAGGACAGTAAAAATGTAATTTGTTTTGTTAAATTTCAAAACAAATATTTTTTTTTCCTTATAATATGTTTGAGCATGCTGGAAAGCTAATAGACAAATAAAAAAATTCAACTATGAAAATTTTATTACGAAAATAAAGTAATTGCAAAAAAAACCCACTATTTTTGCCTGTGTAAAGATTATAAACACTGCTCGTACGGGTACCATTATTTTCCAGGTGTAATGCCAGCATTATTATATAGAAAAATAAATCTAGTTCAAACGCACGAAATTTCGTCTTATCTAATCATATATTTTCTATAAGAAAATACTGGTATTGAAGAATTTTCCGGTCATAAAATTCCAGATTCCGTACGAACCCTGATAAGAACAGTAAAATAAATTCAGTATTGTAAACGAAGAAACAAATATTTAATGTATTATGCACCCACCTCTGAGTTTATTGATTGCAAATATTCCATCATTTCTTGACTCATTAATTTTTGGAACTGTTCGGGATTGTTTTTGTGCTATTCATGTTGAATCATAGATCTGAGTTCTGATGCTGAGGAAAAATGCCTTCCATTTTTATAAACTCGTCTTGCTAGATCTCCCCATAAATTATCGGTAAGGTTTAGATCAGTACGTCTTAGCAGCCATTGCAAAACTTCAATATTTTTCTTGTGAACTAAAGTGTCTCACAGTTTGTGTGGATAGGCGCATTACCTTGCTGTTATATCCGTTTGTCTCCTGCCAGAAGTGTTGCAACAAATGAAAGATTTGAAAGAGTTTGTATGTATGTTTTTTAATTAAATTTTCCGGAAAGATATACAAGTGACTCCGTGTCACTGAACGAAAAGCAGTTCCATGTCGCAATGAATCGATGAACTAATTACGTTTTGAGAAAATATCTTTTTCTTTTTTCAAATTATCAACAATAATATTTTCAGCCATCAGGATTATACTTATCTCATCAGAGAAAAAAACCTTCAGCGGTTTGTCATCTCAAGTCATCATTTGTATGACTGGAACAGTTAGATGGCGAATTCATTGCGACATGGGGCTGCTTCTTGTTCAAAGATGTGGTGTCACTTTTCTATCTTATAGGGAAATTGAATTCAATGATACATATACAAACTCTTTCTGATCATCTTTCATTTGTTGCAACAGTTCTGGCAGAAAAAAAGGGATATAATAGCGAGGCAATGCGCCTATCCACAGAAGCTGTGAGACAAAACTTTAGATCCATGAAAAAAAATATTGAAGTTTTACAATAGCTGCTATAAAGTCCTTGTCTAAACCTTACCGATAACTTAAGGGGAGATCCAGCAATACGAGTTTATAAAAAGTGAAGACATTTTTTGTCAGCATCAGAACTCAGTTCTATGATTGAAGATGAATAGCACAAAAACAATCTCAAACAGTGGCAAAAATTAATGATGTCTAGGAATGATGAAATATTTTCAATCATTAAACTCAAAGGTGGATGCATAATATATTGAATATTTGTTTCTTTGATTATTATATTGAATTTATTTTGCTGTCTTTATAGTTTTTACACAGACAAAAATAATGGTTTTTTGTACAATTACTTTTTTTTCGTAATAAAATAGTCACAACTGAATGTTGGTGACTATTTTATTGGCTTTTCAGCGTGATGATACATATTATACGGAAATCTGTCTTTATAATTTTTACACGCACTATATATTAAAAAATATGCAAATATATAAATAAATAAATACGAGTATCACAATTGGGAACAACACTCTTGCAGCGACTATTGTCTAGTCATCACTGAATACCTCCCAGACAGCTTGTACATTAGGAGCAAGTGTGACTTTTTTCTGATATTACCTTGACTTGACAAAATTGCAACAAATCTCCCTGACACCTACAGTAGAATCCCGCTAATTCGGACCCCGTTAATCCGGATCTCCGAATAATTCGGAACGGTTTGGTCATTTTTATCAAGTTCGAGAAGTGATTGGCTAATTTCTATAACATTAATTTGTTTCATCGTCGTATTTTGAATTAAAAAAAAATTCTGAAATCTTTTCGGAAGAATTAAGCAAAGTGAACATTTTTACTGCCTGTAAATATTCAATAGGTTTAACATAAAGGTGATTTTCTACAAGTATGTTTTGTTTTATTTCCTTTTTTTTTTTTAATTCTCCGGATAATCTGGATTTTCGATAATCCTGATTGGGTCCGGTCCCAATTTATCCGAATTATTGGGGTTTTACTGTATTTGCATGAAACTGATGCAGGACTCGATGATAAAATAAATTTTTTAATTGTGATATACGCTTTTAAGTTTCCCTTAGATTTATGCATATTACATGGTTTCTATATATGCTAATTGTTACATAATTTAGATATACAGGGTTACACAAAAGATCTCGGAAAAGTTACTGAATATGAACTTAATTTACTTAAAGGTGATTTTTAAATGTGTTATGACTTTTTTTCGATGAACTTCATTAAATTTACTAAGAAATGTTAGTAGAATATAGATAAAATGATATATTGGGTCACGAAAAGAACTAGATACATGGTCGCCTTTGGGTGATAATTTCTGGATATTTTATTTAAGTAGTTAAAAAAAAAAGAATTTATTTTTAAACTAAACTTTAGCAAATTAATTTCGTGTATTAAAGGTACTATGTATTTTACAGGGCTAAACAAAAGTATTCAAGTATGTTTCCATCTATTAGTATAAATTGCTGAAAGAAAAATTTCAATCATTTAGGCATTTTCTTGTAAAATTAAATTTTACCATTATATAGTTCATATATTAACCGACTGATCAAATACAGGGCTTTTCAAAAGTATTGGAATATATATTTAGATATGGATAATAATACGTTATTTCTCTGGATAACGAAGTTTTCTTAAATATTTCAAGAAGTGTTAGAAAGTACTTCATAATGTATGCTTAACACATGATTTTTCTTACTTGTTTTTGTCAAAGAATGGTATTTTATGAATAATTTCATTATAACACTGGATATAAAACCTTTTGATTAAAAAAATACACATTTTTCTATCATTTCCATCGAAGTGGGAAATAAATACAGAGAGAAAATTAAAAATTAAATAATTGTATGGAATCTCACGGTTTGAACTCGCATGTAACATAACTTTTAATATTTTAAGGCTTATCATTTTCAAGCTGAACAAATTCAAAATAATAAACTTTCTTTTATGCAAATTTACATACATTTTGAAATTTTAAATCAAGATAAGTTTCTTTCACGATTTTCAAAATTTCATTTTAGCATATCCCAAAAGAATACATTTCAAATATTTTACAATATCTTCATGCAGCTCGCAGAGTATATATAAGATGAGACACAAATAAATTTAAATATATGAATATAGAGATAAAACTTGCGTTCAAGTGATAAAAATTGTGCTTTATTCGTAAGAATAAAATATAGATAAATTTATAAACTAGGAAAGATTAAACATATGATGTATAAATTCTATTGTTAACATACTCATATTTTTAAAACTGAACTCATGGAACTAAGGGGGATTTCAACAAATCAATCGCGTGGAGTAGAGTTACCACTTCGGCAAAAATTAATGCTATCGACTCAAAGAAAAATCATCACAAGTCAACGCACAAGATACCTGTAGTTCATTTGAACTATACGAGGAGAGTGTTATATCCTATTAAATAGTAGCAATTTGTGAATTCAGTAGCGCAAAAAATAATATCGTGTAATTTTATTACAAGTTGAAAAACTATGTTGTCTGCTTAAAAATTAGAAAATTGCTATAGAAAACTATTTGCCCTACCTCAAATTTTGTCAATGAATGTTTTTTATGGGTAATTTCATTGTAACATTGCATATAAAACCTTTTGATTTTAAAATACACATTTTTCTATCATTTTCCTCAAATTGGGGAATAAATACAGTGTCAAAAACAATGTAATTGTATAAAATCTCACGGTTTGCACTCACATCCAGCAACCTTATCATTTTAAAGCTTATCCTTTTCAGGCTGAACAAATTCAAAATAATAAATTTTCTTCTGTTTAAGCTTACATGCATTCTGAAATTTTAAATCAAGATAAATTTCTATCATGATTTTTAACATTTCATTTTAACATATACCATGATTTTACAAAAGAATATCTTAAAATATTTTACAATATCTTTATGCAGCTAGCAGAATATACTACATGAGACACAATTAAATTTAAATATATGAATATAAATTGATATTGAAGTGATAAAACTTGAGTTCAAAAGATAAAAATTTTGCTTTACTCATAGGAATAAAATCAAGTCATAGATAAATTTCTTAACTAGGAAATATTAAAGGCATGACTTTTAAGTTCAATTGTTAACATACATAATATTTGCAGAATTTAATGAAAAAAATACTAAATTTAATAAATAGAGTTATGAATAAAGGAAAAGAGTAATAATAATGTATTCCTTAGCAGTTGCGAGTAAAGTAACTGCGGAGTCGTCACAAGGATAACGGATGTTCATTTAATCGGATCAATAGTTTCTGATTGAAAACTGCAACTAATAAACTTGAACCGAAAAATGTGAAATAAAAACAGAGAGGAAAATAAAAATTAAATTATAGTATGAAATCTCACGGCTTCCATTCACATCTAACATCCCTTTGATGTTAGATGTCATGATTAAAATTGATTCGTATTATTTCCAAGCTTAACAAATTCAAAATAATTTTCTTTCGTTCAAATTTATATACATTTTGAAAATTTAAATCAAGATAAATTTCTATTATGATTTTTAACATTTCGTTTTAACATATACCATGATTTTACAAAAGAATATCTTAAAATATTTTACAATATTTTTATGCAGCTAGCAGAATATACTACATGAGACACAATTAAATTTAAATATATGAATATAAATTGATATTGAAGTGATAAAACTTGAGTTCAAGAGATAAAAATTTTGCTTTACTCATAGGAATAAAATCAAGTCATAGATAAATTTCTTAACTAGGAAATATTAAAGGCATGACTTTTAAGTTCAATTGTTAACATACATAATATTTGCAGAATTTAATGAAAAAAATACTAAATTTAATAAATAGAGTTATGAATAAAGGAAAAGAGTAATAATAATGTATTCCTTAGCAGTTGCGAGTAAAGTAACTGCGGAGTCGTCACAAGGATAACGGATGTTCATTTAATCGGATCAATAGTTTCTGATTGAAAACTGCAACTAATAAACTTGAACCGAAAAATGTGAAATAAAAACAGAGGGGAAAATAAAAATTAAATTATTGTATGAAATCTCACGGCTTCCATTCACATCTAACACCACTTTGATGTTAGATGTCATGATTAAAATTGATTCGTATTATTTCCAAGCTTAACAAATTCAAAATAATTTTCTTTCGTTCAAATTTATATACATTTTGAAAATTTAAATCAAGATAAATTTCTATCATGATTTTTAACATTTCATTTTAACATATACCATGATTTTACAAAAGAATATCTTAAAATATTTTACAATATCTTTATGCAGCTAGCAGAATATACTACATGAGACACAATTAAATTTAAATATATGAATATAAATTGATATTGAAGTGATAAAACTTGAGTTCAAGAGATAAAAATTTTGCTTTACTCATAGGAATAAAATCAAGTCATAGATAAATTTCTTAACTAGGAAATATTAAAGGCATGACTTTTAAGTTCAATTGTTAACATACATAATATTTGCAGAATTTAATGAAAAAAATACTAAATTTAATAAATAGAGTTATGAATAAAGGAAAAGAGTAATAATAATGTATTCCTTAGCAGTTGCGAGTAAAGTAACTGCGGAGTCGTCACAAGGATAACGGATGTTCATTTAATCGGATCAATAGTTTCTGATTGAAAACTGCAACTAATAAACTTGAACCGAAAAATGTGAAATAAAAACAGAGAGGAAAATAAAAATTAAATTATTGTATGAAATCTCACGGCTTCCATTCACATCTAACATCACTTTGATGTTAGATGTCATGATTAAAATTGATTCGTATTATTTCCAAGCTTAACAAATTCAAAATAATTTTCTTTCGTTCAAATTTATATACATTTTGAAAATTTAAATCAAGATAAATTTCTATCATGATTTTTAACATTTCGTTTTAACATATACCATGATTTTACAAAAGAATATCTTAAAATATTTTACAATATCTTTATGCAGCTAGCAGAATATACTACATGAGACACAATTAAATTTAAATATATGAATATAAATTGATATTGAAGTGATAAAACTTGAGTTCAAGAGATAAAAATTTTGCTTTACTCATAGGAATAAAATCAAGTCATAGATAAATTTCTTAACTAGGAAATATTAAAGGCATGACTTTTAAGTTCAATTGTTAACATACATAATATTTGCAGAATTTAATGAAAAAAATACTAAATTTAATAAATAGAGGTATGAATAAAGGAAAAGAGTAATAATAATGTATTCCTTAGCAGTTGCGAATAAAGTAACTGCGGAGTCGTCACAAGGATAACGGATGTTCATTTAATCGGATCAATAGTTTCTGATTGACAACTGCAACTAATAAACTTGAACCGAAAAATGTGAAATAAAAACAGAGAGGAAAATAAAAATTAAATTATTGTATGAAATCTCACGGCTTCCATTCACATCTAACATCACTTTGATGTTAGATGTCATGATTAAAATTGATTCGTATTATTTCCAAGCTTAACAAATTCAAAATAATTTTCTTTCGTTCAAATTTATATACATTTTGAAAATTTAAATCAAGATAAATTTCTATCATGATTTTTAACATTTCATTTTAACATATCCCATGACTTTTACAAAAGAATATCTTAAAATATTTTACAATATCGTTATGCAGCTAGCAGAATATACTACATGAGACACAATTAAATTTAAATATATGAATATAAATTGATATTGAAGTGATAAAACTTGAGTTCAAGAGATAAAAATTTTGCTTTATTCATAGGAATAAAATCAAGTCATAGATAAATTTCTTAACTAGGAAATATCAAAGGCGTGACTTTTAAGTTCAATTGTTAACACACATAATATTTGCAATATTTAATGAAAAAAATACTAAATTTAATAAATAGAGTTATGCATAAAGCAGAAGAGTAATTATAATGTATTGTTTAGCAGTTGCCAGTAAAGTAACTGCGGAGGTCGTCACAAGGATAACGGATGTTCATTTAATCGGATCAATAATTTCTGATTGAAAACTACAACCAATTAACTTGAACCGAAAAATGTGAAATAAATACAGCGAGGAAAATAAAAATTAAATTATTGTATGAAATCTCACGGTAGAGGTCTGCACGGGCCGAAATTTCCAGGCCCGGGCCCGGCCCGAAAGTTAAAATTTCGGCCCGAGCCCGGCCCGTCCCGGACGAAAAAAATAATGGCCCGACCCGGCCTGGCCCGAAAGTTAAAATTTCGGCCCGAGCTCGGCCCGGTCCGGAAAAAAGTTTAAAATTCGGCCCGAACCCGGCCCGGCTCGAGTAAATTTCTACAGAACATTGATCTTTAATCTTATGGAAGTGTTCTGACCAAAAAAATTTACATTAGTCTTTTTTTTCCATGTTTATAATCTCCATTTATGCAGAAGTGCTGTAGGCTGCGATATTTATGCTTTTAAATGAATCTTTGTTTGTTGTATGTAAATGTATTAGTTATCACGAGTATTATTAATCCATACTCCCTGTAATGGAGACAAAAAATCGAAAAAGCGGTATATGGTATAAATTTCCAAAGACGAAATCATTTTGGAACGAAAAAAAATGCATTCCCTTCGTAACAGGTGTAAATGTTTAATATATTTTTTTCTCCCGTATGTTGTATTCATTTTGCATGAACATTTAAAAGAAACTTTCAGTTTTCAGTTTTAAAAAAATTCCTTCATAATCATTTTTTTGTGTGTATGCGTTTAATTCTATTTTAAAACGCCTAATAATCTGCGATTCTTTAAAAGGAATAAATTCTAATGTTTAATTGTAGAATAATGGCGGCTTAAAAGTATATGCTTTTTTTGCAGAAATTTTTGGATAAAGCCAAATATTACTGATTTATAAAAAGTCGATAAAAGGATTTTCATATAGGAAGATTCAATAGGAACTGATTATTTTGGTCCATGAAAACTAGGAAGAATGGAGTCAGTCTCGGCTTCGTACGGAAAAAAAAGTTAGACCCGGCCCGATACGTCAGCAAAAAAATTAAGGCCCGAGCCCAGCCCGGCCCGGCCCGAATGCCATTATTGAAAATCGGCCCGTGCAGACCTCTATCTCACGGCTTCCATTCACATCTAACATCACTTTAGGATCTTAGTTGTTAGATGTTATGATTTTAATTGATTCGTATTATTTTCAAGCTTAACAAATTCAAAATAAAGAACTTTCTTTCGTTCAAATTTACATACATTTTGAAAATTTAAATCAAGATAAATTTCCTACATGATTTTCAATATTTCATTTTAACATATCCCATGACTTTTACACCTTCAAATATTTTACAATATCTTTAAGCAGTTCACAGAATATATATAAGGTGAGACACAATTAAATTTAAATATATGAATATAAATTTGATACTGAAGTGATAAAACTTGCGTTTAAGTGATAAAAGTTGTGCTTTATTCATGAGAATGAATTCTATTTATAGATAAAATTATAAACTAGGAAAGATTAAGCATATGATTTATGAGTTCAATTGTTAACATACTGACAATTTTAAAATTTAACTTATAGAGCTCATGGGATTTTAACAAATCAATTGCGTGGCGTGAGCTACCACTCTTTACAAACAGTAATATTTGCAGTACTTAATGAAAGATATACTAAATTTAATAAATGGATGTTTGAATAAAAAGGAATAGATCACGGTTCGCACAGTTCTACCACTAAATTTTAAGAATATTTTCGAAGTGTTTCACTGCAGAAAATTATCGTGAAAACTGTGAATGAAGCTGGGGATTGCAAACGTTGTGGTTTAAAAATAAAATTTAAATTTACTTATTTTTAATAGTGGTGCGAGAGTCCTTGGAAATTCCAAGGAGTGTGCGAACCTTGGAGACGTATAATATAGTGTATTGCTTAGCAATTGCGAGTGAAGTAACTGCGGAGGTTGTCACAAGATTCCGGACGTGTCTTTCAATCGGATCAACAGTTTCCGATTCAGAATTTCAACTTGTAAACTTAATCAGAAAATTTCGTCTAATTTAAACGCCTTATTGACGGGAAATTTCCCTCACAAATATGTAAAAAAAATCTTTTTTTTTTACTGGTGTTAGTTTGGCCAAGTCCTGTTATAATCTTTTGATTAACACAGACAATATACTGTCTTGGTTGTCATTATGTGGCGGAACTATTGCCGCCAAAGTTAATTGCCACCGGTAAAAATTGATATAGTTTTTGTCATTAATTTTCAATAAAATTTCCTTTTCTGATGTGTTAAAATAAAGAAACTTTTCTACTTAAATTTACTGGTGTAAGACTTTCGATGTAGTAATGGACCCCTGCGAAAGCGGTTACATTTGAAGCTCGTCCACATAATGGTCGCATTAAATTACGGTTTTAAAATTCAAATTCATTACTTCCACCACTTTTTTGAAACAAAAAATATTCTTCTTATTTAATATCATGTAAAATGATTCCAGAATCAAACCAATTACATTGTTTCATAAAACTGGTGGGAATCAAACAATTCTGAATAAAAGCCGTGAAGCTTGCAGCAAATGAATGTATCGTGTGCGACGATTAAGTAGTTAACTGTTTTAAGGATATGTCAGCTCCACTAATTTGTTTCATGATTCAATAAAAGGAACTGTTGTGTTAAAAATAGCGTTACAATACATAATTTCTAATTAGATTACTTGAGCGAAATATACTTTCCAGCTGTCAGCTTTGGTAGCTCAAACGATAGAGAATCACAATATAAGTGAATAAACCTGGCTTAGAATCCCGACTTGGACATTATTTTTCCCAACTGAAAAAATTGAATTCGTTTAATAATTTTACTAGACAGTATGACTGAGTTTAAAATAGTAGAATAAAAAACCATAATGTTTAAAAAAGACACAGTTTATAATAATGGTACGTGATACAGTACTTTCATTATTATATTTTAATATAGTAAGCTGAAATATATAAAGAAAAAAACTATATTTTTTAAGGATGTATTTGTATGCATATAAATGTAACCATCACAAAATCCACCGCCCTCTGAATATTAGGTCTAAGCATTGACACAAAAATGACGGCTGCTGAAGATGTTGTATAGTCGCAGAAGGTTGGCCTTGTTTAATCTCAGATATGCGCTTAAAAGAAATGACAGCCGCCATTTTTTTTTATCAAAGCTCATGTCTAATAATCAAAGGGTTGTGCAAAATCTCACAAAGACGTAATATCGAAACCTTTTCAGGATTCGTATGCATGCGGATTTTAGGTTTTTAGTACCAGATATTTCGTAAAGTACTGGTTGTTGTTTATGAAGATCGATTTCCCCCCCCCCCCTTGAACAAGGTAAATATTACTTTACAAAATTTCCGATGAAAGAGCTTGAACCCTGTCCTAATTCGTTGAAGCCCTATAAAATTTTAAAACTAACTTTATTTTTAAAGATTTAAACTTTCATTAGTTAAATTTAAAAAAAAAAAAGAATATTTTAGCATATTATTTCACAGACACCTTAGACATTTAGGGCGTTAAAAATGCGGTATGAAACATTTTTAATGAATTTTTTCTTTTTTTATTTCTTCCTAAGCAATTTATTATAACTCTTTTTAAGATTATTTCCTTTAAATACGTTCACGTCATATTATTCAGGTTAATGTAATATACTTAGAAGCATCTTACTTAGAAACTTAATCAAATCGATACTACTACTACAGTTTCATAGTTTACTTAAAAAAAAAAATAATTTAATTCACTATTTTTAAAATCATTTACTTTTTTGGAAACATTCTTTTTTTTTATAAGTTTTTGAAAAAAGATTAACATGAGTACATTGTTGGTTTTAGTTTTAAATTTAAAGAACTTTGCCAATACATTTGACATTTTCAATGCATTTGGCAATCATTTTCTGTATTAAATTTCAAATGAAATTACTGGTGGTAATTATAATATAAGTATAGAGTTAAATCAATAGTTTAAAAGATACGTATTAGGCTATTTTGGCTGATTTTTTTAAATTTAAATAATGTGTAAGGAAAAGGGAAAAATACTTTTTAATATTTTTTAAGTTAAAATTCAAAAGCAAAACGACTGTTTATACAAGTAGAGAAATGTGAAAAATACTAAAGAACGAGATTACATTTTAATATAATACGTCGTTAGCATTTAATTAATTACAAAACATCTGTTGCTCTGCGATATTTGAACTCTGTGAATGTATGTGAAGCTAATTAATTTCTCATTTCATGAGCTTCGTTTGTTTACAAAATTTGCATATTTATAGAAAGGCTCTATAAAAAGCTTTTTTTAAGTGCATTTTACATTTTATAATTATCGTTAATAAATAATGTTGAAATACTCTGATTCAAAACCAGGATATCTAGTTATTCGTTTCTGTTTCAATTATTTCTTTTTTCCAGCCAAATGAATATTTAAATATGGAGGAAAAATCAAGCATCAGGAAAAAAATTACGGAATATTTTCCAGTTCTATAAGAATATTTTTTTACGAAAGTTTATTAATAGATAAGATAAAATGGGATATCTAAATAAAGCAATTACGAAAGAAAAACCGCAATAAACATTTTTTTTAAACAGTTGACATTAAGGAAGCAGTTTCCTTTAAATATTTAATAAAAAATTGATTTCTTTTTTTAAGCAGGTCTGGGACAAAAAAAATCTTCAAATTTTCTAAAATTTTTAATAGCATAATTTTTTTCTGTTTAAAATGACGTTTAAATCATGCATCTATCATAAGTAGAACAGGAAATAATAATTTTTTCATTTTGTTTTTTTCCAAATTTAGTCTTCAAACAATGGCTGTCATGTAAAGACTTCTCGTGAAAATAGATTTTCCTTCATGATAGCTTTTTTCACCTTTTCTTGCATTTAAAGTGTTATAAGTTAAGAACTGTATAAGATAAATAGTTGATACTTGGAACCTATATCTTTTTTATTGTTTCACTTTAATTTTCATTCAGCAGATTTGAAAAACATATTTACTTTTTAAAATATGATTTTTTAAAAAATGTGACATCATTTTTTTCTTAATTTTGACTTTAAATACTTTTAATTTTTATTTAAATTAATAATTTTAAAAATGGTGAATCAAAAATTAAAGCTTACTTATTTCTGTTCATTTACATGAAAAAAATTTCAAATTCTACAAATAATATTTTGAGTTATAATAATTTTTATTACCTCCACTTTTTTCGCAAATTTTAAATTTTAAATAAAAAAATATTCTGAGGAATCTTTATCATATGGTTTTGTTTACAAATCATATGATAAAGCTGCAGTCTCATGTGGACTCAAAAGAGGCATAGAAAGTATCTTCTGGACGGCACAGACCCCTTCCCACTTGGGTGAAAAGTCCGATTTTCCTCCCAACATGCGTAACACTTCTCTGCTTCACGCAGATCGGCCTTGTGACGAGATTAGGCGCTACCTCGGAGTGCCATTAAAACTTTTCCCAGATGGCAAAGACAGCGCATCGCTAGAGAGTTGTAAGTTCTGGAACCTGACAAAGGAGCCTTGCGAGACCGGCAAAACCCCGTTACTCCCTACTTTACTTCTGGGTCCTTTTCTTACCTGAAAAAGAGTGCCTTCAAGGGTAGGGGCTGTTACCATATGAGCAAAGATTTCGTTAGCCATCTAAGGATGTTGCGGAAAATCCATTCAGAATAGAAAAAAGGATTCTCAGCTAGTTAGGGAAAAACACTATTTAGGGCATAAACATTAAAACATGATAGTTAGGGAAAAACATTGTTTAGTCCTCACCACTAGGTACAGAAAACTCCAAATGCACCCAGACATGCAGGTTTTAGTTCGTACCGAGATTTTTGTCTTTGATATAAAACGTCATCTCATTCAGGTCCGGTTCGGGAGCGGATCTGCTAGCTGAGTTCCTCCAATGGGGCAATCACGTCTTCTTTTAACCTATACCACACTGGCCTCTCTCCGCGACCACGACCATTCACGATAATTCACTATCATGTCGTCTCTCATCTACTTCAGACAGAGGTTAAAAAGGAATGAGTCACATGATTAAGAGAGTACCTGAACATCTCTTCCTACTTCATTTCCGGGAAAATGCGCATGGCGATCCCGCGAGTCCGTCGATACTAAAATTTTTTAGATTTATTCTGCAAATCCCGATTTCTGCTCTCAAAGTCCATCTTTAAACAACTTGTCAATATTTTATTTAGAAGGGAAAAAATAGACCTCCAGACATAAAAGTTTAACTCAAAAAGCAATATGACGTCCCCAATTATATGCTTTAAAATTGAAAACATATTGTATCAAGCAGTGAAAACTTAAGGTTTACATAAGATATAGAGTTGTGGTAATTAATTTTCTAGAAAACACAAAGCACTTCTAGAGTAACGACTTAACTGATTTGCCTGTATGTACTAGCAAAAAAAAAAAAAATGTTTTATCTATTACTTAAAGCTTTTTGATACTGTTTTTTATCTACTATTTCATACTATTTAATGACCAAAATGTTTGGATTAAATATTACGAATATTTAATTTTTAAAATATGGTATTTATTTCTCATTTTTAATTAATTTTTTTTTTCAGTTTTTTGCATAAAATGTGAATCAAATTTAAAGCGTGCGCATTTTTGTGCATTATGTTTGTATGAATAACAGTCGTTTTACTGGCTGCAGCGAGTTGCCGAAATAGAATTTCGATGCAAAAACAAGGCTAGTAGGAAACATCTGTTTGAATATATCTCTTCTATGTAATGCAGGATCTTTTCTTACTATACAGATGTCATCTCGAAATAAAATTTTAGCAAGCAATGTGTAATAAGTCAATCGCACAGTAAAATCGATAGGGATGAGATTATTGCATTTTTGGGCGTTGTATTTTATAAGAGAAAGTTTTGTTGTGTTAAATCGCACAAATATTCCGATTAAAATAAATAATATTTTCTCTAACAAGATATTGGTGTGAAAAACTCGCATATCTCACCCCTAAATCGAGTAAGCTTAATGCACTGTTCTACAGAGAGCACCTTCCATATAGTTGGTCTATGATTTAAACCCATGCAACGCCAAACTTACATTAGTGACTTGAAAAATGCAGGACTGCTACACACGAATATTTTTCTGTTCTATTTGCACTCTTTTCTAAAAAAAAAGTTTTATGGTTTATTTCGACGAATAGTTGATTTTTAATTGTTGGCAAATTCTATGTAAAAATTTTTTGTTATGTGTAAGTGGTGCAAGGCAGATTTAAAAGTAGTCGTTTGTGCCAGTCCTGAAAAAGTAACAAGCTACCATCGCAACAGATGTGAATACCACATCGAATTCACCACCAGTTGGTAAACCTCACGACAGTTATCCAAATGAGTGCTAGCCAATGTCTAAATCAGACACTTTCTCTAGGTGAGAGAGTGCAGTTAGTAGCAACGTGATCTCTCGCAATAAAACTCCAACAAACAAAGAATGATGAAAGCCTGACACAGAACAACATACAGGGTGTCGAGCAAATAACACCCTGATTTTAAAATTAAATTTCTCAAAAACAAAGATCGACAGATCTAAGCGGTAAACGGTTTGTTTATTAGGTAAGCTGTAAAAATCTTATATAGAAGTTTCGAACGGTGAATCTTTGGAAAAGATTGTGTTCGGATTGCAAAGAATGCTTTGATTTGACATTTTTCTTGTTTTAGATTGTTTGCGGAGAAAGAGTTTTTCGGCTTAAATTGCCATAGTTTAAAGATTTTTTGAATTAAATTTTTAAAATTTCGAAATTCAAGAAATTTTGGTTCGAAAAATCGTTATGTTGAAATTTTTCGAAAAGGAAAAAGGCATGTATTGTATTTCTTATACCAAATTTTATACACGTTCTCTTAAAAGTATTTTTTTTAATATTAAAACACAAAACATAAAGAATTTAAAGTCTTTGTTATCGGACTGAGTAGAACCGAGCAAATTTAAACACTAGTGCATCCAAACAGCAATAGCTCCCTACGAACACTATCACCGCTATCCCGATTTTGAATTTATCGAAAAATCCGGAGCTAAAAATATTATATAAATGGAAAAATCCGAAACTAAAAATGTTATATACAACGACACTGGATTCGCCTGTGTATTTGGAAATTCTTTTTAACGCTGTACTGCCAATCCTGATTACCACTTTAACACTAAATGAGCATGCGCAGTAAATCTCCATAGGGAGCTGTTGCTGTTTCGATCCGCCTGTAATTTAAACGCGCTTTTCTTGAACTGTTTTATATGTTGGTGATTGAAATATCTCAGCATCAGATGAAACGTATTTCTTCCCTTTTCAATGAGGAGTTAATAATTTAACAGCTTCTTTCTTAAAAAATAATCTGTTTCTTTAAAAAAAAAAAAAAAAAAAAAAAAAAAAAAACAAATTCAGGTAATTTTGTTTAATCCGTAGATTGAAATTGATGGTGCAGTATTATGTTTAACAAAATGTAAAATTATCCTTAAAAAAATAAATACCTTATATTCTAGCATATTTGCGTACTTAAAATTTGAGAAATATATTTTTTTAAGAAATGGCGACGTGAATTTTAGAACTGGCCTTATCCATAAAATCACCTTTCGGGAAATCGCGAAAAACCTTTGACTTTGTCCATAGAATTTCATTAAAAAGCTAAGATTTTACTGTGCTATAAAAGCATTTACAATCATTCACTGGCTGTTCTTGTCGCATGAAAGTTATAAGTTAATTCTTAGGATATTTTTATAAATAAATCACTAAAAATACTGATGGACATAATGTGGACACATATTCCAAAAACAATGAAAATCACGTCCAAAAACGCATTGTCATTTATAAGGACGAGATTTTTCCGCATTTTTACTTATCAGTATAATATTAGAGAGAATCTTGTTCTGTTAAATCGCAGCATTTTTCGATGGAGTAAGATAACACTGGTGGGAAAGGGGCTGTGCAAATATAACGTTAT
This sequence comes from Maratus speculifer, assembly GCA_964019185.1. Taxonomy (NCBI): domain Eukaryota; kingdom Metazoa; phylum Arthropoda; class Arachnida; order Araneae; family Salticidae; genus Maratus; species Maratus speculifer. The sequence goes on from OZ025290.1 coordinate 256,371,517, forward strand.
CAACTTTTCTGTAATTTTGGACCCCCCCCCCCCTTCATATCACACGTTATCATTCCTCGACCCTCCCCCCGGTAATAATATCGTTATCAAAGTGTGTATATATATATATATATATATATATATATATATGTATAATTTTTTTTTCTAGAATTTGTTTATTTTGTTCGAAGTGATATACAAAACTGGATTCAACTGGATTCCTTATGATTCCAATGAAGAGAAGTCAATAAAATATCATTTTGCTTTTAAAAAAACTTTATATTAAAAAACCCTTTAAAGATATAGTTAGTCTTCAAATGTATTTTATAATAGGTTTTTGTTACATAATGCAGTCAACAGTAATAAAGTTCTGTTGCACATGTCCCGAACGGAAGAGGGGTGAAGGGCAGATAGAAATTCTTATCAATAAAGCAAGTTGGTAAAATTTCCTTTTTTACTTATTAGCAAACACAAGTTTCATTTCCAATATACTTCATCTATGGTATCTCGAACCGTCTTTACATATGCATGCACATTTGAAAAAAAGTGGGAACTAAAAAAAAAAAAAAAAAAGAGATAATATGCTATTTTGTACCAAAGAACATGTTACAAATAAAGAGAAGAAATTTTGATGGGATCAAAAATGATATCGACATCAAAAAAACAACCCCCCCACCCCATAGATATATCTTATGATATTATATGCCAGACCCCCCCCCCTCCCCCCTAAAATGACAAAATTGTATTTGTACAGCCGCAAAGAAGACGGAAAATTCTTATCCCTATCGATACAAATTATTAATAACTTAATCGTCGCGCCCGGGACATACACGGGCTGCAAGCTTCACGGCCTTTATTCAGAATTATTTCATTCCCACCAGTTTTATAAAATAGTGAAATTGGTTTTATTCTGGTATCATTTTATTAGACCAATAAATAAGAAGAATATTTTTTTTTTCAAAAAAGTGGTGAAAATAATGAATTTGAATTTTTAAACCATAATTTAATGTGTCCGTTAAGGAGTTAAGTACATGCTTTTCAAAATTACTTGATTTTTTTTTAATTTTTTTACTGCTGATACAGTACTGGTACCTTTATAGTCCACCATTGTGTCAAAATTCCCCCCCCCCCACCCCAGAAAAAAATTTCTCAACAGTACAGTGTTGCCAGATTGGAAACTTTTTCTAAATTCAGATTCTTGATTGGCAACGCTCTTTTTAAATGGTACGCCTCTTATTTAACGACGGATTAATAAAGGTGAAAACAAAGAGTATTTTACCATTTCAAAAAAGTGGTCCCGTTCAAGAAATCTTAATAAAAAAAAAAGTAGCTCACTGTCAACACTGCAAGAGTAGGAGCAATTACCCTTTACATGCATATCTCCAGCATGACTGGATATCAACTTTCTTTGAAAATTTGTTTTTGGCATGAGTAATGGAAGTTTGCTTTGTTTGGTAATCTGGCTATTTTGTAATCACAAGATCAATAGTTGATGACGTAATATATGTGACTTGAGTTAACCCCTTCAGGCACAGTGGTCAAACTCCGGACAAACCTAATTTTAATTCCAAATTTGCAAACGGCATCAGCATCAGAATATTTTAATAAAATTTTGATTTGATTTTGATGACTTTACAAAAGTATTCCATTACATAATGGTAATGTGGAAAAGTTTGAATAGGATGCGTTTTAATCCTGTTAAACTGCTTCACATTTTATGAAATTTATACACGTTGCTGATGTTTATTACATGTTACTTCTTGTTTAAAGAAAAAACAGAAAGTATTGGAAAGAAGAAATTTACAGGAACACAGAGAAGATTTCGGATATAATACTGTATCCAAAGTACAGTATACTATTACACGGGGGTCTGAATATTTTAAAACTTCCTTATAGTATGGACAGCGCTTGCGCGTCACAAAAGTAATCTATACTAATATTATAAAGAGGAAAGGTTTGTTTGTTTGTTTGAAAAATTATTTCACCGTTGGAAAGCTACACTATTTCCGGTGAACATAGGCTATATTATATATATATGTATATATAAATAGGGATTTTTACTAAAATGCCAAAAATGTCTAACCCAAGGTGTACAAAAATGACATTAAAAAGTCCTTACATCGCGTGCACTGCCAATACTATTGTTTATCTATACTAATATTATAAAGAGGAAAGATTTGTTTGTTTGCTTGAATTGAATAGGCTCCGAAACTACTTGACGGATTTGAAAAATTCTTTCACCATTAGAAAGCTACACTATTTCCGGTGAACTTAGGCTATATTATATATATATATATATATATATATATATATATAATAAAAAAATAGGGATTTTTACTAAAATGCCAAAAATGTATAACCCAAGGTGTACAAAAATGACATTAAAAAGTCCTTAGATCGCGTGCACTGCCAATACTATTGATTATCCTTATATCCTTATATATATTATAAATGTGAAAGTGTGTCCGAAAAATTGGAATGAACTTGTCTTCAAAACGAATGGATTAATGTCTTTGAATCTTTGCATATAGATAGATTATATGAGTGGAATGAACATAGGCGAATTTTTATTTATTTTATTCAAATATTTTCCGTAATAATTCAAAATTTAATTATTTTTCATACAAAATCAACAGGCATTTTTCAGATAAAATTTAACCATTTTCCTTTTCTGTTGCCAAGAAAATAAAAAATTGGAACAATAATTTTTCAGCGGTAATGAATTTTTAATTAAAAACTTCCACGCGAAAAATTATAAAAAAAATAATTTAAAAGAAAATAGATTTGACGTCATGTCTGAACTAAAAATAAAAGGTGTATTTTTTATAACATATTTAGCAAGCATATTTGTTTAGTTAATGGGAATTTTTGTGTAAAATATGGCGACATAAATTAAAAGTAAAAAGAATGAAAAAGAATTATATTTTTAATAAAATAGTTCACTTATGAAAATCAGACGTCATAGTTGAAATAAAACAGGTACTTTATATTAGTCGTTAAAAATACAAGGGGTATGAATATCAGTAGCTAATGGAGCGAGATAAATAATGACGTCATATTTAAAATGAATCAGAAATAGTTTTTACTTATACTAATTAATAAGCTATAAGTTACATACAAATGAATATTTTTATTCAAAATTCATAATTTTCAGTGGAAGAAATTTTTTGTGGGGAAAAAGCGGAGAATAAAACTACTGATTAATATATTTTTGGCTCGATATTTTAACACTTTCGAACAAAGTTGAAAAGTTATTATGCTTTCGGTTTGTCTGTCTGTCTGGTCGCTTTCTAATTTTCGTAAATATACTCCGATCTCCATGAAATTTTTGGACGTTATTAACGTTTACCTAGCACGAATATCTATTGAATATAAAGTTTCTACTTTGATTAGTTTATTTACAGGGATAGTCAAAAAAATTCTTTACATTACAGCATTATGGGGAAAAATCGTTTTAATTAAATTTAACGATGTTACACCCTGTGAAACATATTCAAATTTATATGCATTTACAAAGTGCACTGAAATATGCATTTTGTAAAGTATGTAGTGAAAAAAACACTTATTATTCATTTACAGGGTTACACAGAAGAATTCCATTCCATAAGAATAAAGGGAGGAACAGTTTCCGACATATTTTAAGTATGGTAAACGATTTCATGTATAATCAAACTGATAAGCGTTGCTGAGGCTTAATGTGAGTTATTTCATGCATAATACGAAGTGCATAGCATTTACAGGGACACACAAAAGATTTCAAATATTATATATTCTATTCGAAGTACTGTATATGATGGATGATGACTGTTGCATGGATGAAATGCATTTTGAATTATGATATGTGCTTTTAAGTTTCGCTAAATGTATGCATATTAAATGGAGAGCATAAATGGTAATAGTATAAATAGTTAAATTTAGATATACAGGATTACACAAAAGATCTCGGAAAGGTTACTGAATATGAGCGTAATTTACTTAAAGGTGGTTTTTAAATAAAATATGCATTTTTATTTTGAACTGCATTTAGTAAACTAAGAAATGTTTGTAGTATATATATAAAATGATATACGGTGTCCCGCAAAGAACTGGATACAAGGTTGTCTTCGGATGATAATTTATGAAAATGTAATTTAGGTAGTAATAAGAAATATTTTTGTTTGAACTAAATTTTAGAAAGATACTTTCGTGTATTAAAGGTACTATGAAAACTACAGGGCTGAACAAAAGTATTCAAGAATGTTTTTATCTATTAGTATTAATCGCTGAAAGGAAAATTTTAACCAGCAAAAAAATTAGTAAATAGGTATTATTAGACGTTTTTAACCATAAATTCGCGATAAGAAGTTAATTTCACATGCTTTTCATCATCGAAATATTTTGCTTAATTGATCAATTATTTCTTCTTTAAATGTTATGTGAACGAAGTCACGGGTAACTGCTAGTCCTTATATCCTTATATATATTATAAATGTGAAAGTGTGTCCGAAAATTGGAATGAACTTGGCTTCAAAACGGATGGATTAATGTCTTTGAATTTTTGTATATAGGTAAATTATTGGCCTGAAATGAACATAGGCTAATTTTTATTTATTTTATTCAAATATTTTTCTTAATAATTCACTATTTCACTATTTTTCATACAGAATAAATTGAAAAAAATTCCGTAATATTTAATTATCTTTCTTTTTTCGTTGCCAAAAAATAAAAAAACCGGAATAATTATTTCTGTTCTGTAATTAATTTTCATCTGAAAGATTTTCACGTGATAAAATAAAATGAAATAAATAAATGAACCCTATTCTGTTTTTCGGTTCGAGATTAAAAACCGCAATTTCACCAATTGTGACGTCAGAGGAATACTGTTTTTCTTCTTATATCACGCAAACGATTATATAAAATTTCTTTTACACTTAGAAGACTTTACAAGAATATAACTTCACACTTTACAAGAGTATAAATATTTTAGTAGTTTTTCCAGATATTAATCCGTAATTAAAATGAACCTTTTTCTTTTCGGTTCGAGGCTATAAAATTCAACTTTTTACCAATTGTGACGTCATAGGAATACTTTCCATTAAGAATTTTAAAAATATCAATGTAACGTCATGTATGAAACAAAGTATAAGTTTTCAAGTTTTCATTTTTAATAACACAATGTAATTTTGAGTAAGTGCTAAAAAGACACGACTGTGACGTCACATATTGAAAATAAAATAAATATATCTGATGTTACAATGAAATGAGATTGAATTATGATATCAAAAGTTATTATTTAAAGAAAATTAAGTTTATCGTCTGAGCGTGGTTAATATTTAATTTTAAAATGAAATAAATTTTTTTAAAGGTTAAATATTAAACGACTAGAAAATATTAATAATTTATACATATCGTAAATGACGTAATGATCAATGAAAAAACTTTTTATCATTTTTAAAAAGTAAGAAATGCTCAACTAATCAAAAAAAATATTTTTGTGTGATAATTCTGAAAATTGTTCAACTCTGAAAATATAAATAAATATTACTTTAAAAATGCACTTTCGGGCTTAAAATCTAAAGATTTAATGTAATTGTGAGAAAATACATTCCCTCAGTCAATATCTCAATTTGGCATAATGTAAGTGTAACAAATGTACTGGAAACAAGTTTGTAAATGGATATTAATTGCACATTTTTTTTAGCTCTTAAAAAATAAAAATATATTGTGACTTTTAAGAATGTTTTTTTATAATAAATTTTTATAAATTTTTATGGTATGCAGAGCATATATGTACAAATTATACAAAAATGCCACCTAAAACACAGTTTTGTAGTATATTTTTCCTAACACTGTTTTTTTTTTTTTTCGTTTTACGGAAACTACCTGCATTTTGACACTTTCTAACATGGTCTAAAAGTGTTTACGACTTCAACATGTCTGTATACCGGATGCCGAGTGCCTGGGGTCTGCCGTCTGTCTGTCCGTTTTTCAACTTGGGTAAATATAGTGGAATTCATACGAAAATAACATAAGTTATTGAGATTTACCGTAGCATATGCGGCATTGAAAATGGACCAGGTAGCAATTATATCTGAATCACAGGAGCACTCAAAAGGAAACTTTACATTATGGTCTAAGGCAAAAAAATCATTTGTGGTGTATTTTGATAATGTTATATAATTTTAAATGTAATGAAATTTACATGCATTTTTAAGGTTCAGAAGAACATGGTTACTATCGAATATGTTAAATGTAGTACTTATAGTGTGCGTACAGGGAGCTCAAAAGTATTTCAATATATTATGGTCTGTGAAGAAAAACCATTTGCAACGTATTTTAATAATGTTATTTTATTAAGGTTATTTTAATAATATTGAAATTGATATCAGGTTCTGAAGTGCACTAAAATAGGATTTCTGTAGAAAATGGGGTGAAAAGGTTTAACATTCACTTACAAGATTACAGAAAAATGTTCGGTAATATAATAGTCTACGGAGAAAAAAATATTCCCAGCGTATTTTAATTGCGTTGCGCTATTTCAAACATGATGAAATTAATATACTGAGATAATCAATACAATGATAAATACTGAAATTTACTAAAATAAGCTTGCAGTTAAGTATCATTTGCATCACATTTGTTGTTCATTTACAGAGACGCATAAAAGATTTTGGACCTGTGTCCAGATCTCAGATATTGTATCCAAAGTATGGTCTATTAGAAAAGATTGCTGAAGAGCTTTTTCAATTATAGTATGTATTTTAAGGAAAACTAATGCATCCTGAAGTTCAGCTACATTTGATATAATAAGAGATGTTTGTAGAATTTAAATAAATCATGTATCGGACTATACAATAAATTGGATTGGTCACCAGTGCAATAACGATTCCCGGAAATATGAATTCAATAATTTGAATCGGGTTTTTTGCTTGAATAATTTAAGCTAAATATGCGATCGTATACATATTTGCACGTAATATACAGGACTGTAAAAAAGAATTCAAGTAAGTTTCTGTCTATAATTAGAAATTGCTAAAGGTGAATTTTAATATTCGTTATACTTTTTCTCACTAAGCAAAATTTTAACATTGTATTTAGAATATTTACAAACACATAGATAATATACACAGCTGCAGAAAAATGCATGCATTATGGAAATGTTGGATATTTTTTTTTTTTTATAACCTAGGTTTAACACATGATTTTTCTTTCTTTGATATGGAATTTTGAAATGCATTACAACATGATTTCTGTACAATTGGGGTGCGTTACAGTTGTTCCACATTGTAAGTGGTTACAATTTCATTTTCGCGATTGTTCATTTTATCTAACACATTTTCCTTTTATTTGACTGAGTTCTTTAAGTCCCCTATAAAAAAACTACTGCATAGCCTTTTATAAGATAAATGTTATATATATTTTAAATTATTGTTAATGAACCGTTTTGTTTAATTAAAGCGTTTATCTTTTTTTTTTTTAATGCTACGTGAACGACGTCACGGGTAACAGCTAGTATATTATAAATGTGAAAGTGTGTCCGAAAATTGGAATGAACTTGGCTTCAAAACGGATGGATTAATGTCTTTGAATTTTTGTATATAGATAGATTATTGGTCTGAAATGAACATAGGCTAATTTTTATTTATTTTATTCAAATATTTTTCTTAATAATTCAACATTTCACTATTTTTCATACAGAATAAATTGAAAATTTTTCCATAATATTTAATCATCTTTCTTTTTTCGTTGCCAAAAAATAAAAAAACCGGAATAATTATTTCTCTTCTGTAATTAATTTTCAGCTGAAGGATTTTCACGTGATAAAATAAAATAAAATAAATAAATGGACCCTATTCTGTTTTTCGGTTCGAGGTTAAAAACCGCGATTTTACCAATTGTGACGTCAGAGGAATACTGTTTTTCTTCTTATATCACGCAGACGATTATATAAAATTTCTTTTACACTTAGAAGACTTCACAAGATTATAACTTCACACTTTACAAGAATATGAATATTTTAGTAGTTTTTCCAGATATTAATCCGTAATAAAAATGAACCTTTTTCTTTCTTCAGTTCGAGGCTATAAAATTGAATTTTTTACCAATTGTGACGTCACAGGAATACTTTCCATTAAGAATTTTAAAAATATCAATGTAACGTCGTATCTGAAACAAAGTATAAGTTTTTAAATTTTCAAAAATTCTGTTTTTTTTTTCGTTTTACGGAAACTACCCCCTTTTTGACACTTTCTAACATAGTCTAAAAGTGTTTACGACTTCAACCTGTCTGTATACCGGATGCCGAGTGCCTGGGGTCTGCCGTCTGTTTGTCTGTTTCAACTTGAGTAAATATAGTGGGATTCATACGAAAATAACATACGTTATTGAGATTTGCTATAGCATGTGCGGCATTGAAAATGAGCCAGGTAGCAATTATAGCTGAATCACAGGAGCACTCAAAAAGAGACTTTACATTATGATATACGGCGAAAAAATCATTTGTGGTGTATTTAGATAATGTTACATAATTTTAAATGTAATGAAATTTACATGCGTTCTTAAGGTTCACAAGAACATGGTTACTATCGAATATGTAAACTATAGTACTTATATTGTGCGTACAGTGAGCTCAAAAGTATTTCAATATATCATAGTCTGTGAAGAAAAACCATTTGCAGCATATTTTAATAATGTTATTTTATAAGGTTATTTTAATAATATTGAAATTGATATCAGTTTCTGAAGTGCACTAAAACAGGATTTCTGTAGAAAATGGGGTGAAAAGGTTTAAGATTCTTTTACAAGATAACAGAAAAATGTTCGGTAATATGATATTCTACGGGGAAAAAATATTCCCAGCGTATTTTAATTGCGTTGCACTATTTCAAACATGATGAAATTAATATACTGAGATAATCAATACAATGATAAATACTGAAATTTACTAATATGCTTGCAGTAAGTATGATTTGCATCACATTTGTTGTTCATTTACAGAGACGCATAAAAGATTTTGGACCTGTGTCCGTCCAGATCTCAGATATTGTATTTAAAGTATGGTCTATTAGAAAAGATTGCTGAAGAGCTTTTTCATTTATAGTATGTATTTTAAGGAAAACTAATGCATCCTGAAGTTCAGCTACATTTGGTATAATAAGAGATGTTTGTAGAATTTAAATAAATCATGTATCGGACTATACATCAATAAACTGAATATATGGTCACCTGTGCAATAGCGATTCCCGGAAATATGAATTCAATAATTTGAATCGGGTTTTTTGCTTGAATAAGTTAAATATGCGGTCGTATATATATTTGCACGTAATATACAGGACTGTACAAAAGAATTCAAGTACGTTTCTGTCTATTATTAGAAATTTCTAAAGGTGAATTTTAATCTTCGTTATACTTTTTCTAGCTAAGCTATGTCTTAACATTACATTTAGAATATTTACAAACACATAGATCATATACACAGCTGCGGAAAAGAATGGGCCGGCGAAGTTATGTATTATGGAAATGTTGGATATTGTTTTTATTACCTAGGTTTAACACATGATTTTTCTTTCTTTGATATGGAATTCTGAAATGCACTACAACATGATTTCTGTACAATTGACGTGCGTTACAGGTGTTCTCCAGTATAAATGGTTGCAATTTCATTTTCGCGATCGTTAATATTATCCAACACATTTTCCATTTATTTGACTAAGTTCTTTAAGTCCCCTAAAAAAAAAAAAAAAAAAAAAAAAAAAAAAAAAAAAAAAAAAACTACTGCATAGCCTGGTATAAGATATGTGTTATATATTTTTTAATTTATTGTTAATGAAATGTTTTGTTTAATTAATGCGTTTATCTTTGTTTTTTTATGCTACGTGAACGACGTCACGGGTAACAGCTAGTATATTATAAATGTGAAAGTGTGTCCGAAAATTGGAATGAACTTGGCTTCAAAACGGATGGATTAATGTCTGTGAATTTTTGTATTTAGGTAAATTATTGGCCTGAAATGAACATAGGCTAATTTTTATTTATTTTATTCAAATATTTTTCTTAATAATTCAATATTTCACTATTTTTCATACAGAATAAATTGAAAAATTTTCCATAATATTTAATTATCTTTCTTTTTTTGTTGCCAAAAAATAAAAAAAACGGAATAATTATTTCTCTTCTGTAATTAATTTTCAACTGAAAGATTTTCACGTGATAAAATAAAATGAAATAAATAAATGGACCCTATTCTGTTTTTCGGTTCGAGATTAAAAACCGCAATTTCACCAATTGTGACGTCAGAGGAATGCTGTTTTTCTTCTTATATTACGCAAACGATTATATAAAATTTCTTTTACACTTAGAAGACTTTACAAGAATATAACTTCACACTTTACAAGAATATAAATATTTTAGTAGTTTTTCCGGATATTAATCCGTAATCAAAATGAACCTTTTTCTTTCTTTCGGTTCGAGGCTATTAAATTCAACTTTTTACCAATTGTGACGTCAGAGGAATACTTTCCATTAAGAATTTTAAAAATATCAATGTAACGTCATATTTGAAACAAAGTAAGTTTTCAAGTTTTCATTTTTAATAACACAATGTAATTTTGAGTAAGTGCTACAAAGAGACGACTGTGACGTCACAAATTGAAAATAAAATATCTCTGATGTTGAAATGAAATGAGATTGAATTATGATATCAAAAGTTATTATTTAAAGAAAATTAAGTTTGTCGTCTGAGTGTGGCTAATATTTAATTTTAAAATGAAATAAGTTTTTTTAAAGGTTAAATATTAAACGATTAGAAAATATTAATAATTTATACATATCGTAAATGACGTAATGATCAATGAAAAACTTTTTATCATTTTTAGAAAGTAAGAAAATCTCAACTAATCAAAAAAAATATTTTTGTGTGTTAATTCTGAAAATTGTTCAATTCTGAAAATTGTTCAATTCTGAAAATATAAATAAATATCACTTTAAAAATGCACTTTCGGGCTTAAAATCTAAAGATTTAATGTAATTGTGAGAAAATACATTCCCTCAGTCAATATCTCAATTTGGCATAATGTTCTCAAAGTGTACTTGAAACAGGTTTGTAAATGGATATTAATTGCACATTTTTTTTAGCTCTTAAAAAGTAAAAATATGTTGTGACTTTTAAGAATGTTTTTTATAATAAATTTCTATACATTTTTATGGTATGCAGAGCATATATGTACAAATTATACAAAAATGCCACCTAAAACACAGTTTTGTAGTATATTTTTCCTAACACTGTTTTTTTTTTTTTCGTTTTACGGAAACTACCCGCTCTTTGACACTTTCTAACATGGTCTAAAAGTGTTTACGACTTCAACCTGTCTGTATACTGGATGCCGAGTGCCTGGGGTCTGCCGTCTGTCTGTCCGTTTTTCAACTTGGGTAAATATAGTGGAATTCATACGAAAATAACATACGTTATTGAGATTTACCAGTGAGCAATTACAGCATATGCGGCATTAAAAATGGACCAGGTAGCAATTATAGCTGAATCACAGGAGCACTCAAAAGGAAAATTTACATTATGGTCTAAGGCGAAAAAATCATTTGTGGTGTATTTTGATAATGTTACATAATTTTAAATGTAATGAAATTTACATGCATTTTTAAGGTTCAGAAGAACATGGTTACTATCGAATATGTTAAATGTAGTACTTATAGTGTGCGTTCAGGGAGCTCAAAAGTATTTCAATATATTATGGTCTGTGAAGAAAAACCATTTGCAACGTATTTTAATAATGTTATTTTATTAAGGTTATTTTAATAGTATTGAAATTGATATCAGGTTCTGAAGTGCACTAAAATAGGATTTCTGTAGAAAATGGGGTGAAAAGATTTAACATTCACTTACAAGATTACAGAAAAATGTTCGGTAATATAATAGTCTACGGAGAAAAAAATATTCCCAGCGTATTTTAATTGCGTTGCGCTATTTCAAACATGATGAAATTAATATACTGAGATAATCAATACAATGATAAATACTGAAATTTACTACAATAAGCTTGCAGTTAAGTATCATTTGCATCACATTTGTTGTTCATTTACACAGACGCATAAAAGATTTTAGACCTGTGTCCAGATCTTAGATATTGTATCCAAAGTGTGGTCTATTAGACAAGATTGCTGAAGAGGTTTTTTAATTATCGTATGTATTTGGAAAACTAATGCATCCTGAAGTTCAGCTACATTTGATATAAGAGATGTTTGTAGAATTTAAATAAATCATGTATCAGACTATACAATAAACTGGATTACTCACCAGTGCAATAGCGATTCCCGGAAATATGAATTCAATAATTTGAATCGGGTTTTTTGCTTGAATAATTTAAGCTAAATTTGCGATCGTATACAAATTTGCACGTAATATACAGGACTGTAAAAAAGAATTCAAGTAAATTTCTGTCTATAATTAGAAATGGCTAAAGGTGAATTTTAATATTCGTTATACTTTTTCTCACTAAGCAAAATTTTAACATTGTATTTAGAATATTTACAAACACATAGATCATATACACAGCTGCAGAAAAGAATGTCCCGGTGAAGTTATGCATTATGGAAATGTTGGATATTTTTTTTATTACCTAGGTTTAACACATGATTTTTCTTTCTTTGATATGGAATTCTAAAATGCACTACAACATGATTTCTGTACAATTGGGGTGCGTTACAGTTGTTCTGCAGTATAAGTGGTTACAATTTCATTTTCGCGATTGTTCATATTATCTAACACATTTTCCTTTTATTTGACTGAGTTCTTTAAGTCCCCTATAAAAAAACTACTGCATAGCCTTCTATAAGATAAATGTTATATATTTTTTAAATTATTGTTAATGAACCGTTTTGTTTAATTAAAGCGTTTATCTTTTTTTCTGCTACGTGAACGACGTCACGGGTAACAGCTAGTAATGTGAAAGTGTGTCCGAAAAATTGGAATGAAATTGGCTTCAAAACGGATGGATTAATGTCTTTGAATCTTTGCATATAGATAAGTTAAAGCCCGGAAATGAACATAGGCTAGTTTGTAATTGATTTATTCAAATATTTCCCTTAATAATTCAAAATTTCTATATTTTTCATACAGAATCAATTAATATTTTTCCGATAAAAAATAACCATTTTTCTTTACTGTTGCCAAGAAATTAAAATCCTGGAATAATAATTTTTCCTCGGCAATTAATTTTCAGTTGAACAGTTTCCACGTGAAAAAGTAAAATAAAAATAATTCAAGGGAAAATAAATATGACGTCATACTTGAAATAAAAATAAAAGGGGTATTTTTTATAATATATTTAACAAGGATATTTGTTTAGTTAATAAGAATTTTTGAGTCAAAAATGGCGATATAAATTAAAAGTAAAAAGAATGAAAAAGAATTATATTTTTCATAAAATGGTTCACTTATGAAAATCTGACGTCATAGTTGAAATAAAACTTTATAGTGGTCATTAAAAATACAAGGGGCATGAATATCAGTAGCTAATGGAGAGAGATAAATAATGACGTCATATTTAAAATGAATAAGAAATATTTTTTACTTATACTAATTAATATAAGTTATAAGTTACATACAAATGAAAATTTTTATTCAAAACTCATAATCATCAATGGAAGAAATATTTTGTGGGGAAAAGGCGGAAAATAAAACTACTGATAAATAAATTTTTTTACCTATATTTTAACACTTTCCAACAAAGTTGAAAAGTTATTATGATTTCGGTTTTTCTGTCCGTCTGGCCGCTTTCTATCTTTCGTAAATATACTCGGATTGCCATGAATTTTTTGGACGTTATTAACGTTTACCTTAGCACGAATAACTATTGAAAATGAAGTTTCTACCATAACTACTTTATTTACAGGGATAGCGAAAAATTGTCCTTACATTACGGCATTATGGGGAAAAATCGTTTCAATTGAATTCTAACGATGTTACACTCTGTGAAACAAATTCAAATTTATATGCATCTACAAAGTGCATTAAAATATGTATTTTGTAAAGCATGCAGCGAAAAGGGCGCTTAATATTTATTTACAGCGTCACACAGAAGAATTCCATTGCATAATAATAAAGGGAGGAACAGTTTGCCACATATTTTAATTATGGCAAACGGTTTCATGTATAATCAAATTGATATACGTTGCTGAGGTTTAATGTGAGTAATTTGATTAATAATACGAAGTGCATAGCCTTTACAGAGACACACAAAGGCTTTCAAGTGGTATATATTCCACCCCAAGTACTGTATATGATGGATGATGACTGTTGCATGGATTAAATGCATTTTGAATTATATGTGCTTTTTAAGTTTCACTAAATGAATGCATATTAAATGGTGTAAATAAATGCTAATAGTTACACAATTTAGATATGCAGGGTCACACAAAATATCTCGGAAAGGTTACTGAATATGGGCGTAATTTACTTAAACTTGTTTTTTAAATAAAATATGCATTTTTATTTTGAACTGCATTCAGTAAACTAAGAAATGTTTGTAGTATATAGATAAAATGATATACAAAATCACGCAAAGAACTGGATACATGTTTGTCTTCGGATGATAATTTCTGAAAATGTATTTTAGGTAGTAATAAGGAATGTTTTTGTTTGAATTAAATTTTAGAAAATAATACTTTCGTGTATTAAAGGTACTAGGTAAAAAAACAGGGCTGAACAAAAGTATTCAAGAATGTTTCTACCTATTAGTATAAATTGCGGAAAGGAAAATTTCAATCAGCAAAAAAATCGGCAATAGGAATCATCAGATGTTTTTTACTATAAATCGCGATAAAAAGTTAATTACACTTTCTTTTAATCAACGAATTCTTTTGCTTGATTGATCAATTAATTCTTCTTTAAATGTTATGTGAACGAAGTCACGGGTAACAGCTAGTCAATTATGTAATGGTAGTGTGGAAAAGTTTGTTAGGACGCGTTTTAATTATATTAAACTGCTTCACATTTTATATAATTTATACACGTTGCTGAGGTTTATAACAAGTTACTTCTTACATAAAAAAGTATTTGAAAGTATATGGAAAAACAGAAAGTATTGGAAAGGAGAAAGTACTTACAGGAACACAGAGAAGATATTTTATAAAATACACTATCCTAAGTACTGTATACCAGCGGTTCCCAATCTATGGGTCGCGACCCACTTGTGGTCCGCGGCAGTTGTTTTGGTGGATCGCAGAAAAATCGAGGTTTGTCATCAAAATATATCTTTTATTTCATCTGTTTGAAAAGATATGACAATTTCAACAGGAAATATCTCATTGACTATAAAGTTATGTTATCATAATAATTAAATATATTTATCTTTGTGCATTGTTTTTATTACTATTCACTTACACACATTAAGATTACCGATTGTTGTTTTTGTTGATAATGTATCTTCCGTACAAAAATTTGTGTTTTTCGTATGATAGGATAACCGAGGGTATTGAGATCGTACAAAAATTGCTATACTGATATATAACTTTTTATTGGGTGGGTTGCGATTTTTTTTTTTTTTATATGAAAGGTGCGTCGCGTACCAAGAAAGTTTGGGAACCGATGCTGTATACTATTACACCAAGATCTGAATATTTTTAAAACTTCCATATAGTATGAACGCATACTATTTGTTCCGCTTGACATGCATTTTCCGACTTGATTTTCGTTGTAATTAGGTTAATAAATTTCGCTTTTAAATTTGTGCGAATTTAATTTTAATATATTTGTTTCTTGGTCCTGTCGAGTGTCAGAAAGTGATCAGTGTTAAAAAAAAAAAAAAAAAAAAAAAAAAAAAAAAAAAGGGAGAGAGAAATGACCTCGGTCGCATGCGCGGAAATCCACATTTGGCGAACTCTCCGACAGTTTAACTTACTGTATAATGCCACTCAACGAAGTTGAATAAAACGTAAAAATTTAAATTTAAAAAATATGCCTATATTTGTTTTGCCTATTTAATACATCATAAATATATTTAAAAATATTGCATATACGCTGTTAGTGTTTAACTAAAAAAATTGATTTAATAAAAAATAATGAAAAATATTTTTTAAATTATTAAAATATGTTTACAATTTTGTTAGTACAGGGGTGCGAAAAATCTCAGCCCCAGCTGCTGTCTCTCCCTACTAAATTTCTTTTTAGCCTCCGATGCTATTTCTTTCAGACAAGCTAAAAAATGTCGTGTCGTCAGTCCTGAATTTTCTACTCAACCGATTTTGATAATTATTTTTTTAAATGAAAGCTATTTATTTGTAGTTGTGCCCATTTTAGCTATTTTTTAATTTATTTCCATTTTTATATTTTATTTTTAATTTTAAATGCTTTTTTACGATATTTCTTAAATATGGTGGCAACTCAGTTTAGCTTTTCTCTCGATATTAAAAATTTATTTTCATATATCATTTTCCACGAGTCAGAACCTTTATTTCATCAGTGAACATGTCCTTGCATTTAAAAAAAAAAAGTCAATTGTTTTCGTAATATTTAACCACAATAAAATGATTGCGTATAATCATGCACTAATTGAGGTAAAAAATATATTTACTGAGAAATAATAATAATAATGTAAATAAAATAACAGAAAATAATTTATGATAAAAATTAATGTCTAAAGAAAAATTTCAAATGAGGAAAATGATGTCATTCAGCAACCAAATAAATGGGAATTACAATATTATTACGGATGCCTTTTTCATATTACAAATAACAGTAACTTTTAAAAACATTTGAAGAGAAAATGACGTCACTATTTAAAACATCGCATTTTTACTCATAACAATATTACATTTCAATGTTTCTATTCATTATGAACACTGAGATTGAGATTTTATTTTCAGATGACTTCAGTTAGTGAAAATAATGTCACAGTAAAAATAATATTAGTTTTTTTTTTTTTTTTTTTTTTTTTTTAATAAAATTATTTTTCTGTGAGTGCATATAAAATAAAATTTTGGGATTTAGCCAGCACTCAGATTACAATTTTAACTGAAGAATTTTAACTGCGAATATTTGCATGCAGAATTGTAACTGGCAAACTTGACATTAAGTTTGGAAATATATTTATTATATATTGATTCAATCATGTAATTACTTTTGCTTTTTTTTAAACCAAATCGATCGGGTCTTTTAAATATTTCATTCGTCGAATTCGATGGGATTCCACTCGTTTTATTGTTAAAATGCATTTCCTTTTTCTCAGCGCCTATAAAAAAGCGTTTAAACTAAAGAAAAAATCCGTTTTTGATGAATCTAGTCAATGAAGAAGTAGCACGTCAAATTGTATCTCTTTATTATTCCGCAATTCCAATGACTCAGAGAGAAACTGCTAATCAGTTGGGTATTTCACGCCGTTCTGTTTGCTATTATATTGATAAACACAACAAAAATGAAGTTAGTTCATTGCATTCTAAACGGGGTCGCCCTTCTAAAAAACCCTATCGATTTTTTTTTCTTAAATCGGAGGCGAAACTGAATTCTGCAATGGCAGAATGTACATTCAACTTGTCTTTTCTTTTTTTCTTTCTTTCTTTCTTTCTTTCTTTTTTTTTTTTTTTTTTTTTTTTTGTTAAATTTCGTTTAATTTTTTGTTGGAATGGCTATTAAATTTTAACCGAAGGACACTTTTAAAATTTTTGTTGTGAGAGTTGTCGCCTAGATTTTTACACCATTGTGTTGATATTTCATTTAAAGAGTAGGCTGATTGTCTGCATGTTATTTAATTTTAGTTATTTTAAATCCATTCCCTTATCTTCTCATGTCAAGAAAATATATTTAAAATTGTCATTAATAGTTTCGCTGTAACAAAAGAAGTGTCCATAAAGCAGTTTTGACGAGCTGTTCTACCAACCATGCAATTCCGTGATTGTGACATTGAAAATTCTAAAAATACTATAAGTTGTATATGATTAAGAAAATATCATTCTTCTTATTTTTAGATATAGTTCATGACTAATGTTTTTTTTCCATCAAAATGACATTTCTTATTAACCCTTAAATGCACAGGATAGAACGCGTTCCAAAAAATGCGCAATTCAAAGAATCAGAATTCATACCAGAAAAAATCTAACTAGTAAATTTTTCTTTATTTAATTACGAATGGTCTGTCATTAAGTAAAGTGAAAATTGCTCTTTTAAATTTCTGGTGAGAATATGGAATATGTGAATAAAACCCCCAATAAATCGGGAACACTTATGGTATCGAAAATGATACAATATGCATTTAAGGGTTAATACTGATAAAATAGAAAGCTTAAAGAATTTCATTCTATAACACAGGCATGATTCTTTTGAGGTAGCTATGACAGGACTGTCTCGGCTGACCAGTTTTATAATCTGTGTTACCAGCATTTTTATATAATATATTTTCTAACGTATTTCACTTTCTAATGTTATCCAAGAGTCTGTTAAGATTTCTGTTTTGAGAAAGTGGTGCCACTTAGAATAAAAAAAAATAGTCACCTGTAGCAGCCCTAAAATGAGAAACATTGATTTTAAGCTCTTTTTACTCAACCAAAATACAAATATATGAATTAAGCCATTGTTTTATATGTGTAAAAATAATTTTCTATGATTATGTTACGCCTAAAAACATACACGAAACAATAAAAGAAAAGCATCAAGAGTGTTTACTAGTTTTAATTAAAATAATAAATAACCCAAAATTGGTAAATTATGTATACAAAGATAGCCATATAAGAACTATAATGAAGCTTTCTTTAGGACATAAAAGCTAAAAGAGGAAAGTTTTATTTTTGTATACCCATACAAACATTTTATTTATCGGCACAATCATATTTCTTCATTATATGTCATTAAACACAAGGAAAAATTTCTCATTCACTGTAGTTTTGGATCTTCCTTTTTATAGAACATAAACTTATAAAATTTATTGAACGCATTTGTTCAAATTAAAAAAAAAAAAGTCCGAAATTTAAAAAAAAAATTGTTTTTCTCGTGTTACCTGGATTTATGTTCTGATAGAATTTCTGAAACGTTTTATTTTCAATCAGGAAACAATCACCTCATCGATTCACGAAAGAAAATCTCGGATTAGTTAAATCTCGATTCCCATATTAAAACGCAATCGATCTTCCAAGTCATATTTTGCTGTAAAACACCTAAATACCCGATTTTAAGGATTCACTCTTAGGTTTATTATTATGTTTTCCTACTCCCAATTCTCCATGATTTCATACTTTTGGGTGTAAGAAAGAACAATGGTAAACATACGAATCAACCGCTAAAATATGACTTCTAGTTGTTTTCCATCAAGAAATGACTTGGCACACCGACTGCATTTTAACATATAAATCGAGATTTAACTACTACTAAATTTTCATCCGTGAACTCTATGAGATGATTGTCTGTGCTTTCACCTTCCGGTCTCTTTTTTGTTGCACATTAAGACAAAATACAATATATAAAAGTAATTATACGCTTTTTTTTTTCAGAGAGAACCTTCTCAACGACTTACCCTGTATTACAGTAGTTCCCAATCTAACGCGTATACCTTGTAGGGGATGGATTCTAAATTTTTATCATGCCCTAGTAACAAACCAATATTGGTCCAACGTTGCGCCGATATTTCATTTACTGGAAATATCGCCAATAAATCGTCAATATTGCTCCGATATTCGGATGTTTACATTTTATCCTTATTTAGCCAATATTTGTAGCCATTATTATGCCAATATTGGGGTTTCATTGGAAATATTGCCAATAAAACGCCAATATTGTACAAATGTTAGAGTTTCATTGGAAATATTACCAATGAAATTCCAATGTTTAACCGATATTGGCGTTTTATTGGCAATATTTTTAATGAAACCCCAATATTGGCTTAATATTAGCATAATATTGGCAGCAAATATTGGCTAAATAAGGGCAAAATGTAAACATCCCAATAATGGAGCAATATTTTATCCCTATATTTTTCCAAAGCACCAATATTGCTCCAAGATGTAGCCAATATTGGTCCAATATTGTTTGGTTACCGGGATCCATTCTCGATAATTCTTTGTCTAATTTCGAAATACTAATAATGTTATAAATAAGAAATATATTTTTTATTACTGGGATAAATTGCCAACCTGGTGCTATTTATTGCGTACATATTAATGTTGTATTTTTAAAAATTTCCTTGTATTATTTATAATTCTTTATTACATTATTTAGCATTTATCAGTTTACTAAATTGATTTTATTTATCATTTTTGACAATGCTTTTATAATAAATAATTTAATGTAACTATTTATTAAACAGATGTCAAATTATTTATTTGAGCATTGACTGGCTTCACTGAACAGGATTGACAAATTGCAAATATTTTCGGAGATTAATCTACTAATTCACATAATACCTAACTACCAAAATAAAATAAATAAGATATTCACAATGTAAACTCTTTACGACCCAAATACTAATTGTTTCATGAAAATACATTCTTCTTAAGCATTTTTCGTGAATTTACACAATCTCTTGATATATTTCAGAAATATTTCGCCAATTAAAATTAATTAATTAAATTTAAATTTATCAGAATTTTGTGCAAAAAATTTAATTCCATTGCAGTAGGCGCACTATTGGGTGATGAGGGGAAATAGGAGGTCCTTAAAATGTTATAGATTAAATGAACTTTCAGTATAAATAGCTTTTATTGGCTTTTACTGTGAGAAATATAAACTATTTGTTACTTGTATGTTAGCCAGGCGCATTTGATAAAAAACAACATTTCCCCATTGCCATCATTTGTCTCTCTGTACTATAGCTTAATTGTAATTAAATCAATTGCCATACAATTGACACATTTTACTGGGGATTGCCATCTGATAAAAATTGAGTGTGTGGCATTGATACTTCGAGTACAGTGATACCTAAAACAATCCTGATGCATTTTGGTCTATATTCAAAACTCGTGTACACACAAAACATTAGCAGAGTAATTTAATGATTTTTCACTATTAAAATATCTTGAAATTCGCATACATCATCCATATGCACTTGAAGTTACTTAGTGCAGGATAGATTTTGCAAAGCATATATTGTTGATTTACAAGAACGCGCAAAATATCGGCTATGCACTATTGTCAATGAAAAATAATTACTAATAAATACTTACCAATAGTAGCATGGATTTTAAAATCTAATTAATATTTTGTATATCACTTCGTGCACATAAATTAAGTAAAAGATACACAATTATTCACAAGGATTCAAATACGTTTTCACTTATTCAAGTAAATTGATCGCAGGAAATTTTCAACTGTATTATGCGTTTCTTATTGAAGCTAAATTTTGACATACTCTCAAATACCATGCATATTAGCAGCAAGTTTGATTTTTTTTCTGACATTATTTTGCGGCGACAAATCTGACTTGGCAAATTCGCGGCGTATCTCCCGCGAGGTAGCCCATTACCCGCTTGCATGAACGGCTGAAATTGGGGTTTTCTAAAGTATCATGCGTTTTCTGTATGAAGCGGTCACACTTTGCCTATCCTTTTTTATTTAGACATCATCTTTAATAGTATTAAATGGTGAAACTTTGTGAAGTGGTGAACTTATGTTGGAAAATATTTTAAAATCTATGCTAAACGCATAATTTCTTTTTCTTTTTAAACATGAAATCAAAAAAAATTTCATTTTTATTGTAAAATGCCTTCATTAATGAATTAAATGTAAAACTTCTTTAATTTTTGTGATTAATTAAGAAATGAATAAACATTACAATAAAAGTATTTCTCTTTGGCATTACTATCTATTCATTTTAAACAATATACTGTATGATTTTCTACAGCAGCATTTCAATAAGATCTTATGTAGAGCTTTCAATATCTTTCAAAATAAAATGTTTGAAACAGCCCATCCACATCAAAATAAATTCTGTATTTTATTTCTTCAAAGCAAAAGAAATACTTCTTTTTCATATTTTATAAAATAATATATGTTTTTCTTTTGCCTCAGGATCTCCCTTCAGTTTCAGCATCTCTTTCTTTAACAACTTATTTTATTTACTTGTGTCCTGTTTAAATCTAAATTTGTTTTCTTCATCATATTTTCGAAACACGCAACAATACATATGAAATATGTCGGACATTTTTCAAAACATTTATTTATAAAGCATTCAGAAAAAGTTATGTTTTAAAAATCGAGAAAGTGTTTATATAATAAATGATTTTTTGTGTGCTGGTCATAAATAATATTAAAAAAGAAAAAAAACTACCGGCTCAGCCTATAGGCGGGGGTAGATTTCAAAGTTAGCTACTAATTTCACCAAAAATAAAAAGAATATTGCCCAGTTAAACTGATGGCATTAGGCTCACAGGCTACGCATACTAATTCTACATTACACCCTTATGTTTTCAAGGGTTAATTCCGTTCGCAGAAAAATTAAGGAGGGGGGAACAGCTCCTCCCTTTCCCCTTTTTATGCTTAATCATTGAACCCTCTAAACTGATAAGGACATGCTTTATCATAAAAAAATCCATATCCAAAATTCAGAGCAAATCGGACAATTCTTAATAAAAACCCATTTATATAATTTAAGGAGTTATCCCCCTCTTTTATATACTTAAACATTAAACTTCCAAAATTATTCGGAGATTTGAACGAAATCTGACAATTCTGCATGAAAAACCCATTTATATAAATTAAGGGGAGGGGCATTAGACCCCCCCCCATTTTCCCTGTTTATATTTATCCAATGAACACCCAATACCAATCACGGAAGTGCTTCATCATAAAGATCTTATGTGTAAATTTTGAACAAAAACTACTATTTCTGCATGAAAAACCCATTTATATCAATTAAGGGGAGGGGCATGAGCCTCCCGTTCCTCCTCTTATGCATATCGAATGAACTCCAAAAACTAATCAGGAAAGTACATTGTCAGGATATACCTATATACAAAATTTCAAGTGAATGGGATATTTTTATCATGAGTTATCGTGTTACGCACGTAGAAACGTACGAACGTACATACAGAACGGACGGGCACATAAGCTCTCAGGCTATGATAGCCTCTGAATATTTTATAGAAAGAATATTTTATAGAAATTTCGCTTTTACAATGAAAGCGTGAATTTGGGAATTCTTAATTTTTATAAAAGTCTTTCTTAAATTCCGGTGTCAATCAACAGTTTCTTATTTTATAAGCAGAACTTGCCTGCGCCGGAAAGGGTTAATGATGCGTTTAAATAAACAGAAAAAATTCTACTTTATTTTCGTGGTAGAACTATGTCACGGTAGTAATAAACCCCTGCCAAATCGGTTACAGATGAAACTTCACTATCTTAGCCTTATAAGAATTCCTCTTTATTAATAGTTTCATGTTTCAAATATTATTGATTTGGAAGAGTTACGTAAACAAATCAATGATTAATGCCTTTATTCTAGTTCAAACTTTTGTAACATTCAAACTGACGAAAAAAATCATTTCTAACGTAAGCACTTTCTCGGTTTGTAAAATATTGCCTTTTCTCAATGCTTTCTAAAAACTATTTTGGAAAATGGTCTGTGGATTTCTTTTGTATTGTTGCGTGTTTCGAAAATATTATGATTTAGACTCACTGTAAAAATTTAAACAGGCCGTAGTAAATAATATCTAATGTAAAAAGAAGAAAATGCTACAGCTCGAGGCAGATCCTGAGGCAAAAGAGAAAGAGATATATTTTTATAAAACATAAAAAAGTTATATTTCCTTTGCTTTAAATAAATGTAAAACAAAGCATTTGGATGGATAGCTACGAACATTTTATTTTGCAAGATATTGAAAGCTCTATATAGGGTGAGTCATAAATATCAGAACAATAGGCTACCTCCTTAAATATTGTCCTTAGACCCATACTTCCAGTTGTAAAAATTCATAAAAAAGGGTGAAATTTTTTATAAGATAAGTTGCAACTCCATGGGGGGTCTATTTGAAAAAATACGAAAATTAAATTTTTATACGGCCCCCGTAGAATAAAAATCCCAATTAGAAAAACTCTCCTTATCCAGTCCTGAACAAGACACAAAAAACTGCATCTTCATATCATCAAAATTCGCAGAGTTATAGCCGTTTAAATAAATTAAGGGATTAGACACAAATTGAAATGCGCGCAATTCGAAAAACAATGATATTTTAACAGTTCTAGGAAACGTGTAAAAAATCTATCTTTTGAGTAAGAATTTTGATTTTTTTTCTTTTTTGTGATGGTTAGCCATATAATTTGCTAAGAAAATCAAATCCTAAAATTTCTTTTAAAATTTATAAAAATTTCATATGATTAGTGCTGGTTTAAATGGGATAATTTAAAATCGTTATAACTCGAAACATTATTTATCAGATTTCAATTTCTTTCCATTTAATTAAAGATGAAAATCTGATTTTAGTTTTGTTCCAGGGTTTTTGTTTTTCAAAATTAATTTTAACACTATTAAAAATGTTTATTGTAAAAATAATATAACTTCCTTCTTCCTAAGTTTGCACTGGATGAAGTATTCAATCCCGGTCTCGAACAGTCCGTATTAAAATCACTGTCTCTGACTGACCTAATACGTGCATAAAATAAGTAAAATTTGGTTCAATAAAACATTTTACGAAAATCACATTTTGAAAATGCTTTTATTTTACAAAAAAAAAAAAAAAAAAAAAAAAAAAAAAAAAAAAAAACTTTAAAATTTATTTAAAAAAAAAATAGTATATTCAAAGGCTAAAAAATTAAATACATTAAAACCAGTGAAGAAACCTGCCTATGACGGAATTCTGTCTTAAACGGAAAATGTGTTGATCCATGCAAAATAATTATAACAATACCTGAGGAAAAATGAAATCCATTTACACCTCCTAGGAAGGGCAATTGTCTATAACGTATTTATTCTTTTCTATGTGATTCCGTCTTAAAAGGTTTTACTATATAACAATTTTCAAAGTCTCCAATGCATGGGATATGGATTAACGATATTAAAATATAAGTGGAACATTTACATATAAATAGAGACTCATTGCTAAAATAAATATATCACAGGCTTTGGCGCTTCTTTAATAATAAAAAGTATAAATATAAAAAACGAAAAACTGCAATATGTTTTTTGGTCAAAATTCCTCCGTACGAAACAATTTTTAACCACACCGAAGTAAGAAACTAAGTAGAAATTCTTGGCTCAGCCGAGATATGATTTAAACTTTTTTTCCAGGCCGGTCCGGGTAATGATTTAAAAATTTTTCCAGACTGGGCCGAACATTTTCCCTTTGGGTCGGTTTGGGATATTTCGATCCATGCAGACAACCAATATATTTTGAAGATAAATTTAGCTTTAACCCTTTCCGGGGCAGTGGTTTCATAGATATACCACTTAATTTTAATTCCCAAACGCCACATTCGCACCGGAATTTTGTTTAAAAAAATTACTGTTTATTGAATGCGTGAAATATAGCATTTCCTTATTTACAAAAAAAGCTTTTTTCAAATTCCGGTGTCAGTCATTATTTTCAAAACTTAAGCAATGAATTTGTCTTGCGCCGCAAAGGGTTAAATTAATGCGCTGCTGTTTTATGTCCAAATAACAGCCACTGTCTTAAATCGAGATTTAATACCGGATAATTTATAGACGATCCCTAAAATGCGTTCAAATTCAATCAAAAAGTCTTCCTTTACAGGCATGGTTAAGTGGTGCAAGTCATGAATTTTGGAGAATTTTGCATTTTAATATCTCTGTGGGGTTTTTAGATAAGGAAATGAAATTTTTTGTTCAATTTAGAAATAGATAAGGAATAATTTCCTAAAAGGGAATTTTGCTGTACGGAGGTCGTATAAAAATTTAATTTTCGTATTTTTTCAAATAGACCCCCCATGGAGTTCCAACTTATCTTATCAAAAACTTCAGCTTTTTTTATGAAATTTTGCAATTGGAAGTATGGGTCTAGGGGCAATATTTAAGGAGATAGCCTATTGTTTCGATATTTATGACTCACTCTGTATAACCACTTATTGAAATGTTGCAGCAAAAAGTCATATAATACATTGGTTAAAAAGAAGAGTTATAGATATCAAAAATTTAAACGAAGCTTTCATTGTTATGTTTTTCACTTTCTTAATTATGGAAGTAAGCTAAAAACTCTTTTAGCGTTTAATTTGTTAATGAATACATTTTACATAAAATGAATGTTTCGTTAATTTCAAGTCTTGTTAAGAGTGGTGATGCTGTCATGGCATCACCAATATTTAATCCCTTAATTGCCACACTGGCACCCGAATTTTTGAATATAAATTTCATTGTTATTATGTAATTATGTCTTTCTTATTACAAAAATATACTTTTACATATTTACAAATAAACTCTCTTGTAAATGCTGCTTTCTATTAATTATTTCAACATTTTATGAATACAATTTCCTTAAGAAAAAAATACTATGCGTCTTGAATAACTATTAGGCCATTTTACAACAAAGACAGAATACTGTTTCAAAATTACATCATTACGTCAACACTGGATGACAAGGGATGACCACTCGATATTGAAAATGCATGATATTTTTGAAAACCCTGTTTGAGAAATTATCCAACCGCAGTCGCAAAATTATCCGAATTCTTTAATTTAGCCCTATAAACACTCGATGTATTTGCATTTATTCTACACTCTACGCCAAAAAATAACTCAGTTAGGAAGTGCATAGTACAGTTCAAAATTCCCCATCACGAATTTCCTCTTTTAAGCGGAAACGTATTCCGGTTATTTTGTGAATCCTTGTATAAGTGCCAATTAAATATTACTCATTTTAATTTTATTATTGTAAGTGTTATACAGCCAATTAGAATTGTGTGTTTTGAAATTGCAGTGCTTTATTAGAAATTAAAGACAGTTATACTTTTAGACACTGCAGCATCATCTGTCGATATTATTTCAATCTAAAACAAGTTGGAAATTGCAGTGAAGCGTAGCAAATTAGGTGCGTTCGTACGATAACGAAGTTTTAAAAATGTTACTTTCATATATCAATCGCATAAAATTGTAAATAGAGAATTACAATTAAAACGCTCATCAAACAATGTTCTCTCTATACCATTATGTAATGGAATACTTTTTTGTGGCCTTGTAAATCAATAACAAATGTTCTTTGCACCACAAATTATGTATGATGTATATTATAATATGTACTTTACAGTTGCATATAAATTTTATTAAGTTCGCATGAGTATAACACGATTAAAATGCATTTGAAACATTTTTTCCTATTGACCGTAATGTAACGGAATACTTTTGATTGTCCCTGTAATTGATCTATGCATCCGATTTTCATAAAATTTGAAATAACTCGACAAAATTATGTAATAATTATGTATTTTAAATTTCAAACGTATAGAATATATTTGAAATTTTTCCCCATTGACCATAATGTAATTGAATACTTTTGATTGCCCCTGTAATTGATCTATGCACACGATTATCAAAATATTTGAAATAACTCGACAGAATTATGTAATAATTGCATATTTTAATTTTCAAACGATTAAAATGCATTTGAAACTTTTTTCCCCATTGACCGTAATGTAATGGAATACTTTTGATTGCTCCTGTAATTGATCTATGCATCCGAGTTCCATAAAATTTGAAATAACTCGACAAAATTATGTAATAATTATATATTTTAAATTTCAAACGATTCGGTTGGGTAGTTTTTGCGTTGTTATATGCGGACGGACAGACGGACGGACGGACAGACAGACGGACTGACTGAACGACCACTATAGGTGCTACGTATTATATAATTACGAACGCACCTAAAAAGAAAGCATACAAAGTGCTATCTTCATATGCATGAAACATTTCTTTTAGTAACTATTTAAATTTATTTAAATTTAATGCTATGTGAAGGCATAGATGGGGATTCTTACGCTTTATCACTATGTTGGTAAAGAAAATTGGATATCTTCTAATGCTTATTCAGTAAAAAAAAAAAATTATCGATTATATCCAATGAATTTATAGGTATGGTCAAGATCATTGTAATATTGTTAATCACTATTGCTTCCACATACACATTAATATTTTACTTTCAAAAAAGTGAATTCGCTTCAAGATTCTTTATAACAAATAACTTTTCTGTTTTTATTAGCTCACAGGCTATCATAGCCTGAGAGCTTATGTGCCCGCCTGTTCTGTATGTATGTTCGTACGTAACGCGATAACTCATGATAAAAATATCCCATCCACTTGAAATTTTGTATATAGGTATATCCTGACAAGGCGCTTCCCTGATTAGTTTTTGGAGTTCATTCGATATGTATAAGAGGGGGAACGGGGGGCTCATGCCCCCCGTTAGTTGATATAGATGGGATTTTCATGCAGAATTAAGTTTTCAAAATTTAGATTAGGATCATTCTGATGAGGCGATTCCGTGACTGTTATTAGGTGTTCATTGAATAAGTATAAATAGGGGGAACAGGGGTTCTAATGCCCCCCCCCCGTTAGTTGATATAAATGGGATTTTCATGCAGAATTAAGTTTTCGTTCAAAATTTAGATTAGGATCATTCTGATGAGGCGATTCAGTGACTGTTATTAGTTGTTCATTGAATAAGTATAAATAGGGGGAACAGGGGTTCTAATGCCCCCCCCCCGTTAGTTGATATAAATGGGATTTTAATGCAGAATTAAGTTTTCGTTCAAAATTTAGATTAGGATCATTCTGATGAGGCGATTCCGTGACTGTTATTAGGTGTTCATTGAATAAGTATAAATAGGGGGAACAGGGGTTCTAATGCCCCCCCCCGTTAGTTGATATAAATGGGATTTTCATGCAGAATTAAGTTTTCGTTCAAAATTTAGATTAGGATCATTCTGATGAGGCGATTCCGTGACTGTTATTAGGTGTTCATTGAATAAGTATAAATAGGGGGAACAGGGGCTCTAATGTCCCCCCCCCGTTAGTTGATATAAATGGGATTTTCATGCAGAATTAATTTTCGTTCAAAATTTAGATTAGGATCATTCTGATGAGGCGATTCCGTGACTGTTATTAGGTGTTCATTGAATAAGTATAAATAAGGGGAACAGGGGTTCTAATGTCCCCCCCCCTTAATTTATATAAATGGGTTTTTCAAGCAGAATTTTCAGGTTTCGTTCAAATCTCTGAATAGTTTTGGAAGTTTAATGGTTAAGTATAAAAGAGGGGCATAACTCTTTTTAAATTGTATAAATGCTAAATGGGTTTTTATTAAGAATTATCTAATTTGCTCTGAATTTTGGATATAGATTTTTTATATGATAAAGCATGTCTTTGATAGTATAGGAGGTTCAATGATTAAGTATAAAAAAAGAGAAAAGAGGAGAGCTGTTTCCCCTTCTTAATTTTTTTTTTCGAACGGAATTAACCCTTGAAAATATAAAGCTTTAATGTGCAATTAGTATTTGTAGCCTGTGAGCTCAATGCCTTCAGTTTAACTGGGCAGTATTCTTTATTTATTTTTATTTTTTTTCTCGGTATTCTAGATTTATTTTTAGTATACTAATATTTTGCTGACCGGTGACGTTTAAACTTGCCATTAATTTAAATAATCCTTTTTTAAATACAAAATAACTACCACAATTTTAAATTTAAATCTTCCTTTTATTCGCGTAACGGCTAATATATTTCACAAAATTTTTAATCTTTTACCACAGGCTTTTCTAAAAAGACATTTGTGCATAAAATCTGATCTTGGAATATAGGTGACAATGAAGGCAGAATACATTAATTCAAATTATGAGTAATCACTGTATTCGACAATAGTATTTTTTTTAATTTTAGGAAGGTGGACTGTAAAAAAAAAACATGTGTATCACATGAGCTCTGCATTTCCTCAAAAGATTCTAATTTTGATTTGACAAATCCTTTAAAAACAGTCTAAAGTGAATTTAAAAATTTTTAGACTTTTTAAAAAAAGACTAATGTAATAATTTTGTTCTAAAGACTATGTGTTACTATGTTGTACAAAAAGGTAATTTTTTATCTCAAATTTCACAGAAAATACTTAAAATGAAGTGTAAAAAATGCGGACGATTTCAGTTTGAAAAAAGGTTCAGTTTTTGGCGATAAAGATAATTTAATATTCAGAACGAATAAACAAGTGGCACCAGCAGATAATGAATTTCCTAAACTTCTTATATAAAAGATGGATTAGGTATTTATATGTAACCTTACTCAAAACGTAGCCAATGAATTAATCCAGGCAAATTAATAGCAGAAGAATTCCTTATATAGACTTTCGAGAAATAAAATCTATACTACGCAGATAAAGGCTGGCAAAAGTATAAAGAAAAAATAGTAAGCATATTTGCTATTTCGCTTTCAACAAAATCAATATAACAATATAATGCACTATTGTATATCAGTGAATAGTCGTTCTCTTAATGTTTGTCGATTAGAAATGTTCGCTCCAGATTTATAGAAATTGAATGTTTCCCAACAATGTAAGATCAATTTTAGTATAACAGCAGTGGAAATCACGTGCCATTTCAATCTCTAGGCACAGAAACGATTGATTTGTGATTCTGAGAAACTTGTTCTTGCATTAATAATTTAGAAGTTCACGATGTTAATTTATAACGTATCTAATAATTAACAACATGTAAAAATTCATGCTTATTGCATTTGAGTTTATGAATTTATAGTATAAATTAATAAAGCTATCATCTTCTGTTAAAAATTTAATACATTAAGATTGTTGGAAAACTATAAAGATTACGAGTTGAGAAAAAATAAGAAGAAATTCAAAAACTCTAACGATCATGGGCGCATATATACTAGTAACTGTGATTCGAATTTAATGGATTTTTGTTATTAGAAAACTTCATATTCACATCAGAAATTTAAAGTAATAAAATTTGCTTTTTTAATACGCGGGCAATTCGGAAAGTAACCCCCGTTTATGAATTTAAAAAATAATAACAATGAAAGGAAGCATGTTTTATTATTTGCGTATGAAAGACACGTTCTTTAGCTACTTCTCAAGATAACTGCCGTATTAATTAAAACAATTATCATAACGGTAAATCAGCTTTAAAATTCCATCGTCACAGACTTCTGCCGCCGGCCTATTCAACTGCGATTATTTTTTAATTCGACTCGCACCACTCTTTCAATCCAAAGAATTTTAACATATTCTTTATTCATATTAACAAATTCTGAATTGCTCTCGTAATGTTTTACTTGACACACTATTTTTTAAAAAATTTTTGGTAGTCATTTATCAGCAAATTATATAGAAAAATATGTTCAAATTCTTTGGATTGAAAGAGTGGTGCGAGTTGAATTTAAAAATAATCGCAGTTGAATAGGCCGGCGGCAGAAGTCTGTGACGATGGAATTTCAAAACTGATTTACCGCTATGACAATTGTTTTAATCAATACGGCAATTATGTTGAGAAGTAGCTAAAGAACGTGTCTTTCATACGCAAGTAATAAAGCATGCTTCATTTCATTAGTTTTTTTTAAATTCATAAACGGAGGTTACTTTCTGAATTGCCCTCGTAGATTCATGCTGGTGGGTACGCACAACTGTTTCATCAAGTACCATGCATCACCGTTAGGACTACTCTGATACTTATGTTCGTGTTCATTTTAATAAATATGTTAGGGGGAGGGTTATATCTCCTCAATGTTGATCGATAATCGAAAAGGAATATGCCCAAAATTTCTGAAAGTTTTATGAAATGTATAAATGAAATTCTGAAATGTTTTTTAAACCGATTTTTCACACAGTCAGCGGCTACATATTTCAGACAATGTATTTCCACATATTTAAAGATAAAATCATACAAGTTCGTTTAATAGTATTATTACGGACCCGGGCAACGTTGGGCGGGTCAGCCAGTATAACAATATAATGTAATATTGCATATCAGTGTATAGTCATTTTCATAATGTTTGTCGACGAGAAAAAGTTCATTTCAGATTCGTAGAAATGGTATGTTTCCCTACATTGGAAGATCAATTTTAGAGTAACAGCAGTGGAAATCACGTGCCATTTCACTCTCTAAGCACAGAAACGATTGATTTGTGATTCTGAGAAACTTCTTCCTGCATTAAGTTGCAAGTTCATGAAACTAATTTATAGCGTATCCATTAGTTAATAACTAGCAATCCTTCATGCTTGTTGTCGCCATGAATTGCATTTGAGTTTAAAATTTTATAGCATAAGTTTATAGAACTATCACTTCTGTTGGAAATGTAAGACATTAAAATTGACTGGTGGAAAACTTTAAGGATGTTGAGAGGAAAATAAGAAGAAATTTAACATCTTAAAGTATACATATAAATATTTAAAAGGCGTTGAAAAAATTGATATTTCTTATTTCTTATTTACCTTAGATCTTAAGGATGCCCTCGCGTCCATTTTCAAAGGAATAAAAGAAGATAGTTGATTAGAAAAATAAAACGTAAAAACTAAACAAAAACAAAAACAGTTTGCATGCGCAAACAAAGTTACGAGGAGATCATCGAAATACCAAGGCTATATTCCAAAGTGTGGGAATATTTTAAGAAATGAAGTCATTACAAATAGTATCATTCCTTAGCAAAACTTCAATGGATTCACGGATAATTGAAGAGTGGTGGTTTGATGTTGAAAAGATCATTTTAATTTTGTCGAAATTTATCACAATATTTTCTTTTTGATACAGTCTGGATAAGGCTGTGCATGGCTTGTTATACTGTACATTACAAAAATGCTCTTTCAGTCTTATTTTTAATTTTCTAGAAAACTGACTAATATAGAATAAACATTTTTGTTTGAATGTAGTGAATGGAATCACATAAACACCTGTTTTTTCATAACCTGTAATTGGATCAATTTTGTTATGAATTAAATCTTTTAATCTTGTAGGAGGTTTAGCTATTAGTTTTATATTATATTTTATCAAAGCATATTTCAATCTCTCGTAAAGTTGTGGGACATATCGAAATTTGTAATAACTGAATTTATTCAAACTTCATTCAGTCTTTCATTGGAATTGTTTTGCTCGATTAACTATTGATAAGTTGAAGAGGTAAACGATTCTCTAAAGCAATCTGTTTAATTATATTAATTTCTTCTTCTAGGTCTTTATCTGTACGGACTTCGAAAGCACGTTTAATGTAAAATCTATTGGCAGGAATTTTATAAGAAAATTGTGAGTTACAATCAAAAAGAATAGTACTGTTAGAAAAGCATTGTTTTCTGTAAACAGTACGCTCCAATTTATTTTCATAATTGTTTTTTTATTGGTTTACTATCAAGTAAAGGTAAACTACCGTCTTTCTAAATTTCTAATGTAAACTTGATCCTTGAATGCAATTCATTAAATTTTATCAGAAAATTATTTAAAGATTCCAAATTATGAAAATGTCATCTACATATCTAATCCAAACTGATAATTTGATTTCAAAATTTTCTGTAATCATTGTTTCTAAGTGTCTAAGTTTTAATTCGGCTAAATGTCCTGAAATAGGCGATTCCATAGGAGCACCATTTTGATGTTTGAAATATTTATTGTTCAAAACGAAAACATTATTTTGCGTAATCAAGTTAATCGCTGATTTTAACATGGTGAGCATATCTTGTTAAAAATTTTAGTTATTGTCGATAGCTGTTTCAATTAATTTGACAACTCCATTGATATCTATAGAAGAATAAGGAGAGGACGTCTAGGCTGCAAGAATGCTATTGTGGTTAATCGAGATATCTGTAATTCTCTTGATGAAATCAGCAGTTGTAGTTATAATAGTGTTCAATTCAGTAAAAATGTGAGGGGGAAGTTGATATCCTAAATAAACGGAAGAACAGTTGCGTGAGGTGGAGCGAGATATGAATTTGAGCGCCGACTCATAGCGAAAAGCATAAATATTGCTGCAGGAACGATAGCAACTGTTATTATAGTTTTGTGTTTATATCAAGTAAAATTTCTTCTTAAAATTTTTCTGGTGTAAATTCAAATTATTTCTTCATTCGCAGAATTTCTATAATGTATACTACAGAGATAATTAGAGAATTAAATTAAATGTAATATTTAGTTAATGGGAGTAATATCGGATTTCATGAGACAAATATTACTATATACTCGTAAGAAAAA
Source organism: Maratus speculifer (assembly GCA_964019185.1). Classification (NCBI taxonomy): domain Eukaryota; kingdom Metazoa; phylum Arthropoda; class Arachnida; order Araneae; family Salticidae; genus Maratus; species Maratus speculifer. The sequence continues at coordinate 256,405,583 of OZ025290.1, forward strand.
AACTTTTAAGCCTAACTGTTAACCTGAAAACTCCTCTTATATCAGACATATGTATATTGTAAAATTAAACATAAAAAATATATATGTAATACAATGGTCGTGTGATTTATTGACAGTTTTTTTCCTCAAAAATATGTATATCAGGGTTGCCACAGGCGACTATTTTTTTATTTCTAACTGACACCACTTTTTCAACAGAGAAAACTTTAACACTTTCTTTGATAACATTATATGATAAATATGGTTCAAAATATTTATTCGACAATTAGTGGTACAAATAGAATATTATAAAGTCGTTTGTTGTAGCCCTGGTATATGTATACTAGTATTTATATTTGAAGCTTTTTAATTTATTTAACTTATTTCTGCATATCAAATTCAAGTACAGGGTGGCCACAGACAACTCCTTCTACATTTTGTTCAAACCATTACGAAAAAAACATTTTGTTGTATATTTGTTTTTCAAATGTGGCCAAAGGGTATGCAAAGGATTTTTGTTTTGTCAAAATGGTGCGAAATTGAATTAAACAATAATAACATGTGACAGCCCTGTATTTAAAAATATCCATACACATTATACATTACATTTCAGAATCTACAGTTGTTTACATATTATTTCTCAGCTAAAATTATTAATTCAAAATTTATTCTAACGGAATGTTTCAGATTTATTTGAACAGATATCTTCAAGTACAATTAGTAGAAATCAGATGGCATCTTATTCTCTAAACACAGGAATAATTAATTTGTGATTCAGAGAATCGTGTTCTTATGTCAATCAGTTACAAATTCCAGAAGATAATTTCTGACATGTCGATGAGTTCATAACATGTAAGCAATCATGTTTATTATCAAATTGAGTTGTATTTTAGTACAAGAATTCTTAATATAGATTAACAAAGTTGTCAGTTTTGTTGGGAGTTTAATACATTATAAGTTCTTGTAAAATTCATGAAAAACTTCCAGGATTGCTATTTGAGCAGGGGTATTGTCTTAACTCTTTTAGAGGATTCTTTGCAGTCTGAAAATGCTCAGTTTTAATGCCTAAACTGCGAAGTGGCGCAAGAAATTTTTATTACATCCCTTAATATAGGTGAAGAAAAGATTTTAATTATTTCATTATTATTACAATTATTAATATTATTATTTTAAATTGCTGTGTAAATTAACAATTTGAACGTTTTTGGAACAAAAATGCCTGGCTTCTAAAAAATAGGGTTTTTTTTCAATAATAATATTTGGGCTCTTTAATCCAACATTCAAATAGGAGAATGTTACATTTAATTTAAATTTCTAATTATCTTTTCGTATTATTATGTATAGGGAGATAATTATCGTAGTTTTTCTTCTTTTACATGGTTCGTACGAGTCCTGGAATTTCATGACCAGAAAATTCTTTGGTACCAATATTTTCTTACAGAAAATCTATAATTAAATAAGACAAAATTTCTCTCTTTTGAGCTATATTTATTTTCCTTTAAAGAAATACTGGTATCTCACATGGAAAAAAACGGTATCCATACGAACCATGTTTTACATTCATATTTTTACTACTAACAACCGTTGGTACGATAATATATTCATATCGCAGAGGTAAATATAACACTTGACGGCTGTGCTAATGTTAAGTGGCTGTAAAATACTTTAGAAACTTAATTTCTAGTTTCCAAATACCACCTGTATTTCGTTTTCCTTTTAACAATCTCCTTATAAATAAAATGTTGATATCAGTTGAGATCTGATCAGGTTGAGATCAGGCCAAAGACTAGTATAAAGGTCCAGCACAGGCTCGCCTGATGTTATGCTGGGGAATCATGCAGCTGGGGCTATGTGGGGATACATAAAGTGTATTGCCTACGAGTTGCGAATGAAGTAATTCTGAAAGTTATCACAGAATGGCAGCTGATTTTTTAAATGGGATAAACAGCTTCTGATTATTGCCGGAGCAAACTTCCACCAGTAAATTTTAAATAAGAAATTTTGCTTTACTTTAGCGGTCTTTTTCATGATTTTTTTATGAATATGGTTCAAGATTCGCACGTTCCTTGGAATTTCCAAGGACTCTGGCACCATTATTAAAAATAAGAAAATCTACCTTTAATTTTTAAACCACAACATTCGTAATCACCATCTTCATTTGCAGATTTCACGATATTTTTCTGCAGTGAAACACTTTGAAAAATTCTTAAAATTTAGTGGTATAACAGTGCGACCCTGATCGTTACATTTTTTATTTGTTTCTACTAATGGTACTAGCGCACATTATTACAACCCTTTCTTATCATAATGATAGGACGCTTTCTACGTGGTCACAATATGGTAGAAAAGACTGCTTGACTACTGCCAAAGTAAACTTCCAGCAGTAAAAACAAATACCAGTTTTTGTGATTGCTTTATGATTACACTTATTATTAATAAGATGTATAGTAATGAGAACGTTGTTATTTAAATTTACTGGTGATCATTTTCCTGGAGGTTACCAATCTTAGCGGAACCGGTAATAGTTGAAGCTTCATTACTTTAATAATATGTCACCTCATCTTAATAATCGCATGCATAAACTTTAATGCAAATAGAAAAAAATAACTTATATTGATAAAACAAAAACTTTGTACATCATGGAAAACTACTGCATGCAACCAATCATTACCTTTATTAAAAAGTAACTTTTGAAATGAGATACTCCAATGGCTAATTCAATCCAATGTAATTTTTGGAGAAAACTTATTTATTCAAATGAAAAATATATTTTTCTTTTAAGCTGTCTAAAAGACAATGTATCTTCTAACTTTTATGTTAATTAGCTATCAGTTTTTAGTTCATAAATCTTTTTATCGTCTACATAAATTTTACCTGTCAGCGTGAGACAATCAATAATGATTTTTACTCGACGACAAAATGGATTTGATGTTTTTCTATTAGCTAAAGAGAATTAAGAAAGGCATATTTTTTGCATAAATAAATATTTAGCAACCAGGGATAAAAAAGCTACAATCATTTTTAAATATATAGTAGAATGTACAGTACTATAGTAACCTACCGTGTAAAATTCTTAATGTTATTATATTATAACTATAATACAATACAAAATACATTATAATACATTATACATGCATTGAATACGTTACTATAATGCATTATAGATAATATAGGTAATACATTATACATAATATTATATAGTACTAAAATGCATTACATTTCGGTAAATCGTTCTTAATAATATTCTCTAATCGTTTGTTGTAAATGTTATGCAGAAGGTATTCAACAAGATTAGATAGAGTTCATTTATATGTAATAGACGGTTATAAAATACAATAGAATATAAAATAATATAATAATGCCAGGGTGGCGAGTAGTCAAAAGAAAACATAGTATTAAAAGGTGTTAAATACCGGTAATTTTTTTAAAGAGAAAATTGCCTTATATAATTCCTTTATAATATTTCAAGAATTTCCATAAGAATATACTGGTAGTTTCATCTTTTTTTTGACCGTGTTTTTCCTTGAGTACTTGCCATCCTAAATGTGTATAAAAATCAAGGTTGTCACTTTGCCTTCTATTTCCTTGTCGAAATTTTGCACAGATATACCTGAAATTTTGAAAGAAGAGTCTGTACTTTATGTAGTCACAAAATTTCTGTTATAAGCAAAAAAAAACTATTTTTAATTTCTGCCACAAATTCGGATATAATAAATAAAAGTGCAGGCCAAACTGCCAACACTGATAAGAATAATAATGCATAAAAATATAAATTAAACAAGCTGGAAATTGCACGTTAAGCGTAGCAAATGAGGTCCGTTCGTAATATAACAAAGTTTTAAAATTATCCCGATCTTGGTGTAATGGTATACAGCACTTCGGACACAGTATTAGATTAATAGTATTAGAATGCGCTCCAAAGAGTGTTTCCCAATATACGATTATGCCAAGGAATGCAATTGTGTGTCCTTGTAAATTAATAACAAATATTCCTTGCACCACAGATTGTGCAGAATGTATTTTTATTTTATACTTTATAGGTGCATAAAAGTTCATAAGGTGCATAAAAATCATTAAAATGCACTTGATTTTTTTTCCCCATCGACCGTAATGCAACTAAATGTTTTGACTGTCCCTCTCATTGAAATATACATTCGATTTTCATAAAATTTGAAATGACGCAACAAAATTATACAACATTATATGTGTTCAATTTCATTCGGTTCAGTTGGGTAGTTTTTGCTTTGTTATATGAGGACAGACGGACGGATTGAACGACGACTATAGGTGCTACGCATTCATACAATTACGAATGCACCTAAACACGTTCTTTAAGAGTTATATGTTTCTCCAGTGATGTTCTCTTAAACTCTTTCATGGGTAAAATAATTCTGTTTCTAAAACACTGCAGTGAGAAAATGCCACCTACATTTACGAAGAATTTATTTTCAAAATAAGGAAATCTGCGTATCTTATTACAGATAAATTTTTGTCGAAGTTTCTAGTACAACAATGGCAATTAGGAATAAAAAGTATAGTGAGAAAAATACATCCCACGACAAATGGCAGTTTTAACCACTTAACTGATGGCCGCATATCATACAGGCAAGAAGAGTTTGGTCGATTTATCACTTAAGGGTTTTTAACACCACTAAAGTTTTAAAATAAAATTTCAGATTATTTAATAGCAAAAATGATTAGACTAAATATTACGAATGTTTTAGTTTAAAAAATGGTATTTATCCAATATTTTCAATTTTGTGAGTCAAAATAAAAAAAAGAAGAGTCAGTTAAGTGGTTAATAATGAGAGACCATGAAAAATTTCTGACTATGAATAGTATACTATAAGAGTTCAATTTAGACTATTTACAACAATTCATAAACAAATTGAGGCTAAACTAACCTAGTTACAAATGTTTAATATCTGTAACCTCATTTCTACGACTCGCATAAAACTTAGTCCAATCTTCCCCCATTTATGTTAACAATTACGAAGAAATGGAAGCAATAGTTTCTTCATTTATTTTTCTCAATTCTGACAAATCATTAGATAACTGCGGAACGTAAATAATATCTCTTATAAATTCACAAAGGAATAAATCGAACGCCTCTCTAACATTTTAAGAATTATTAGCCCAGCAATAACTCTCAGAAGTCATCTTTTTTTGTATGTGGCACTACAAGTGATTAAATAATAAAGTGGTATTCGCGCATGCGCTTTACTAAACTGTTTGAGGTATTATTTCTTTAAAAAATCTTGAACAGTCTACATCAATTAGAAATTTTACGATTAAGATTTATAACAGGTGATTCTAAATTCATCGTAAAAAACTTTAAAGGTTTGTCCTGAATACAATAACAATTATTCATTGTATAAGAATGTACATTCGCAAGTGATTCGTTGAGGTAAAAACACCAAGGCGGAAGGGCAATCTTTCCCTTTTTGCTTTATTTCAAAATTTCTCATTTATATCAGAAAAATTCTATACTAATCTTATTTTTGTTTAATGCAGACATTTCATATTGCATAAAGAAAATATTCTTCTTTTAAAATTTCCAGTGTGAACTGGAAAATTCTGATTTTTTTTTAAACTTCATTTATATCTCTCTTCATGTGTTTTTTGTATTTGGCAAATTTACCATTTTTTTTTTTTTTTTTTGTTGTTGTTGTTAAATTCAAAATTTTCGATTTCGTACCACAAATAACAAATTCGCGACGAGGATTTTAACGGGATTATAATTGTTTTGCCAGTGGTTTTAAAAAACAGGTATTTGTGAATTATTAAATCGATAAAATGCTCCGATTAAAGACAGCAAATTTTTCAGTAAAATTTTACCGGCGTAGTTAAATAGGGATTCTTAATCCTTTCTGCAGGCCATCGGTGGTACGCGCTGGTGCGACCGTGTTAAAAAAAATTACTTCATGTAATCACGAAATGACTTCCTCGGAGGCCCTTGCAGTTTTAACAGGGATCCCTTCCATTACAATTACACTTGAATTTGAATATCTAAGAAGCAAGATCTTGCATCTCCAACCCGACACAACATAACAACCCCATTTCCCAAACATAGAGATGCAACGAAAAGTCAGCAGCTGGATCCTGCATCCTGCGAGGGAGACGTCACATTTGCAAGTAAACTTGAAAAAGCATTCTTACAAACCAACCAGAGATCCAACTATATACACGGATCCCGAACCGAATCAGACGTGGCATCAGCTTTCTGTGTCATGAGTGGCTGCGAGGCGACCCATCAGTGGGTCTGCAGGATTGGCGACTTTAACTCTGTATTTCAAGCGGATCTACTTGCAATCCTGCGGGCACTGGAATGGATCTCTGGACAACCCTACCCCTTCATCAGGGTTTACAGTGATAGTTTGTCCAGCTTACAAGCCATTTTTCCCATCGTACTAAACACCCCATAGTCCTAAAAATAAAACAGCAATTAATGATCTTAGTCAATAAAACTTCCCTTGGTCACGTCTCGGCTCACATTGGCCTTGAGGGCAATGAACGGGCTGATGCTCTGGCCAAGGCAGCGACAGAAAATCCAACAATAGAAATTGAACTCTCAGTGCCTTTCTCCCATATCAAACGAGTCCTAAAAGGAAGAATCATACCCGCCTGGCAGACTAGGTGGCACTGACAAGTCTGACAAGGGACGCCATACCTACAATCTCATCCCAAGAGCTTTATTTCCTTTCTCCACCCACCACAGCCTTCCTCACTGGCCATTGACCCTTTAAACAATATTTAAAGAAATTCCATTGCGCCTCTTCACAACTCTATGAATGTGGCGAAGTGGGATCCCCAGATCATACCTACTATCACTGTACCCTGACTGAAGCTTGGCATCTCAGATATCACCCTTCTCCCCCTAAATCCTGCCTACAAGAGGTGTTATCTCGGCCAGCGTTGCTTTCCAAATTATGAAACATTTATAATTACTTAATGTTCATTTCCATTCTAACCACACAGCGGTCTGTCTTTCTGTAGTATAGCAGGAGATCGAAAGTTCTCCATCCCACCTCACAGTTGTTTGTCACGAAGGGGCATGGGCCCCAGCGGACAGTGTACCATAATTTCATCTTTTTCTCTGCCGCTCTCTGTCGCGAGGGGGCAGTCTGTGCTCCAGCGGATGAGTTTTACCATGTAAATTTTATCTATTTTATTGTACTAAAAAATAATGTAACCTTTTTTTTTCCTTTGGATCTTAATAAAGGCTTTCTTGTCTGAGCAGTCCCTCTTAGGCATTCAATCACGAAATGTCTATTTTAAAAAAACGTAAGAAATGTATAAAAAATTTCTGACTGATTGCATTTTATTATGTGAAAAAAGATTTAACGAATCCTAGTTTTTCATCCGATCCCGATGAGAGGATTTTCTGCGCTGCCGCCTCCTGCTCTGTACATTTTTTATTATCACGCGAATCATGTATACACCATGATGAAAATTAAAATCATTAAATGAAAAAATTGTCAAACTTTAAAATAAACTAAGACATACATAATTAATAAAGAACTATTGACAAATAATTTCTACACTTATTAAATTTGTATGACACAAATTTAATAAGTATAGAAATTATTACATTATTAATTAAATTAAAGAAACTCTATCTTGCATCATTAAATGAAATTAGCGGTATATTTAATGCCCAACATATTTTTCACTTACATCCTTGTCTCCACAGCTGTTTATACATATCTTTGTAAAATAAAATGAGAATCGCTAATGAGTTTAATCTTTAAAAGCAAGATTTTTTATTTTAAAAGAAGTGGTTTTAAATAATAACATATGTCTTTTTTTATCGTGCTTTAATTAAATTAAAACCTAGCATCGTATGTCGTAATAGGATTAAAGAAAGAATCTTAACGTGTTTTCACGTTCATCTTTCAAGGAAAATTTGAGAGAAAAAACGTAATTTCTTTATGATTTTGTACCAAAATACATTATTACTTTACATAAAATCTGTAAAATGAAAAAAGATAAACAAATATTTACATTAAAAAAAGTTAAATATTTCAAGAAGACAAATTTATGTATATAAGATTATATTAATAATATGTTAGTAGAAATTTTATTAGTTTGGATTATTGTTACCAGGAGTCCTACATAAATAGGGGCTTCAAATACCCTGGATACCACTGTTTTAACCCTTAACCCTTTGCGGCGCAGGGCAAATTCATTGCTTAAGTATTGAAATTAATGACTGACACCAGAATTTGAAAACAACCTTATTTATAAACAAGAAAAGGCTATATTACACGCATTCAATAAACCTTAATTTTCTCTAACAAAATTCCGGTGCCAATGTGGCGTTTGAGAATTACAATTAAGTGGTATATCTATGAAACCACCGCGCCGCAAAGAGTTATATGCAGAGGATAGAACGCGTTCCAAAAAATGCGCAATTCAAAGAATCAGAATTAATACCAGAAAAATCTAAATAGTAAATTTTTCTTTATTTAATTACGAATGGTTTGTCACTAAGTAAAGTGAAAATTGCTCTTTTAAATTTCTGGTGAGAATACGGAATATGTGAATAAAACCCAAAATAAATCGGGAACACTTATGGTATCGAAAATGACACAATATGCATGTAAGGCTTGTTGTAATTTACTAAGATTAACCCCTTAACTGGTTAATTCTTCTCCGTTCAATAAATTGAAAATAGCGGACTTACACCAGTATTATTTTAATAAAATATTCCTAAAATTTAGCCTAAACATTTCCGCCTTTCAATAGTATGAGAATCTTCTTAAAAATAATAGTGGTGTTAGAAAGCTTTAAATCAAGGCCCCCTTATCATAATCAGGCCTCGCATTCAGGAGAAAATCTATTGTTGAAATTGTCTCTATAGCTGCCAACACATTAACTGATTTTGTCTCGTATGTAGCGCCATCTGGTGTGTACTACTAGTCATCAAGGTCACTTTCATAATAATAGACTTGGCAATCGCTAAGTTTTCGTGGCCCCAGTAAACTTGGTCAGAAACCTCGTGATTTTTCCCGTTGTTAGCGCCCTCTGCTGTAGTAACAAATGTATAAATTTTATAATTTGCTTTCCACCCGGGCCTTGTTTTCTGTATATGCTTTTCCATTTTCTTTTCGATATGCTGTAAGCTTGTATTTTTCAAATGAGATTTGTTATTTTTCCAATTTTCGAAAGTTCGGCAGTTTTTTTTTTCTTTGGTATAAAATGTACTTATTTTACTGTAATTATTTATGAAAAATGGTTAACTGTTGCGTACCGCTGTGTAAATCTCTCAAAAATCGTAATCAGGGGGAAAAAATATCTTTCCATGTAGTGATAGAATTCCAAATTTGTCGTGATAGAGATTTGAAAATTCAACACTATTTTATTAAATTTTGCGCATTAAATGATAAGTATATACTCATTTTTTATTACTCTTTTAGCAATTCTCAAGAATTAAAGTTCATTATATGGGATTCTTTTGAGAAGTTGTGTATATGACATATAGATTTTTAAATTAAGCTTAATTTAAACCTCAAATTTAAATTAAGCTTATAATATGTGGCTCTGTAAAAGGATACGAGTATTACATGAACCTTTTATTGTAGGGAAGGTATTATTGTGAATCCCAATAATACATATCAATTTCATTATGCTATAAATATAATATCTATTAAAATGTACTAAAAGTATCACTGTCTATAGCAACAATTGTATATAATTTCATTGAGACCGGGAAGCAGGAGCATAGACAATCACCTTATCGAGGTCATGGATGAAAATCTAGGACTAGTTAAATCTTGATTAGCATATTACAACGCAATCGGTCTGCCAAGGAAAATCTGTGTAGAAAATAAAAAACCCAATTTTAGCAGATGACTCATAAGTTTACGATTTTTTTCCTACCCCCAAACTTCCATGATTTTATACTTTTGGGTGCAGGAAAGCACAATGGTAAACTTATGAGTTAACCACTAAAATAGGGTTTTAGGTGTTTTCACCGAGATATAATTTGGCAGACCGATTGCGTTTTAATATGGGAACCGAGATTTAACTAATCCTATATTTTCATCTGTGAACTCGATGAGATGACTGTCTGTGCTGCCGCCTCCTGGTCTGGTTGTACGTATACATTCTTCTACCTGACTAATAAACGCTACGCTCATTATTTTCGATTAAAAACATGTTCTCATACCTAAAATTTAAAGTATTCCCCGATCTTATATTTTAATTCTTTTTAGTCTCCCTGTATAGCTAGCTATATGTATAAACCGGATAAAAATCATAAACATTAAAAAAATGAAAGTTATAAGAAATTCATAAATCACTTAAACTAAACACATCTCAAAGTTTATCCTCAAAAATAAATTCTTTTTGTGCTACGCTTGTGGTGTAAATCTTTATTTGGCACTTCTTTCTTAATTAAACTTACAGCCAATTGGCTCATTAAGCAAGTATAATTGGCGCTAAACTAATTTAATTTTTTAACCGTATACTTAATATCGCATTGTTCTAGAATAATGCTTATTTGCAGATAACTTTAAATGCGAAACCGGAACATATTACAGAAAAATAGCCAATACTGCATTATATAATATTAAATCGATACTTTTTCAAAGTACCTTTCTCAAATAGAGAAAATGGTCTTGGCGAGAAAAGAAAATTTGGCAACATATTTTCTGGAATCCTATTTTCTGTTCTCATAGAGAAGAAATGTTTTGCAATAGTTATACAATATATTTCATATAAAAAAGCCAATTTTCTATTTTTATGCAAAAACATAAGTAAATTGTACATAAAAACAATAATAATATTCATATAAATTCTTAAAAGACAAACGAAACATTTTACAAGTTTGTTTTCATTACTGTTTACATCATTTGGCAATAAATCATACTTTCTGAAGCCGAAAATTACGCTAAGCTTTAAATATATATATATATATATATATATATAACGCCCATGACTCTACATTAATAAAGTACCATTAATTCTTACTTTTAATTCTTCATTTTCAGTGTATTTTTTACGTATATATTTTAGTGGAATTTGAAAAATATTTTTTATAATATTGTGAATAATATAGTTTGATTTTTCCTATGCAATTAGAATAATACTAGTAATATGCACCAGGTGGCGATACTTACGGTATAAAGTCGGTTTATGAGTTCGCAACTATCCGGACATTTTCTCCCATACACTTTTTTCTGATTGTAAGGCCTATTATTATGATAAAGTGGCCTTGCTGAACAATATATTTGAGCGACAGAGGGCACTAACAACGTGAATTTTGATCACGTGTACTGCAGACAAAGGAAACTTAGGGAATGACAAGCCTTGTTATTATGATAAGTTAGCCTTGCTTTAAATGATGAAATAAGCAAATTCATTTTGCCCGAACGCTGCACATACGGGTATTTGCGCTATCTAGGCGGCCAAAATTATTTTATGATATATATCTATTCTAAAGGATACGGTTGAAAGAAAAAATACATTTGGTAAATTTATAAAAGTGATTTATTCAAGGCCAGACTTATGCAGGGGCATGTGGGGCAGTTGCCCCGGTCCATACCCCTCTTTAAGAGGCTCCCATGAGACTAATCAGGATTTTCATCACAGGATACTTAAAATTAGCCAAAAGTGATTAAAATCCATATATTTTTTCAAAAATTTAGGAGCGTAGTACGGTCCCACTTGCTCTCTCTGCTTCTAATTTCCATTCACACCATGCAGAAAATAGATTGTATCATTAGAAAAATAATGATTCATATTTTAGTACAACAATTTAGTATTCTGTAGTCTTTAAAAGAAGTTCTTTATTAATATTTCCTCGTAACGCGACAAGTTAAAATCATTAATTATGACAATTTTTTAGTTTTCTTTTTCCTTATATCTTATAATGTACGCAGATAAGAAAATAAAAAGTTTGCAAAAAAATATTCATATCAGCCAATCTATCATTTTTTTTCTATTAGTATCAAACTAGTACTTTTTCTTAATCACACATCATCTTTTTTTGGGATATCTTCTATGCAGATCCGAGCAGTACTGAGTACAAAATTTATGCATACGCACACTATGTATGAAGTTTAGTACCAGCTACTTGCACATTATCCACAAAAAAATTCCATAGATAGATACAAGGGTGCTCCCGAGATTGATGCTTGACCCGGAGCTTGTCTGTTAGATTTATTAAAATAAAGCACATTTTTATCTTTAAAACTAATGTTCTTTTTAAGTCTCTGAAAACTCATCACGGATACTGGGCTTCTCAGGCAAAATAAGAAGAAATGTTCCTAGAAAAAACCTGTTCATCTTCTTCTTTTTACTTTTTTCACGCTACTTATAAGAGGGTCTGAAGTTAAAAAGTAGTCAATAAAAAATACCTTTGCTGCAATTTTTCTAAGAGAATTTTTGCACGAAGTCTTGTTCCGGATCAATTGCATGTTCGCTTGAAATTGTCTTCAGTATGACTTTTTAGCGGTATATTAGGTCATAATTAATGCCTGTTATGTCAGAAGCGAATTTTGGTTTTAAAAAAAACCCTCTTTTTTTATTACCATCATTGGTATTGCCAAAATTTGCTTTTGGTATGTCTACTAATAAACCTGTTTCTTTGCGAAGTCTTTTCTGGATTTCGAGCGGTTTTTTCTGTGCTTCAGTCTTCCTCTCTCTATATATCTTTACTGGCAACTTAAAAGCCAAATTGAGAATGCTTTCAAAAATTGTAATTCTAGCATGTAAAATTTAAAGGCCAAACTTGATGGCTTCAGAATTAGTTTCTATTTGAATATCAAATTTTTTGAAATGCTTAGAAGTTGCACATATGTAGCATCGACTTGTGTATTTTAAGCAAGTCGCATCGTTGAAGATCTTGCTATCTATCACTGTCATGATGAAGACGTAAATGGCTCAGAACCAGTTGCCATTTAAATTAACCTCATTGGCGTTTAGTGACATCTCGAAATTTTTTGTAAATTTGGATTATTCTACCGCAACATCAGTATTTTTTTTGACATAACGAAATCTTATTGGACGGCAACATATGACAGATATCTGAAATGTTCTTTCTAGCAAAAAACAATTGTATTTCAGAAATTTCCTTCTTATATGCTTTTAACTATCTCTGCTTAATTTGTGATTTAAAGTGTTCGAAATTGTGTTTTAAGATCTCAATTTGGTCTTCTGTGTAATCTTCATGCAATATTAGTTAATCGTTAAAAAAAATTAATTTATGTTCTAAATTAGACAAATTAAAACTCTGCATTCGATCAAACAAATATTTACGGGCTACAATCTTTAATCTCATGTCACCTTGTGAACCTACAGTAAAAATATTTTCTTTTAGAATGTTATTTACGATAATCATTTTTTTCTGAATTTGGAAAAAAAAAGTTCAAAACACCAAGAAATACACATCCGCGCTTTTCCGCGGCAGTTTCTTTGATTTTTCTCCACCCAAGGCTTCAAACTTTCGATTCAGTCAGAAATTATAACAGGATCTGACTGGGTAATACAACAGATACTCGATTAAATAAAATATTTAAGAAATAATTTTACTGGAATAAGAGGGTAACTTCAAAGCACAACAACTAAACTTAATAATGATAAAACAACAAAAATATATATTAGAGTTTTGCTTTATTATCTGTTGTATCAGGATCCATCAGAAAAACTTTCAAAATAAAGATAAACTTATAAATATTTCACTGAAAAGATAATGTGTTTACACGAACGCCAAGAACAGACTTAAGCAACAAGTTAAACAATCAAATTCCGACTCAAGTTGAACGAGAAGCGTGCGCTTGAAAAAGTTGGAAGGGATTGGATATAGTTCCCAAAACTGTTCTCTAACTCAGGTTATCTTTTTTTTTAACAATTTTCATTCTTTAAAAATTGACTTTTGGCCGCCTAGAATGTTCAAATACCCGTATGTGCGCTGTTCGGTCAAAAAAGTTAAGGGGTTAAATATGACACAATGGTAAAACTATAAGTAAATCGATAAAATCGGATTTTTAAGTGTTTTCCACAAACATATGACTTGGCAGGGCGATAGTATTTTATTAAACGAATGGGAATTTAACTAATGCTAGATGTTCATCTGCAAGCTTGAAAAGTGACTGTCTGTGCTGCCGCCTCCTGTTCTATATATTTTGTATCATTTTGCAAAGCCATGATAAAATTAAAAACTATTAAACGCAAAAAATGTCAAACTTTAAAATAAACTAAGACATACCTCACACAAATTTAATAAGAGTAGAAATAATTGCATTTATAATTAAGATGAAAAAAAATCTACCTTGCATAATTACATGAAATTAGCGGTATGTTTCATGTCCAACGTATTTTTCACTTACATGCTTATCTACACAGCTGTTTATGTAATCTGTATATCTTTGTAAAATAAAATGAGAATCGCTAATGAGTTTAATCTTTTAAAGCAAAAATTTTTTTTTATTTTAAAAGAAGTGATTTTACATAATGGCATATGTCGTTTTTTATCGTGCTTTAATTAAATTAAAACCGAGCATTGTACGTTGTAATAGGATTAAAGAAAGAATCTTAACGTGTTTTCATATTCGTTTATCAAAGGAAAATTGATATAAAAACATTTTCTAAAACAAAATTTCGTTACAATTTTTTTTTTACTATGAGCTTATAACAGAATACGTTATTATTTTAAATAAATCTATAAAATAAATAAAGATAAATAAAACTTTATATTAAAATTTTTGAAATAGGTAAATGAGATGTGGTAAGAGGATTTTTTTTTATGAAATGAATTCAAAGATCTTGGATTAACTCGAGAATTGACATGTCAGAAGTGTTAATAACCTTTTAAAATTGCTTGACGGTTAACAAAATGATATACGAGCTTCTTCAAATATTTCTCTTTTCACTGACTCCTGAGTACTAAAAAAATAATAAAAAAATAAAAAAATTGGTCGCTGTAATAAGCATTTTTTTTTTCGTCTTTTAGCATTTGAACACCGATAATTTTAAAAAGCTTTCTGAGCTTTATTTTTCCCGAGACTGAATGATACATATAAAACTTTTAAAAAATACCGGTGTCTGTTATTAGGGGACCATACTGGCTGCTGCCATCCGAATACTACAGGCCAGAGTGCACGAGGTGTGACATCATCACTAAAATCGACCGACGTCTTACTAGTGTTGTAATTCACACTGGAAATTTTTGATTAGAAATTTTCTTTTATTTTACTTGTGGAATATCTATCATCTTATAAAATAACAATATCTGTTTAACCTTACGGGTGAAAACACGTAATCACTAAAGAAAATTTCAGTCAAATGCGGAATACCGCAATGTTGTCACTTTAGGCCTATTTTTTATTGGAAATTTCAAATTCTCACCCGTAAGTTAAAATAGTTCTTATTTTTACTGCTTTATAAAATGAAAAAATATAATACGTACAAATTAAAATAAAATTGCTACTCAAAATTTTTCAGTGTTTTTTCCGATCAATTTTTTTAAAATTGGTAAGAATATAATAGGTCTAACTCATTCTGAAAAAAGAAAGTGTTTTCGGGAAACGCCATTTTTGTGCCAGTGTTCTGTCCTCATATTAAAGGGATATTGGTCACACTTAGGATTGTGCGTTTACCGGAATTTTGTGACAATATGATTGTTTTGTGACGGTCTCTTCCTCACTTCTCTTTCTTACTCGCAGCGGATGATTTTAGAGTACTCAAAGTAGAATTGTTTGAAATGTTATTACAAAGTTTTTACGTCTTACACCACAATTTGAAAACGAATTTAATAGAAAATAAAAATGTCTTTATTTCCAAGTAGTTTACAAAAGAAAAAAGAATGAGGTTTTGTTTTTGCCAGTAAGCTTGAATTTAGGGGTCCTTTATTATGGAACAGCCCGTTAAAGAAATAGATGAAAAAATAAAAAAAAATGCTTACAGCAATGTATTTTGATTTATGAATTCTTGAACTTTTATCTTGATAATCATTTCGATGCAACTCACGCAATTTTTCTTTCTTTCCTTTTTTTTCTTTTTTGAAAGAATGGGAGCGGCTGAATTTAATTCAAAAGAATATCCTTTTCCTTTATTCAGTGACTCTCATTTCCATTCTTTTAGAAACTATTTACATGTCTTGTTTCCCAAACGGATTTGTAAATTTCTTCTAACATGCATTCTTGCATTCGGAATAGAGTACCTAACAGTGAGAAGGCATGACATTTGTATTCAGGCTCGTCCACTTGATAAAAGTGAATATTTAAACAGATTATGTCGGAAGAAATCACAGGATACCTTGCTTAGTCTGAAAAATATGTAAAAATACATTTCATTTTTCATACAAAAAATATCCCAGGAAATAAAATTGAAAAAAATTATTTCGTAAGTTCTAAGTATTATATACTTTTCCTTAAAGTTTACATACAATAAATGCATTACATGCAAATTAATTTATTCTCTATGTATTCCTATAACAATGTTCTATTATGTTTTATCTGTGCAATTACATTTGTCCAGAATATTTATTGATTTGCACGTAAGTATGTGTCCGCGTATTTTAAAAATGCAGAATTTAAATAATAATAATATAAACATTTGCATTGTATACTAAATGCTATCATCACAGATTTTAGGTTATCGTTTTTCAGCCATGTTTCATCGAAAATAAAAAATAATCCCAGGCTTCCATCGGTCCGTTTTTTAAAAACCAGTTTTTTTTTTTTTTTAATAAATTTCTTGTAGGTTTCTGCCACAATCTCAAGAAACACGCTCTTCATGGTATGTTTCTACGAAATTTATAAATATATTTCTTTTTAAATAAAAGTTGCTTTCAAAAATCGTACCGAATGGCAGCCATGATAATCATAACATAAACATTATCCTTAAAAATGAATATAGTGGTGAAATTCCGCCACTCACGTTGCAGCGCTTTCGTTCACGAACACGAGGAGTCTAAAAAATCTATTTATGTAAAAGTGTACCATATTATGAAGCTTGGTTAATCTCCATACATTAGAGAGATAGAGAACTCGCAAAAATCATTAAAAATGCAGCGTAGTTGTGTCACTTGTTGGGTTATTTATACCAAAACGTAAACAGCATCAAATTATATTAAGGCACCACACTAGGCACAGACAAAGACCCGGATGATAATGTAAAGTTTATGGGAGCGTTCTTTTAAAATATTTTGCTGAAATATTAATATTTTTTTTTTCATAGGATAGCTAAGGACGATCTACAACCGGCCTAGATTTTACTTTTTTGATTTTGGTTTCAGATTAAAAAAAAAAAAAAAAAATACTTTAACTTTCGAAACCGGTTTAAGCCGGTTCTGAAATTGAAACTATCATAATATAAAGAATATACAAGCAAAATCGAAAAAGTAAAAATTAGGCCGGTTGTAGATCGTCCTCAGCTATCCTATGAAAAAAAAATTATGTAAAAATATTAAAATTTTAGCGAGATATTTGAAAAGAACGCTCCCATAGACTTTTCATTATCATCCGTGTCTTTTTCTATGCCTAGTGTTGCGCCTTAAGGTAGAACTGAATCTGAAGCTTGATCAAAATCTATGCATTGGTTCTTCAGATATAGTAATGGAGAAATCAAGAATAATGCATGATAGCAGCGCTACTTATTGAACGATTTGCACCAAAGAGTTATCAGTAGCAATTTACATTAGAGAGTGAATATAATACTTAATGAAAATCAGTGGACTAGTTCTTAAGATATAGCTATTGTTGAAATAAGGAAAAATGCAGCATAGCAGCAACACCTTCTGGACTATTTACACCAAATGTTAATGAGCATAAACTTATATCAGAAATTAACTAAATCTGAAGTTTTTTTATATTCCGTGCATTAGATCTTGAAATAGAGCGCTCAAAAATTTCTGTGCCACATACATACTTAGATACAGACAGACGGACGTACAGACAGATACAAAAAAGGACAATTTTATAAGAACATCTTTTTCGGTATCCCTGACGCCTAAAACGCGTGCATCCATCGAAAATCGGAATTCGAACATTTTTACGGATGTAATTCGTTCTTCTTGTAAAAATAAAAGGAAATTATAAAAGCATTACTAGGTCAAAAACAGACTATTATTAAGTTATATAAATTTATAATCTTTATATGCAAGAAGGTTTCTCTATTTTAGTTATATACTACTCATAGGTTTTGCCAATTACAAATCCAACAAAAACAATTGTGACTGTAAATACAACTGGCCACTATAATGTATAATAAATAAATTGAGATCAAAACCGTTGTAATTCAGGGTTTGTACTCTTGAGAGGATTCATGGAATTTTGGATAATCTAGTGCCAGATATTTCGTAAATTACTGGTCGCTATATCTGAAGATATTTTTTTTCCGTTACATAAGGCAAATATTACTTTTGAAAAAATCAGCTATAAGGTGCTTGACAGTCCTTGAACTGTACGAGCCCTGTATTTAAACGAAAAAAGAAAATTACTTAAAATGGAAATATTAAGTATTGATGAAAAACAAAGCTTAAAACATTACAGGGAAATTGTAGTTGAAACATATATAACAATTAAAAAATGTATAGTTCGTTATATATGCAATAAGCACCTCGCATAATAAACAAACTAGTGTAACCTAGTGCCCATCCTAGGACGGTGGGTAAGAATTGTGATATTTTCTTAAAATTTGAAATAATTGATAAAAAATTTCATATAATAAAATTCCATAATCGTTATTTGGATTTAAATTCATAAAAAAGTCAGTAAATTAAAATATAGTTTCCAGATATTTTACATTTTAAAGTACACTTTCCATATTCAATTGTTTAAAATATAAAATTATGCGATGTTAAGAAGTAATTACGTATCCAAAAAATATAAAAAGGAAAATGGATTATTTTTTCATCAAATCAACTTTTCGAAAATAAATTAAACATACAAACCTAAAAACATATTAAAGACTATGTTCATTATATTAATGCTCAGTAAACGGTGTACTTTCATGTTAACTTGGCGATAGGATAAATCGCCAAATAATGTTCCCATTGCATTAATTTCACTTAAAATAAAAATCCTTAAACTATTTTACTTAAAAAGCATAATTTTGAATGCTTCACTATGGTACTTTATTGTGAAATTTGATATTTTTAAAACATAATATTTGAAAAACGCCATATTTAGTAGGTTTAAAATTTATATCAAGAAAAATATTTTTTTTTTCCTAACGCAGTTTGTCTGCAATTTTCTCACAAATACATTTCGAGTTATTAATTTTTTTCAGTAAATTCAAATATTTCATTTCCCGAGACAAATCTGTGGCAATGATATGCGAAAAAGCCAGTCGCTATATTTTTATTAAAGAGGAATAAATACATGGTCGCGTATTAATTTAAAAGAATCCGATATTAATATCTTATGAAAACAATACACATTTTCTTGAAGGTTTCGAAAATTTATATGCATTTCGAACGATCAAAGAATATTTAGAATTTTTAGCATGTATCTTTTGAAAATGTATCACTAATATAGAGCTTTATTATTTTCACTCTCAATGTTAAATTACAAGTTCTTATACGAGGTAAAAGAAGAAAATATTGGATTAGTAAGAATTTTCGAAAACAGATTTACACATTTTAGGGATTAGAGAACCCGAAAAACATGTTTTTACAAAAAGTCCGTGAATCAATTAGTCTGTCAGTCTGACAGATATTTTGTGGGCGCTCTATCTCAAAAACTGCGCAGAATTTTACAAAACTTTAGATTCTAAGAGACCTTGATATAAATTAGATCTGATTAGTTTTTGGTGTACATCGCTCAATAGGTGAGCTGCTATGCTGCATTTTCTACGATTTCCATAATATTCATATCTCAAAAACTAGAGCATGGATTGTCATGAAACTTTAGTTAGTATACTAAGTATAAAATAGTGATGATTACGTTTTAGTACGAATTGCTCAACAGGTGGCGCTACCATGGTGCATTATTCGTGATTGTCGTAATAGATAGAGCTATTGCGATAATAGATAGCGCTATCTCAAAAACTAATGCAAAATTTTCTAAAACTTTAAATTCAGTTAGTATCTGATATAGATCAGTGTTGTATAGTTTTTGGTGTAAATTATTTTACAAATGTTTCTAGGCTACATTTACTAAGATTTTGCAAGAAATGTATCTCAAGGACTAATGCATGGATTTTAATCAAACTTCAGATTCAGTTAGTATCTGATATATCATAGATCGATGCTGTATAGTTTTTGGTGTAGATCACTTTACAAATGCTACTATGCTACATTTCTCAAGATTTTGGAAGAAATGTATCCCAAGGACTAATGCATGGATTTTTATCAAACTTTAGATTCATTAAATACCTGACAAAAAAATGCTCCTGATTAGTTTTTTGTGTACATCTCCCAATATTTGGCGTTGTTATGCAGATTTTTAAAAAATACATTGCAATACCTCTATCTCAAAAATTAAAGCACGGATTTTTACGAAACTTTAGAATCAGTTATTATAACATGACAGAAGTTGTTGCTGACTAGATTTTGGTTTAAACCACCTTACCGGTGGCGCTGCTATGTTGTATTTTTCAGGAAGTATTAACATGCATAGATAAAAGAAATTTTTGGGATTGCCACATCTGACTAGTTTAAACTCTATATCAAAAGACTCACACCATTTTTTCTCAAACTATAATACAATCTCGATACCTATACAACAAATGAAAAAAAATATATTAATGAATACTTTTTATAGTTGCATCACTACGATATAGAAATGTAACATCATGTGACTATTCTATTGGATTTTGAGATTAGAAATAAAAAATTATTAACTTGTAAAAAAAAATACAGCATAAATTTGTTTGATATTTACCAAGAAAGACTTCTTGAAATACTAGAAACGCTTAGAAATACTAATGTTTTCGTGACTCAAATACAAAACAATAACTTAAAAAAAAATCAGGTTTGGATTTTTTTTTCTTTTTACAATGTTGTAAGAAATGGGTTAGCGACATTTATAGAAAGATTGCAGGTTTTTCCCTACACCACTTCGTCTTATTTAATTGAAAAAAAGATTTAGAACACTTTGAATTATTCATAATCTGGAGACAAAACGTTAGGGGGGAATTTCAATTGTAAAAAAGTAATATAACAAGGAAACAATATAACAAGGAAATTGTTGTACCCAACTTGGCAATGACCTTATGCAGTTTTTTACTATCCCAACTGATTATATATGCATGCTTGCGCCCATTTTAGGAATTTCGTTTTTATTAAAAATGTCCGTAAAACTATTGTTTACATTAAGCGGGCCTGGGACACATTTTAAAATATTTTTTATGTATTGAGTTAAAATTTTGAAATTTTTTTCTGGCAGTTAACCATATCATTTGTAAATAAAATCACATGATAAACCATCTAACTATTTTTTTAATTTTTAAATTTTAAAATACACTAAAAAAGGGAGGTAATTTGAAATCGTTAAACACCGAACGCCGTTATCGAACTCAAAATATAATTTGTATAATTGCATTTTTTTACATTTAAATAAGGATAAATTTTAATCTAAAATATATCAATAAGCTATAATTTAATTTTTGATTCAGAATTTGTAAAAATATAAATATATTTAAATAAGTAATTTGAAAATAATATGTAACATTTATTAAAAAACCATATTTTCGAAAGTAGTTTTTTTTTCAAATTTGCTGAATCAAAATTAAAGTAAAGCAATCAAAATAGACATGTTCAAAGTTTGAAACATTTATCTTTAATAGTTCTTGAGTTATAACAATTTGAATCCGAGAAATTGTGAAAAAACCATGAAGAAAAATACATTTGTGCAAGAAGTCATTTCCGTGGTAACCATTGCTTGAAAGCTACATTTTGAAAACAAACCAAAACGAAAAAAATAATATTTCTTCTTCTAAAGATAGAGTGATTTAAATATGATTTAAACACCCTTTTAAGTATAAAAAAGAACAGAAAAAAATTAATGCGACAAACGGTTTTTTTTTAAAAAAATTGCCGATTTTTGTGCCCCGGATAAACCTTAGAAATTACTAAATCTCTGTCATTAAATAAAACAAATATTCAGAATATTTTATGTTATTTAATCGAGAAAGTTTGTTGATTAAAATGAGCTGAAAATGAAATATAAATTTAGTGGTGTGAAAAAAATTGATGCTGCATCCACTCACGAACTTCTACTGGTTTTAATCTATGAAGTACTCCGGGCAGCATATTGGGAATCTTCGGATTGGATAACCCAATATAATCCATAAGTAACAATAACAATTCCTTTTGTTATTTCAAAATTACATATAATTTGTTTAACCCATTAACGCCCGAATTATTTTCTTCACTAAAATTTAAATTTTGTATTTCCCACCACTTTTAAAATCAAATAAACTTTTATCTAAATTTATCGAGGATTCTGTCTTTTGAAAGAAGGTATATATATACCTTCCTCTTTACTGGTGGGAAAACCGCTTTCTTGCTCTTTTTGTAACCGTCCTCAAAAGAGGACGCTGGGCGTTAATGGGTTAATTTCACTTCAAATTGTCTTAAAAAAAAAAAAAAAAAAGCTGGAGTCGGAGTCAGCTTGTTTTTTAAAGACTCCTCCCCCGACTTTTTTGCACAAAAATAGGCCCAACTTCACAACTCTGTAAAAATCATCTACAAGCAGATCATTTCGCATGTAAGAATCATATTTTCTTTTATACATATATTTAGAAAAATGGATATTCAAAATATTCAGAAAGCCCAATTAGCAGTTCTGAATTTAAATTAAATGAAAATAAATATATAAAAAATATACCAACTGTCTTTAAAGGGTTAATGAGAAAGTAATTCCCAGTATAAATTATGAATCATTAAGGGAGCTTGCACATGCATATTTCAAACCGAATTTTTGTTTGAATACATAAGAGGATAAAAAATAAAATTTTAAACAGTCTGAATTAGCCATAAAAAGTCATATTTTTCTATTCCAACGATCTTTAATCTTCATAATGATGCTCATGGGAGACTTATTTCTTTGAAATTTATTTCATTGCAGTTAAAGATACCTTGGTTGTAATTATCATTTCCCCAAAAAATATAAATATTATTAAATTAGCGATCCCATGATACACTGGCTGATGACCTGCTTCTATAATTAAAGTAAGCTGAGTAAACGATGGTGAGAAAATGGTAAGAAATATTTTTAAAGAAATTAAATAACATAAAGTTTTCAAGAACTTTTCTAAAAAAACTGATTATATTTATTGAGTATCATTTCAGAAAAATTTTCTGGCATAAAACCTTGAATAAATATAAGCAAGAGTATAGAGAGCTGACCATACGGGAGGCTTGTCCCATCCCTCATATTTCATACTTAAGCACTTAACTGATCAATAATTTTTTGAAAAAATAATTCAAACAATGCCTATTTTTTCATGTCTTTTATGGAATTTTTATTCTTTTATCACCAGGTTTCACGGATTGGAATCACGGCCGGTACTATGGGTGACTCAGCCTCCCTAAAATATTTTGAGCCCTTCCCCCCTGGAAAAGATTCCAAGGTCACTAAATGAAGTTCTGTTCCGAAAATTAGAATGGAATTCTATTCAAAAATCTAATTTAGTTTTGAAAGCTTTTCACAGTTTCGCAGGGTTACTAAATTGTGTCTAAAATAAGTTTTTTAACACTCCCTCATCCTATTTGTACATATGAAACTAGTAACAAGGTAGTTAATTTCGCACCAGTTACACACTCAAAATTTTCACCATCCTATACTTTTCTTAGCATAAAATGACGTTATTACAACAGTTTAATTAAAAACATAGTACCTACAATGTGAACCTACAATACTAATTTATCTTTCTGAGTCAAAGAGAGAAAAGAAATTATGAGCCTTGCTAAATTCTCTTGAGACCCCCCCCCCCTATTGTGCACTTCTACCTACAGCCCTGATTGGAATATGGATACCTACCGGTAAGACTTGGTGACGTCACTGCAACGTTGTTGTGAAGTCACATTGTGACTTTGTGACCATCGATTGTCGATGTGACGTCACGTGACGTCGATGTGAAGTCGTTATGGCCGTTTTGGAGCTTTTTTGAGACGTCACATTGTAACCACTTTGAGACGTCACAATGTGACCAATTTATGAAAAGTGTGTCATTTGTGACTAAGTTTGATTTAAGTTTGTGATTTAAGTTTGTGTCATATAAAATGTATCATAGAAATTTAAGTAAGTTTTAAGTAATGAGAAATATTGAGCTTCAATTTCAGGCATAAAGATTCTACAGTAAATTAGACTAAACGTAACCATATGATATTCTTTAAAATGTTGCATGTGGTGACAATTGATTCAATTTATGTGAGGGAGGGCTGACCATGGTAAAGAAGTTGTTAAAATTATTTTTGGCAAAGTTAGTATTACATATATTTTGTGTTATTTTTTATTTGTACACAAAATATTGACATTTTCAATTTTTGAGAGAAATATGTGCTCAATTGACTGATAGGCGCTCATTGTGACTTATAAATTCTTTATAGTTTTTCAATTTTTATATATTTAAAATCAAAACTATGAATATAATCTTCAAAAAACACAACCTACACTAAAATTAGCAAAACAATCACAAAAATTGTAAATATTTATAGATGACTTTAAAATAACAAAACAGACGTCGCCTTCTAGACATTGAACATCATCAAGGTAACTCATGAAACAAAATTGTTATGCATTTCCTACACACCATTATTTTAAGCATTATAAGTTTAATCTGAAAATGTATAATATTTTCTAAATTTTTTGGTATTTTACTAGTATGTGTCTGCTCTGGAAATTCAAAATCGTGTGATCGCGCTTTTCTTTAAAATGCAGAGAGAACCCGGGAGAACCCGGTTAAAGATTACTTTAACCCGGAATCTCAATACATTACACATTCGCTCTGAAAAGTCCTTTGAGAATAACTGTTTATTTTCCTCATATATAACAAAAATATCAAACTTTATTAGCATTTTTTGAGACTGACGATGTTTTACATCTTTCACTTAGAGCATTTTTGCCATAAAAATCCAAAATTTCAGTTTGTCAAACTTCACAAATGTTAATTTGAGTACTACACACTAGGTTGCCAGTTTAGCCTCCACTTCTCATTTAAAAATTTCGAATTCACTTCAGAAATATTGGAAGTTAAATTTTTAATTTTTAAATCAAGTATTATTTGTCTTTAAATAAAGAAAATAAATGCAGTAAAGAGTTTCTGGTGGGAATGTAAAATTTCAGAACTGAAAAAAGCGTCCAAATCTGGCAATCTTGTCAAAACATACATTTCAGCTTGTGTCTTCACGGCGCAACGTGTCTTTGCTGAGCAGTTAACCCTTGGTGACGCTGATCAAATTTGTTGCTTAAGTGTTGAAATTAGTGGCTGACACCGGAATTTGAAAACAACTTTATTTGTAAATAAGTAAAAGTTATATTTCACGCATCCAATAAACGGAATTTTTTTTAACCAAATTTGTGTGTCAATGCGGCGTTTGAAAATTAAAATTAAGTGATTAACCCTTGGCGACACTGAGTAAATTTGTTGCTTAACACTAGAACCGCCATAAAGGGTCAAAATGACCCCTACCAGAATGGTAATAGTCGATTCGAACCAGAATTTTCTTCATAAGACTTGTTAAATACATGCAACACAAAAATAGACTAATTAAATAGTTTAAAATTAAAATTCTGGTGTGAAACACTTTTTATAAAATTTTGGTAAAATACCCGGCTGTTTTAGTGTTAAGTGTTGAAATTATGGCTGACACTGGAATTTGAAAACAACTTTATTTGTAAATAAGTAAAAGTTATATTTCACGCATCTAATAAACGGAAATTTTTTTTTTACAAAAATTGTTGTGTGAATGCGGCATTTGAAAATTAAAATTAAGTGATTAACTTTTGGCGACGCTGAGCAAATTTGTTGCTTAAATGTTGAAATTAATGACTGACACTGGAATTTGAAAACAACTTTATTTTTAAATAAGTAAAAGTTATATTTCACGCATCCAGTAAATGAAATTTTTTTTACCAAAATTGTTGTGTCAATGTGGCGTTTGGGAATTAAAATTAAGTGATTTCATCGATATTATACAGCGCCTCAAAGGGTTAATGTGCCTAACTAGAGATGTCACGTGTCCCACATAAATCAGTATGCCAAATGCTTTGGACGCTACCAACTTGAAGTAAGTTTATTCGCCTTATATTATGCCAGGATTATCAATGATGAAATATTCTAAAATAAACTGTAAAAACTAGAAGTTATTCAGAGAATTTGTAGCCCTGATTTACGCACACACCTGCCAACACTAGTAGACCTGGAGGCAATAGCACAGACAAACACCTCATCGAGTTCACAAATGGAAATCTAGGATTACTTAAATCTCGTTCGCACATTAAAACTCAATCGATCAGCCAAGTCTTATTTTGGAGGAAAACACTGTAACGATCTCGATCAGTATAAAGCGAGTTACTACCTGCGAGTAACTGGCTTGGCCTTTTGCTCAACGATTAACGCACTCGCCTACTGATCCTGAGGTCCTTGGATCAAAACCAACCGGGGCCCAATCTCCCTCATTGGTGACCTTGGACACGCACGCAACTCTCTCTCTCTCATCATCAACTTCCAGCGCATAACAATCAACTCACCTCATCATCAACAGATGGCAGCACCAAACAAAATTTCTCAACGCAAAGCCTATCCTCGCATCATACTATGCGTACGACACCATTCAATCACGAGTGAATATCGCTCATCAGACGTCAGTAATACTTCTTTCTCACTGGGGGCATACTCTGTAACGATCTCAATCAGTATAAAGCGAGTTACTACCTGCGAGTAACTGGCTTGGCCTTTTGCTCAACGGTTAATGCACTCGCTTCCTGATCACGAGGTCCTCAGATCAAAACCCAACGACGCCAATCTTCCTCAACACCTAAAAACCTGATTTTACTTGTTGATTCATAGGTTTACCGTTATGTTTTCCTGCTGTCAATCCTCCACGTTTTCATACTTTTTGGTGCAGGAAAGCAGAATAGTAAATCTATGAGTCAACTGCAAAAGTCGATTTTTTTTCAATGTTTCCCACAGATATGACTTGAGAGACCGATTGCGTTTTAATATGCGAATCGAGATTTAACTTTTCCTAGATTTTAATCCGTGAATTCGATGAGATGATTGAATGAGCTGCCGCCTCCCGGGTTGTAGACCCATCATATACAATGTTAGGCAGATAAAAATATTCTTAATTTGTGTATATTATTGAATAATGCTTAGTATGCATAATAAAATGCATAAAAATTACCATTACTTTCCAATTAATAAGCACAATTATTTTTAAACCGGAGGCGGCAGCATAAGCAATCACCACATAAATGAAAATTTTGGATTAATTAAATCTCGATTAGCAAATTAAGACACAATCTGTCTGCCAACTCATATCTTGGAGGAAAACACCTAAAAAACCGATTTTTGTGGTTGACTGATAGGTTTTCCAATATGTTTTCCTCATCTTAATCCTCTATGTTTCCATACTTTTTGAGTGAAGGAAAACATAATGGTAAATATATGAGTCAACCGCTAAAATCGGCTTTTTAGGAGTTTTCCACCAAGATATGACTTCGCAGACCAATTGCTTTTGTAATATGCAAGTCGAGATTTAACTAATGCTAGATTTTCATCACTGAACTCGATAAGGTGATTGCCTGTGCTTCCGCCTTCCGGTCTGTAATCGTATACTGTAATGCTGGACAGATAAAAATATTTTTAATTTGCGTATATTATTGAGTAATGCATATTATAAGTAATAAAATGTAGAAAAACTACCCTGCTTTCCCATTTAATGAGCATAATTATTTTACATTGCACAAAATTTATCTTCTATAATATTTTAAATATTTACTTTTTACGTTTACGGTTACTTTCAAGACCGCCCAATACATACACTCCTCTACAATTATATTAACTTTGCCTGTGCAACGTTGCCAGTCGCGAGTATTTGTATATTGTGTTCGTACCACATTTTTAAAAAGTAAATGTGCAGTAATTTTCATCTTGATAAAAAAAGACGTGAAATATACTTGATTTTGGTAAGAGGCGGGAGGTAAAATTAAAAAAATTCGCCCGTGGCAGTCCTAACGTTTAGAAATAGTCAGAAATGAAAAATTAACCACTTAATCGTCTTGCCCGAGACATTCATGGTCTGCAAACTTCACGGCTTTTATTCAGATTTGTTTGATTCCCACCAGTTTTATAAAATAGTGTAATTGGTTTTATTCCGATATTATTTTACTTGCAATTAAATAAGATGAATATTTTTTGTTTCAAAATAGTGGTAGGAATAATGAATTTGAATATTTAAACCGTAATTTAATGCGACCATTGAGGGGTTAAAAGAAAATCAAGATTAAAAACATTATTTTAGATATAGGAAACATTATTTAGAATGTTTTAACACTTTGCGGCGCAGGACAAATTCTTTGCTTAAGTGTTGAAATTAATGACTGACACCGGAATTTGAAAACAACTTTATCTTTAAATAAGAAAATGCTATATTTGAATGCATTCAGTTAACCGTAATTTTCTGAAACAAAATTCGTGTGCCAGTGTGGCGTTTGGAATTAAAATTAAGTGGTATATCTATGAAACCACCCCACCGCAAAGGGCGAAAGGGAAATCAAGGAAACAAATGTGATCTCATTTGGGGCGATGCAATGGACAGCGGTAAAATTTGACGATCGTTTCATCTGCCCCGTATATTATTTAATGTAAAGCATAATAGTCACTGTCAGTAAAATTACTTGTGAATGTGAATACCATTAAAGGTTTGAACCGACAGCCTTGCGCCAATATACATTTCCTCAAATACGCTATTTAAATATGGAATTAATTAATTAACCACCTTAACTCTACCGTTGATTTCCATATCCGTTAGTATTTCTGCATATGGCAATTCTTTGTTTTATAGAAATTTTGAATAACCCTACAAAATTTTCTTTTACATTATTTATACAAAATCAGTCACTTTGTAAAGGAAAATAAAAGTTTAAAAATTTCTGGTGAGATCGTGAAATGGCCTTGGGGACGAGCGACCGATACACTTGCAACAAACGATGATCAGAATCCTTGGTTATTCTGCCCAGTAATTTTTGTTGCAGATTTTACTTTATTTAAACTTTGCATTTTCCCGATTTAATTAGCTAAAAAATTTCTTATCAAAAACAGGAGAGAAAAGATAAAAAATTCTGTAAAAGGTGCGCGTTTTAAAGAGGTTAAAACGTTGCCATCGAAACACTCAATGCCGGAGGACGACTTCCCATTAGTGTGACGACTTCCCATTAGTGTTGGAATTCACTCCAGAAAAAATTGAATAATTATTTTATTTTATTTTATTTTATTTGTGGAATATTTATCATCTCATAAAGCAATAATAACTAATGAAACTTACTGGTGAGAATTCAGAATTCCTAAATAAAAATTCAGGTTGATGCGGAATGCCACAGTTTTGTCGCGTTTGGCTGATATTTTATTGGGACATTCCAAATTGTAATCAGTATGTTCAAGTAGTTATTATTGTTTTATAAGGTGATAGATATTTTACAAGTTAAAAAATATGCCATTCGAAATTTTCTAACTTGAATTCCAAAACTTGTAAGAATTCGGTCAATTAGTGATGACGTCACATCGCGTGTCTTCTGGCCTTGAGTATTTCGAGTGCATCAGTTTAGAAATCAGCCAGATATGACGTACGCTACAGTGCGCAAAATTTTAATCCTTTAGAGGACAAGGAATTGCGTTTTTGTAACAGTCATCCCACACCTGAATGTTTGAAAAAAAATTGTTTCAAAATAAAGACAAAAAATTTTGCAATTTTGTTTCATCAATGTTTTAAAAATAGAATTTAATTAAAAATTCTGGCGAAAATCTTGATTAAAATTATGTAGGGTATAATATATTTCACCGCTCATTAAGGGGTTAAGCGTATTCCTAATATCAGATTAAGTGAATAATTATTTTTTGGCCTATTAATAGAAGATACAGAAAATAAACAGCTCGATCTGGCAATGAAATGACATAATTTTATTTTATATTGAACATAAATTACTATCAATAATCAGTTATTTAGCTTAGAGGATATAACATAACACAGTATGACATCACGTTACATATTACTTTTCTCTTATGCTTCCCACAGACCCGAAGAATTCCTCTTAACCCTTAAATGCATATTGTATCATTTTCGATAACATAAGTATTCCCGATTTATTGTGGGCTTTATTCACATATTCCGTATTCTCACCAGAAATTTAAAAGAGCAATTTTCACTTTAATTAATGACAGTCAATTCGTAATTAAACAAAGAACAATTTTCTATTTAGACTTTCCTGGTATGAATTCTGATTCTTTGAATTGCGCATTTTTTGGAACGCGTTCTATCCTATGCATTTTAAGGTTAAAGCTATCTTATGCTTTTTCTAAATCCATCGTTTAAATAGCTCTATTTCAGGATCAAGGCGAGTGAAACTAGGTAACGTATAAAACTATTGCATGATCTCTTATATATTATACATTCTTGAAAACTTTTCCGGTTGAAGTATTTTAAATAACTCTTTTATAACAAAATGCATTTTAACCCATTCCATCGCGAAATATATCTGTTTGAAATAATTAATTTACACCAGAATTTATAAACGAATTATTTATAAAATATGTATTTGTTATTTCGAAGTATGTTATGAAAAGAAAATTTATTTAAATATTTTTGGTGTCACTAAAATGAAATTTAGCCAAAATTTTTTCAATAATTTAAAAAATTTTTGCCCCTAAAAATCTGCCTTTTTCAAGGGCACCGCTCGCGAGAAGGTTAACGTTTTCTAGGGTAAATTATTCCAGTTATTAAAATTTTGAAAAAATTGTATGATACAAGTTTTTACAAACAAATTTGTTTCAAAATAAGTAAAAGCTTTTTGGTCACGTACATTACAGACCAAAAATTTTCATTAGAAATGTTGGCATCAGTGTGGCATTTGGTTAAAAAAATTAAGTGGGACCAATATTTCTCTTCGCCTTATAAAGGGTTAAAATTATTAATATTTTGTCTCCCTTTAAAAAACTAGACTTAGATATAATGTACTAAATTATATCATTGAAAAACTTCTCTGCAGAAAAAAAAAAAAAAAATGCTTGATTTTTTTTTTTTTTTTTTTTTTTTTTAATAAAGTTAATTATTTTCTTTACAATTTTTTAAATCATAGTAAACATTTTATATCTATTTCCTATTTTGTACCACAATGTTATTACTAAAATGTTATCGTTCACTTCGCAATGTTTTGTTTAACCCTATGCGGGGCAGGGAAAATTCATTGCTTAAGTATTGAAATAAATGACTGACACCGGAATTTGAAAACAACTCAATTTGTAAATAAGAAAACGCTATGTTTCATGCATTCAATATACCGTAATTTTCTTTAACAAAATTCTGGTGCCAATGTAGCGTTTGGGTATTAAAATTAAGTGGTATATCTATGAAACCAGCGCCCCGCAAACGGTTAACCCTTTCATGGGCATTCTGCTTCAGTTGCTAGAATATTGAAATGATTGAATGACACCAGATTTAACGAACAGATTTATTTCATATTAGGTAAAAGAATCTTTTTTTTTTCTTCGTTGCACATGCATTATAAATGTGAAATTCTGTTAAAAATGTCAAGTGTCATTGTTGCATTTGGTAATTTAAATTCAGCTGGTATAAGTATATCCCACCACCCATATAGAGGTTAATAAGTTTAAGAGTTTTGTTTTAATAAAAAACTTTTTTCAAGCAAAAGAAAATTATCAATATACTTTTCATGTAAGTATTTAATTTTCTTTAAAATTTAATCTCATGCATTAATTAAGACATTTATATTTGGTGTGATTCCCAAAATACTTTTTGTGACATTTAGCCTTTACTTTACTTACCTTAATGACATTATTAATGAAATATTCTACGATGAGCAAGGAAAAATTTAGTTTACGAAATTACTGGTAATAAAGTTGTGAACCCATTGCATTATTAGCAAATATAAGGAATTTGTTTTTTATTCAAATTCAGACTTTGACACAGAAATTCTAAATAATAATTTTTATTTATTCATTGGCAGGTGTTTCGTGTTGATAAAAAGCAAAAATTCTTAGCTTTGAATTTTCCGGTATGGATTCTGAATTTATAAAGAAAAACAAATTTCTAAAAAGCACGCATATTCTCGCATGTATTGCAAGTTTGTTATTTAGGCTACAGTGGACTCTCAAAACTAATTTTTTTAATTTTCAATGATTTTTTTTTTAATTCTGGAAATAATCATAATATACATATCTCTTATTTCACAATTTTTCCTAAAAATATATTCAATATTTTTTTGAGATACAGATTTTTCTTTTTTTAAATTTACAAAAAATGGCAATATTTCAAAATGCTCCATGCGAAATTCTTTATGCCCAATTTTTCTGATTTTTTGTTTAAAATGCTCTCTATGTATGTGTTAACAAATGTTACAAAGCATTTTTAGCATATTACTTGTAAAACATTTAAAAAAAATGATTTTAACTTAATTCTTTTGTATTTTCCGTTAAAAAATCATTAAAAATTTCATATAAATGAAATTTAAAAAAATTACATGCGTCTAAAAAAACTTATTTCTAGTAATATTTGTCAACACATACATAAAGAGCTTTTTAAACAAAAAATAAAAAAAAATGGGCATAAAGAATTTCGCATGGTACATTTTGAAATCATGAAAACGACGAAAATATTCACTATGAGAAAAACAGGTTTTAGTAACTACAGTGGTTATAATTGATTAATATTTTCCTACTGACACAGTTTCAGCTATTAAGGGATATAATATCATTTCTAGCTTATATGAAAGTGTTTTATGTTTTTATGGTAAATTCATATAAAATACGTGGCTTCGACAGTAATTCATGCAAAGGACGTGAAGTATCTGAATTTTAAAAAATCTTCTCAAAAGTAACATTTTGTATTTTCTAATGAAATTTTTTCAAATTTTACTAGAATTATTCATGGTATAAATACCTCTTATTGTACAAATTTTTGTTAAATATAATAAATATTTTTTAATATTTTAAATATATTAATTATAAATACATTGTAAACAAACGCTTAAAGAAACAGCTAAAAGTTACAGTTAAAGTATTGTTTTGCGAAATCACAAAATTAATAATTTCAGTGCAAAATAATAACATTTTGTATGGTAAAACTAAAAACTAGGCTATATTTTACGGATGTGAATCGGCAAAAAAAAGTAAGCGGCGTGGCACAATCAGCTGATTGGACAAAAATGGTTCTAACTCCAGTAAAAATAGTCGAAATTGAAAAATTCCCTTTGTGTTCAATAGCAGGGAGTTCATATAATGTTATCATGCTAAAAATGAAAATTCGACAATTTGATGATTTTTTTCGATTTTGAAAGTTCATTGTAGTCTTAACTTGTTTATTAATGTATTGTTAATTAATATCATGTATAATTAATATCATTTTTGATAAATAATTATTTTTCAAACATTTTATATCGTCGAAGTTTAAACATTGCTTTACTCACTCATTTGAAGCATACGGTAATAAAAAATAAAATTTCAAAAATTCAGAACATGTAATTTATTTTAGCGAACACGTTGTTAACATAAATGCCTTTATGTTGAGAAATGAAATTTATATATTATATTATAAAACACATCCACTAAAAGATACAAATTCTTGCATATTTTAGAAAACAATTAGATCGCATAAAAATGCAAAAGCTATAAATTAATCCATGGAAGCAGTTTGCCGTGAGGAAACTGAAATCCAGTAAATTTTAAAAGGAATTGCAATGCTAAATTTGATAAAATATAATTTTTTTTCATAATTGTATTCGGTTGAAAATGTTTTAAAGGGTAAATGAACATTTTATTTACTATTTCGTATTTCATGCTTTGAGGATGTTTCTGCCATTCATACGGCTCAAGTGAATTTGCGGAAATTTCATTCTATTTGACTCAAAATTATAAAAAAAAAATCTATATTTATTTAGATAAAAGTGTTTCTATCAGTTAGTGTTTTGAATAAAATGCTATGTTAAATTATAGTATATTTTCTAGCTTAATAATAAAAAATGGCACAGCAAACGTGGATCCTGCGTTTGGGGCTAAAGAAAGAATGCTTGAAATTTCTATATTTACTAGATTTATTTAGTTTTAAAAATATAAAAATGCATATATTGTTATCCGAAAAAGCTCATAAATTTAATTAGAATAATTATATCATATCTGGAAATGGGTATAAATTGATTATAAAATTCTATCTTTACATAAAAAAACCGAATTTAGTTAAACAAAAAATGTAAATACTAGCTATATTTTATTTAATACTCGAATATTTCTGATATCAAAACAAAGTAAGGCATCTTTTCTTAAGTTAGGATCAATTTTACAGCTAGAGCACGATTAAACCTGTGCAATCCAACAACCTGTCACAACCCTCTGAATACTAGGCCTGAGTGCTGACACCAAAATGGCTGCTGCTGAAAACGGATTTTTTTTTTCAGCTTGTACAACCCCTTGAAGTAGGATACCAAAAATTTTTCAATTTTTTTCTGCTTTATTCTTCTAAAATTAAACCTGTTATCAAATATATAATATAATACTGGTATCTGAATTTTGCATGCGCTAAAAAGAAAAAAGACTTTTGTTGCTGTTAATTTTGTATCAGTGCTCAAGCCTAAGTATTCAGGATGGTGAGGGGAGCGATCAAGTTACTAATAATCTTTCTTATGCAAAGCTTGTTTTTTGACACTAATAATAATGAACAATAATATTTGCCTTAAGAAGCTACACTAATCACAGGAAGAATCGATAACGCTAATGTTATGTCTATGACAGGGGTATAAAAATCTAGGTGCCAGTGGTCAGACTTTCAGCACTGAATTTTATCAGTTTTCTTCGTTTAAGTTTTATTAACATTCTTACAAAAGCATTATACGAAACATTAGACGAAAAATATTATTTAAAATTTACTGGTGAGAAACTGCCTAGTGGCACCTGGATTTTTGCACCCCTGGTCTATGGGAATGTTATTTTCAAACATCCAGCTTGCATTTTAAATTTTCTAAATGTATATATATTGTTCATGATAGCTGAGATTTATCTGTAACCGAAATGGTTTTTACTTTTTTGATTTTGATTACAGTTTTTTTAAATTATTATTAGAATAATTTCAATTTTAGAACTGTTTTTTTTTAAATCTAAAATCAAAATCTATGAAGCAAAAATTCGCTTGGTCAAAGATAAATCCCAAATATCTATACGAAAACAAAAACAGAATCCCTTGAAGATATTAAAATCCAAGCAAGAAATTCGAAATAAATTCTACATAACATTAGTTTCTGAATAATTTCGTATGACTAGTGTAGGTTCTTTAATAGAAACGATAGCAAATATTCCATAACTTGTGCAAATTAGACAATTAGTATTCAACTTATTAAATTAAAATCCTGTTATTAGACCTAATCTATTAATCTTTATGGAAACGATATAAATTTTTAATTCGCCTTAAAAAACATTTATTCCAATACGCGTAAATCTAAAAAATCGCTCTAAATAAAAAATTTTCTTAATTAAACTTTATTTTCTAAACTTCCTAACAAAACTCATTTTTTTCCTGTTTTTA
Source organism: Maratus speculifer (assembly GCA_964019185.1). Lineage (NCBI taxonomy): Eukaryota > Metazoa > Arthropoda > Arachnida > Araneae > Salticidae > Maratus > Maratus speculifer. Next base: position 256,441,263 of record OZ025290.1, read on the forward strand.
TCAATCTTTTTTTTTTTTTTTCTTTTAAGTCTATCCTAGTACTTATCCCGAAAGCATACTTGTTCAAAATATCATTTTTTTATCTTTTGCTTCGCTTTTTATATTTATAACGCACGAAGAAATTTATTAAAATAAAATAATCATTTGCAGAAGATTCGATTCTGCCACTTTTAACCTCGGCGCTAGACATTAATTTCTATTTACATAAAGGGATCGTGTCGGAAGTTATCGAAGGTTCTAGAAACTTTTTTTTACTTAAGCTACGAGGCCCAGACATGAGTGGATTATTCGATATATTAGTTGGTTTCCGAGCGATTCGGAATGCTATGATGATGGCTGCTCTTCAGAATAGAACGTTTATTATTTTTAATTGAAGTCATTTAACAAGGAAATTAGAGCATTTCTCTGGTGATATGACTGCATAAATAAACTTATTTGTTGCTGTCAAGGTATTTTTTCTTTGATTAAGCCACGACTCCTGTGCAGAAGAACGGGAAAACCATCTTTTTTTAATAAACGTAACTATGCTACGATGTTTTCACTGGCTCCACATCTGAAAATGGCACTTTATATCATATATATCTATATTTCCATCGCGATATTTCCTTTTATTATGCTAAATTATCAGCATATTTACTAATTTCCTATTCTTTAATAATTTTTTAATCGAATTGAATTCTCCTGAAATTAATAATTATCTTACTCAAATTACTTAAATACAAATCTTTTAGTTTATTCCTAAATTGTGCCATCATTTGTTTCTGTCTTTTCTATTATTTGGTGTGAATTCCAATGTTTTAAAAAGAGTTATTTCTTTTGTTCTACATATTTTATTCCAAATTTTTTTTTTTTTTTTTTTTGCGTGTTGCGATATTTTTTATTCTGAATATTATTACGTTTCAAACTGACAAAACAACACTTTACTGAATTACTGTCATTCGATGTGACATAGGCCTCACGCATCCTTTAATTTTTCCTGATTGTCCGAATATGCGCGATGTCATGATTTGCGTTATTGCATAACTGCTAACTTTTACGCATATTTCCTACCGCAAAAATTTTATAGTAAATATTTTCTTAGTTAATCGTCAAAATTTGATGATTAAAGAAATGAAAAATCTCTGCACAATATTAGTGGAAGCAAAAAATTCATAAACGTTGGCTGCTATGGTTATTGCAAAATTTTGAAAAAAAGTGGATGCTGGGACAATGAAAGCTAGATTTTTCAATTTTCCACATGTTAACATTCCTGCTGACCGATACCTTGCTGATGTTGATAGATTTTTATTCTAATTTCTTCTAACACCAACGATCATTTGTAACATGAAAACACCTAGTTTTCTAACGAATGGTGGTACCGTTTTAAATAATACGTTTCTAAAATAATTATGAATATACAAGTAGGATCATTTTTTTCGTCAAGCAGTAATACATTATCACTTCACGACTCTGCCAAACATAAATACATACATATATCTATATCTATATACATATATATATATATATATATTTATTTCACATTATGAAATGAAAGTTCAAAATTTCAAGGATTAAAGTTTAAAATTTTACAATTTCAAGTTTAAAATTTCAAGGGTTCTATATATATATATATATATATATATATATATATATATAATGTTTTTTTACATATAGTTTTTGTTCCATCATAAGTTATATTTTATGTCGGTGCCTCCATGAAAACGGCGGGGTGTAGTAGTGAAAAACGTCCTAAAACTGCGATTCCTAAAATGTTGAAGAAATTGGAAAGTTGAAATCTGGTATGGTAGTTTTTTATAATATCTAAAGACTCTTCAAGAACAGATTTGAAACAATTACTAGAACTTTAAAAGTTCGAAATAAGAGAAAGGCGTTATAGAAATGTTCAAAATTATGATTCTTATTGAATTGTCAAATATAGGAACTTAATTTTTAACGGTACAGATACTTATATCATGTAAATGGTTCCTAAGGACAGTTTGGAAAAGATTCAAAATTTAAAAAGGTAAAATAATAAAAAAAATTGAATTTTTTTTTCTAAGTTACTGTTTTATGGAATCTCATAAGATAACAAACCGTTAAAAATAGTAAATAATTCTTTTGTGCAAAATTATTAAAAGGCAGAAAACCAACGTATAAAAATGCAACAAATAGCTGTTTCGAGTTTGAAAGCGAGATTCTGCTTCAGTGCAAGAGAGAGTGTGCTAGAAAATGCAAAGGGTATGCAAATTACATTAGGACAATTTTGCTGCTTTTTTGTTTATTTTTGGTAAATTTTTAAGTTGGTTTTCTGTTTTTTAATACCAAACCAATCTCGAAAGTACTATTGGCAAATTGATGATGGCAGTCCTATACTCCAACATATTCTACATTTTATGTTTGAACCACGACAACTAGGATTGTGGCAAATCATTACACTAACAGCATGGAATACTGCACGATGGTGACTCTTGTAATATAGAAATTTTCAAGAACCGTTTATAAAAATATTAAAATTCAATACTAAAAACTGAAATGAGCGTAAAAGCATCAAAAGACATTTCAATTTATCCTTTATTTCGGGACAGGTTTAGTCCTTTTTATCAATCGATTTCTCATTTTCAGCTAATACACTGAGTAAAGTAATAATTAGTAATTATAAGTAGCAATAATAAGTTACTTTAATTAATTAAGAAATTATGCATGTCTGTATAATTTCTTCTCATATAGATAGTCTAACAAATACAATTTCGGATATTACAACTATTGCTCGAACGAAGCTGTGAGTTTCGCTATTACAGAAGAAAATGAAAAACAATTTTACGATGCATGAACTGGAATACATGCGTTAGAATAAAATGTTTTTTTAATAAAATGTTTTATTGTTATTCTTTGATATTTGTCGTTCACACAAAATTTGATTATTTGCGAAGTTTAATTACAAACCGGGAGACCAGTTGCCAGAAAAGTTATTTACAGAATATTTTTTCGCGGCTTTCTTGGTATTCCTCAGGCGTTAAGCTAGTTCAGGCTAAGGAGACTAGTAAATTCAAAATTTATATTCAAATTTTAATTCACTTCTAAATATCTGATCGAGGTTCAATTTGCATACTTAGTTATATCCAATGATAATGTAATATTAATACTACTTTAGGGGCGTACGATTTATTTATTTTATAGGATAAAACCAAATTTCATTAGGTTAAGTACTCTAACAGAATTTTAAATCTGTATCATTTTGTAACGAATTGTGACTGTTGTTTTTCATAATATAATTTGAAAAAATTTCTGTTATTTTTTAATTTATATTTTTTGTACAAGTTGTATATTTTGCTTTAATATGTAAACATCAACATACATTTAAAAATAATATTGTAAAAATTATTTTACTCTTAATGTTAAATGTTAAATTTTATATTTGACGTTTATTTTTGTTTCCAGTAAATTTCAAACTGACCCCTATTTTGCAGCAAAAAAGTTGCTTCAACTTTAAACAGCTATTACTCGGTCAGTTTTAATCGCAGAGGAATGGGACTTTTTTTGTCTTACCTTTTAGAGTAGTGGTAAAATTTACTAAATAGCACTTATAGCACCGGTAGACCGTATGAAAATTTAATTGTTTTGTGCCCTTTGCATGTTTGGAATTAAAATTAGGTGTGTTATGACTGACCACGCGCCAGGAAGGGTGAAGCTTTTTTGACCACGCGCCAGGAAGGGTGAAGCTTTTTTCAGACCCATATAATTTGGCTTAATCTTTCCGGCAGAATCAAATTCTTTAGTAAAATGAAAAAAATTATCGACTGTCACCGGAATTTACAAACGAATTTTTTATATATTAAAAATCCCCCGAATTAATTCTTCATTGTAAAATCAGAGTTTTATTAAAATATAATTGGCGCCGTTTGCAAGTTTGGAATTTAAATTAGGTATCCCCGACTAGGCACAGTGCGCCGGAAAAGGTTAACCTTCCGTCTACCAGACGGGTCCATTGGACCCGACAGCAATATTTCTGGTGCCGATGGTAAAATGAGAAATTGTCGATTGACACCGGAATTTATAAAGGACTTGTCTAGATATTACGAATTCCTTAATTTGAGCTTTCATTGTAAAAGCAAAATTATATTAAAATATTACTGGTGCCGTTTGCAAGTTTGGAATTAAAATTAGGTGTTGCCGTAGATAAATGGGTGTTTTGTCTGGTAGACGGAAGGTTAAACACCGTATTGTGCTTGTTTGTTACTGAGCTATCGTTTCAATAGCTCTATTTCATGAAAACTGGCATCCACGTAGAAGAAGATCGTGATAAAATTAATACCTAATATTTTATATTTATAGCTTTAAAGACTTTTCCGGGGGCAGAATTTTAAAAAACTCATTTGTAACAAAATGCACTTTAACATTTTTTAGGGTCAAATACGTACATCAGTTACTGAAATTTTGAAAAGATTGTATGACCCAAGTTTTTACGAACAAATTTGGTTCAAAGTAAGTAAAACCTTTTAATTTTCGTATTTATATAATAATTTTTTTAACCTAAATTGCTCAAATACAAATTTTTACCCTTTTTAAAACATTTTTGCAATTGGAACTATGTGTCTATGACAGACGGTTTAGAAATAAGCCATTGGCCACCGTTGGAAGTGGACACCCTGTATATTTGTGTTGTTAGGTTGATTTTTCTCCCTCAGTAGCGTAAATTTAAATGAAAGCAAATGTTTCATTTAAATGGCGGATTTTTTTATTCTTTGAAAAAATGTTTATTTAAGTATAATTATAAAAATATTTAATATTATTAAGGAAATTTATGTGTTAGTGTAACACGCGCATTCCAAAGGAAAAAAGAAAGAAAAAAAATAAGACTGCCACGCGTCACGTGACCTGAGTTTTGCTAAATTAAAAAAAAATGTAGTTGTAATATTTTTCGTTTAAAAAAAACTGGCAACACTAGTTCTATTAAAAATGTTCTTTTCTTAGTGATATTCGAATGTTGGTTGTGAACTGTGGTTCATGTCTTGTGGTGGTGGCGTGCGCCAGAATTATGTAAAAGCTTTATTTGTATGTAATGTGTGTGTGTTAGTCTACTATATGTGAGTGTTTTTCTTTTCAAGTAATAAAAAGTTTTTAAAGAAGAATGCAGCCCCCGAGATATCTATATCTAAGTTATGTTCTTTCTTTCTTCTTGTACATATGTAAGACGACTTCTTACAAAATGGCGCCCAACGTCTGGCCACGAATCAATTCCAAAGTATTCAGCTATCTTAGTTCCAGAAAAGTTCAATATTTTTGATAATGAAATATGATTAATAAGAATGAAAAAAAATGGCTCGAGCGGTCGTGCTCGTCTGTTTGTGAAGTGTATTTTAAATGGTTAACATATTAAGTTTTTTTCGTTGATGTGAAATCATTCGTTTGTGAAATGTGTGTTCGATTGTGAAATGGAAAATGTGTTCTCGGAAAAATCTTGCTTCGATAACGCCATTTATATTTGTTTGTGAATTATGGCGAATTTTACGTTTTTCTGTTCTTATAAAAACTTTCAGTTCGTGTGCCTGCAGGTGTAGCTCGACAATATTTATTTATTCTTCAAGTTACTTTCTTAAAGTGGTCGAAGTTCTGAAAATGGATCCATATTTTTATCAAAAGAATGCATTCTTTCCACAAGTGTCTATATTTTGTTTCCTATTTGTAAATTTTTTCATATTTTTAGTTTTAATTTATTGATTTATTTTACAGTTCATTTATATATTGTGTAATTCCCCTTCCCTCCCCATGCTTATATTTTTTATTCTTTTGTTTATTTTCATTCTCTGCATGCATGTTTAATTTTTATCTTGATAAAATAACAAATTTTCTTTCTTCGAATTAAAAAAAAAAAGGTTGAGAAATAATGAAATAAGCAATTATTTGTGTCGATATTTTTTTTCCTTTCTTTTTACAAAAAGTGAAATAAATTGAGAGTGAAAAAAAAAATATATTAAAATACATTGATACCATCAATACAAGTGTCATACGGTATGTGTTTATTAATTATTTTTTTGTTGGTTTTGTTGTTGGTTTCGCAAGGAAACAGAATTTAATTAGAAATTTTATTCGAGTGTTCTATTGATAGTTGTTTTAAGCATTTTATTTAGAGTTCTTGATATATTTTGAAATAGCACTGAATACGATTTTTAAAACAGATTGAGTAAGTTTTTGCATTTATTTATTTTATTTTTTTATGAAATAAGACTTTCTTTTCTTTTAAAGTTATATTGAAAAATCTACATTACATAGTCTTGTCTTGATAATATGATAATAATTTTGATTGACGTTTTAATTATTCAGATATGTTTTGACTTATTTAGAACATTGTTCATGAATGTTGCCAACAATTCAGTAGTAGTTTTATATCAGTTAAAATAATATTTTGATTAAATGACACGTAATTTAAAGTATATTTTCTTTCAAAAAAAAATAAATTAAATTAAATTAAATTAAAATAATTTAAATTTTAAAGATACTTAAAAGTTTAATGAAGTTTAATTATTTTAAAAGTATATTTTGCTAACGTTAAAGTTCACTGTTTTGTTTTATTGATGTCTTGTTTTTATGAGTTGTAAAGCAAAGCTCACGTCTGGGGAACAATTTATTTAAACGAATTTTTAGCATTAGTGGGTATCTTGTTGTTTGCTAAATTTACAAATGTCCGAACACAATAAAGCACGAAAAGAAGACCTGTTTCAGGTCGCTTTAGAAATGAATTTAGATGTACAACCCTCTATGACTGTTGTCACATTGCCTGATAAGATTAAATCCATTTGAGCTTGGGAGCTCACTTCATAAAAGTTAACAATTTAAATTATTTGCTCAGAAATAGTTGGATAAGATTCATGTTATTTTCAGGGATTCCGATATTGACTGTTTTTAAATATTTTTTTTTCAACTTTTTCTAAAATATAATTTTTACTTTCTTTTATCTTTACAAGGAGAAAGTATTGGATTCGTGAAAAATTTGGACTCCAGGTTTTCCATGGATTTATAAATTTTAGAAAGTCCAGAACACGATTAGATTTTTTTTTTTGAAAATGTCTGTCTGCGAATCCATTTGTCATCCTGTGAGTCTGTATGTGACAAAAAATTTATGGGCACACTATCTTAACATCAAATGCTCGAAACCGGAAATGCCACGGAATTGAAACTTTAGATTCAATTAGACCTGTATATAAACTGGTCCTGATTAGTTTTGGTATATAGCTCCCTGTATATCGCGTCACTATGCTACATTATTTACGATTTTCACAATAGTTCTTCCAAGAACAAAAGCACGGATTTTCTTAAAACTTAACATTTAATTAGTACTTGATATAATTTGAAGCCGAATTTTTATTGGTGTAAATCGCTCAACAGGTGGCGATTCTATGCTGTTTTATTGAATCATTAACACGTTGACTGCCGACTACGAGATAACTCGTAAGTTGCGTTTTTTTTCTAAGAAACCAACTACGAGTTATCTCGTAGTCGGTAGTCATTGTGTTAATTCTATTTTTTTCTAATCAGCACCTATTTAAAAAAACAGAAATGCTTGACAGATCCTTTTACAACCTTTACAAGCGAAATCAACTTTATTATTTATATTAGAAAAATAGTGGTGGGAATTTCTAATAATATCATGTGATTAAATCAAATTGCCATTTTAAACCAGATTCTGAAAATTGCCGTGAAAGTAAGCAAGATAATCGCAGTATCTCTGGCTCAAGAATTAATGCGCGAATTTTCACAAACTTCAGATTTAGTTAATCTCTGATGTAGATTAGTGATGTGAAGTTCTTGGTGTAAATCGCCAGGCAGATGCGCTGTAATGCTGCAGTTTTCACGATTTCTCAATAGCTTTATCTCAAGAATTAATGCATGGAAAATGATCAAACTTCGAATTCAGTTCATTCCATTTAAAAATTGGTCCTGATTAGATTTTGTTGTAGCCCAACAGGTGACGCTGTTATGCATATTTTTTTAAGATTTCCGCAATAGGCCTGTCGCAGAAACTAATTTACGATATTCATCAAATTTCAGATTCAGTTACAAGTTGTCATAAGTTGTTGGTGATTAGATTTTGGTGTAAATCATCTCACCAGTGGCACTGCTAGGCTGTATATTTCAAGAAATATTACATGTATGAGGTAGACGAAAGTTCTGGGATTGCCATATCCGATTAGTTATTATAGGTTTCGTGGCAGTAGCGTCATGGGATATTTACTGAAAATGACTCATGTCAAAATAATGGTAAGAATTAAAAAAATATATCTCTTGTTGAAGCTCTGTGCTTTACTCCAAAATTATAAATTACTGGTATTTTCTGAAATATTAAAATATTATACATACTTTTTTTCCTTGGCTGTAATATTTAGTAGCGGGATTTATATACTAAGATATTGGAAGCCACCTTCTGCACTTCACCGCTTCCTAGATATACCTGTTCGTCGTATGGACAACATGCTTTTGCCAATCATGATTTACCTGCAGCACATTCCAATAACCCATAATCTAAATTGTAATTATAATTTATTATTCTCACCAGTAAAATTTTACTGTAAATTTTGTATTATTTAATCCGAGCAATTTTGCAATCAGACAAAAATTTCTGATAAAAAAAAAAAAAAAAAAAAAAAAAAAAAAAAAAAACGGTGATTCTGTAAAATACATGAAAATATATACATTATTTGACAGTTTTTTTTTAAATGTTGATCTGTAAAGTTACTAAATATGAGAGATCCATACATATGAATGCATATCTTTAGTTTTCTTAGCGATACAAAAGTTTATTGTTCACAATGAGACACTGGTATTACATCTTATTTTCATTTTTGGGGGGAGAGGGCGTCTAAAAAATGTAGTATGTTTGTAAAATGGAGTGATATAGAACAGGCCAGCAAGCAATAAAAAACGCAATAGCAAAAAACCTTGAAGCAAACAGTTCTTTTATAAAATAATCATTTTAAGATACACTTAATGTTAAATTTAATTAAAATAATTCCATGAAAAAAATATAGAAACATAAACATGGAAATTTCATCTTCTTTTCCAGTAGTATAACTGACAAGCTTTCAGTAGACATTTTTATTTTCTTTTTTTACTTTTTTGTATTTTTTTAATTCAAAATTTTATCATTACAATGAAGGTTTATTTGATTTTCTAAGAACGTGATTTTTTATATCATCGCAAAATCTTAAATCAGTACAATTAATATTTCTTTTCCATTTAAAAAAAAACTATAGACAGGTGACTATTATAAACAGAAAAATTAAACTTTAAGGTGATATTTAAATGATCACATGTTAACAACGGTGAATCAGGAAACTTACGTCATATTTAACCCATTAATGCCCACCACCTTTTGCGCAAATTTTATTCGGTTGGCATCACTATTTTTAAAAGAATTAAGTTTTGTTCATTAATTACGAAAATGTTTCAATTAAATAAAATAAATATAGCTGTTCTTTTTTACCGGTGTCAAAAACAGTGCTACGTGCACCTTTTGAAGCGTCTCTAAAAAGAGACTAATGGGTTAAAATCCCAATAATAATAATAATAATAATAGACATTTCCAATATTTTTTTAGCACAAGAATTTTATTTCAGAAAATAAATGAAAACGGGATTAATGCAGGTAACCACTGGTAGTTTAGATATAGTTAAAACTTCAGCATTTTATTTTGAAAAAAACTTATCAAGTTATATATATTTTTTAAGTTTACAAAGTCTTAACCTTCTCAGTCCTGTTGTCGCTTGTAGAAGACACTATAAACAATCGTTAAATTAATGTAAATCCTTCTACAATTGTTAAAATTATTTAAAAAACTTTGTAATAAATGCATGGATATCATAAGCAGCATTGACTGATACGCCTTTGGACATGTTTTATAGTTATTTTAATCTGATTTTCGTGGTCCTTCGTAATATTTGTCTGAAGACTGGGGGAGGACAAGAAGGGAATTGGTAGTCGGAGTTCGTATGGGGCATAGACACCTAGTCTTCAAAAAAAAATCACATGCATTCTTGGATGTATGTATTCTTTTAAAAAAAGCTTTTAATGAAAAAGGAAATTACGTAATTGATTAAATTTACTAAGTATAACTTTATTTTAACGTTTATGTTGCTTAAGTATACAAGTAAGAAATCTAGACGATAATTATGGTATTGATTTAGTATCTTCAAACCAGAGTTGTAAGAAAAAAAATATTTTTTTTTTTATTTTCACGACGTCTTATATGGTATTGTATTATTCGTCAAATTTAATAACAAAATTTTTATCATTTCAGTAATCCGTAACATTCGCGAGTTTTGATTATTCGCGAAGAAAAAGAAGCAGAACATTTCAATATTTGCACCAAATTTGAAAAATAAAATTCTTTTACATGTGCGTTGACAACGTTTGCAAGAAAAGTATAATACTAAATGTATATATATTTTTTCAATATTGGCGCAAACAGAATATAAAATTAGCAGTTTTGTGGTCGCGAATTTGACATTCGTGGAACTCAAACCCTCGCGAATGTTAAGACGCAACACTAGCCACAGTAAAAAAATCGGATGATAATAGAAAGTCTCTGGGGGCATTATTTTCAAATACTTCACTCAAATTTTAATATTCATTCAAGATTTTTTTTTCTTTTTTTTCATAGAACAGCTACAGACTATCTACAACCGGGCTAGTTTTTATTTTTTCAATTTTGGTTTCAGATTTTTTTAGAAAAAATACTTTAATTTTCGGAGCTTGTTTCAACTGATTCTGAAATTGAAACTATTCTAATATAAAACAATTTTAACCAGAATCGAAAAAGTAAAAACTAGCCCGACCAAAGATGATCCTCATCTATTCTATTAAAAAGAAATCCTGTAAAAATATTAAAATTTCAGCGAGATATTTGAAAATAAACCCCGCCCCCCTATAGGCTTAACTTTATCATCCGGGTCTTTTTCAGTGGCTAGTATGACGTCTGGGATTACTGGACTGTAATTTCTTGCTTATAAGTAACAGCTAAGATTTCATACAAGAGTTTCTTTTTAAAAAAATGTAGCTTGATTTAGCTTAGCATTTATTTGTTAAATAAATTTCCGGTGTGAATAAGATTTAAATATACAAATGGCAAATACGCGGGAATATACTGTAAATAAGTTAAATAATTCTCTTCGGAGAAAAAAAGTTTTGAAAATAACATTTGAATATTTGTTTTGGAAACTTTAGTTTTAAGCAATGTTTGTTTGTGTAATTCCCTTTATGAACGAGAGAAATACTGACTGAAAATTTATTTGTCCAATAATTTCTTTGCCAGCGATCATTTTATTTTCTTAGATTTCGCTGCAATAAAATTATAAAAAATATATTCTAATTAATTATTGTAATTATCAAACTAAAAAAACAAATCCAAAAGTTCTGTGCTTAATTTTGTCCGCTCATTTAGATAATAATAATTAACAAATGATTTAAGCTCAATTAAACTTGTGTTCTTTGTATTTTAGAAAAATTGTGGGATTTAACAAAACAAAGCGTTAATTATTCTCCATGAATTAGTTCGCTTTCTTTCATAACTCCATTTTATGTTGACACAAGAATTTTTCACGTTTCTCGCCTTTAATTATCTTGAACAAATAGTTCCATTTAAATGATAGGATATTTCATTCTCTAGAAAAATACTATTTTAGGTAATAAAAACAAAGAAATTTAAAATGTGGTAGTAAATTTTTCTATAGGAATACTTTCAACTCGCATGTATATATCATTGAAAATAGTTTTTAATTGTATTCTTGTATAAACGTTTCTGAATAATGTTTTTTATTACTAAACAGCAAAATTTTTAATTATCTAAAAAGTAAAATTTTAGTTATTGCCGATTTTGCTTCTATATTGCATTTATACTTTAAAAATATAAACATTAATTTGATTGTAAAATAGATAAATATACAAATAAATATCTCAATTGCAATGCTAATGAATACATAAATGTATTTTTTAAATTTTTCCTTATAAAATTTACTACCTGTAATTAATCGAAATATCTGTATGGAAATTTAACAAATCAAATTCTAATATTTGGATTTTATATCCAAGTTATTGCTTATGATAATGCAATTAACGATATACATGTAAATTACTGTTGATCTAGAGCCTTACAGGACCATGCAAGTCGCATATACCGGGTTACTCATTTAACCCTTTGAGCTCTGCTGGTAGAATTTTCTACCACATAATTTTTATTCCGAAATGTCATGTTGGCACCAGAAAATTCAACCAGATTTATTTGAAAAAGGTTTGATGCATTTTTTTATGTTTATCGTCAACCGATTTTTTTTTCTTTGCAAAATGCAGGAGCCGATGTGACCTTTGAAATTTTGAAGAAATTTACATCCCAGAGCTCAAAGGGTTAAGAGAGCTCCTTTGGAAATTATCAGGATTTTTATTTAAAAAGTGAAAATTGTTTAAACTTAGTCATTAGTGTTTTTCTTAATGTAATCATTTTCAAAATTTTAAGGAGGGAGTGTTGTCCCCGACTTCTACTTTCTGTCTCCCGTACCCCATGCTTTTTCACCCCCCCCCCTCCCGAAGAAAATAACAGATTTAATTATATCGTCATAAATGGAAGCATTGAAATTTTATCATAACGATCCATTATTTCAAAAGAAATTCTAATTCAAGAGAATTGCTAATGTTTCCGTTTAAGCCTTTCCGGCACAGGCAAAATCTGTCTGTAAAAGTAGAAATTATCGACAGACACCGGAATTCACAAACGAATTTTTTAGATATTTTGAAACCCTTAACTTAAGCTTTTATTATAAAAGCAAAATTTCACTAAAATGTTATTGGTGCCGTTTCCAAGTTTTTAATTAAAATTAGGTATCCCAGACCGGGCACAGTATGCTGGAATGGGTTTTAAAGAGACAAGTTGAAACGATATATGATAATCAATTGAGATAACTTTTCTTTTAGGAATTTATTGTTAGTAAGAGAGAAGTTTGGAAATGATTATTCCTGTCAACTAGTTCATCAGTTTTCTAGTAGTTTTTATATACAATAGATTTGAAGTAATAGTCGTTACCAGTAACGGCTCTCGTCAGGAGGTGCTGCATCAATTTATTCACACCACTAACATTGTAAGGTAATTTCAGTTTTATGTAATCAACCAAATTTGTCGAATCAATAATAAAAAACATTCTGTTAAATTTTAGTGGTTAGAAAAATCTGATGCAGCAATCCTTGACGAGCCGCTACTGGTCGTTACTCTCAATAGAACTAGTCATTTAAGTATAATTCACAAAACATTTCTAATAATAAGTAGATTGATTCTCGCTTCATTGCCCTATATAGTCTTAACCGGATCCTGTGTGTATGACTTTTTAATTTTTTAATGTTAACACAACGACAGCTCCTCTTTCGTCTGTCCCTCCGAATTTTCGTAAAAATACTTTGATTACGATGAAAGCCATAATTTGAATTAAATGAAAAGTAAATGAAATTTTGAAAACAGCATGTTGCCTATTGAAAAGAGTGAACTTGTCATTTCTTTTTCGCTTACAAGGAAATCACAAGGAATTACAAGGAAATAAATCGGATACAGCGCAGCTGAGGGCGGATGGGTTCGTTTTGGGGCTACAATTAAACAATAAAATTAGTTTAAAAAAAACTCAATTATCTCTTACCGACACACTGTGCCCGGTCTGGGATACTTAATTTTAATTCTAAACTTCCAAACGGCGCCAATAATATTTTAGTAAGATTTTGTTTTTACAATAAAAACTTAAGGATTTCAAAATATCTAAAAAATTCATTTGTGAATTTCGGTGTCAGTCGATAATTTCTCATTTTCTAACAGATTTTACCCGTATCGGGAAGAGTTAAATTGCTGCAGTGGTGCAAGTGGTCAGGAAAAAAATCCAATGAAAGAAGGTGTTAAATAATAGTATTTTACCAAAGAGAAATTCTACTTCCTTAATCTCTTTATATTATTCGGAATATTTTCTATAAGAAAATACTGTTAGTTTCTCTTTTTTAATGTGCCTTTCCCTGACCACTTGCCACTTTGTGATACTATTGAGCTAGGAGGTAATACACACTAATTTCACAGGCTATTACACTCATGTTTCAAGGAATAAAGATCCCCAAGAAATAAATTAAGGGTTATTAGACCCCTTTATACTTAACCAATCAATCTCCAATTCTAATCAGTGACACGCCTTATAAGAATCACCATAGAAAAAATATGAAGCAAATTGGATTATTCTGCGTAAAAACCCATTTATCTAAATTAAGGGGGACATGCCCCTTTTCCCCTTTTAATATTTAACCAATAAACCTCCAATTCTAAACAAGGAAGCCCCATATCGGAAGAAACAGGTATATCAAATTGAAGCAAATCAAGTAACTCTATAGTAAAAATTCATTTATATGGAAAGAAATAAACCCCTTTCATTCCTTTATTCTTAACAAATGAACCTGCAAATATAATGAAGTAAGTAAATAAATAAAATAACTACCTGGTAGCTAGCAAGATTTGTTACAACATCTAGTATTTTATGATATACATTGTTCCTGAGGTCGAATATATGTGAAATTCTTAGCATTACTAGAACATACCGGTATATAAAATTTGAAGCAAATCTAATAATTCTTCATAAAAAAACCCTGTATCTAATTTAAAGTGTTATTAGCCTCCACATCCCTCCTCCTTTATTCTTAACCAATGAAACCGAAAACTAATAAATGCCGTCTCGAATGAACCTAGTAAAAAATTGAAGCAATGCGGATATTTCTATGAAGAGTTATCGCGTTACGCACATACATACATACGTCCATACAATATTGGCAAGGCGGACACATTAGCTCCCATATTGAACAGCTTGTGAGTTAAAAACAACTTTCGAGATAACTTTCGTTTTTTAAGAGTTTCCGGTACCTAAGATAAATAAGAGAGTCTTGTAACCTAACCCCTATTTACGCAACGTTCGAAGGAAACAAAAGAAACCTCCGAACGAGTTGTCTAACAAACAAGATTAACAAACTCTTAGCTATCTGTTTCCTAAGTAGAACCAGAGGTGGGACTGGTAAAGTGGGGAATGAAAAAATCGGATTTGATTTGCGGTGAGGCACCATATATTTATGACTGAATAAGTGAATCAAGACTGAGATTTCCTATACAAAAATAAATTTAAAAAATGTTGATTTAAGTGAGCTGTACAATCTTCGAATTTTGTACACGCAAATCACCATCTATATGAAACATAATGTTGTTTAAAACATTCCCAGGTGAACTATATATATGTGATATTTTAAAGTTAGGGGGACTGAAATATCATCGCCAGATTTCCCTTTCTCCGCAAGGAAGTCATGGCCAGCAAAAAATAAATAAATAAATAAATAAATAAATAAATAAAATAAATAAATAAATAAAAAATAAATAAATGTAGAAGATCCAATAAGTCACTCCTTCGCTGCTGCAAGTTCATTTTATTAAACTGTAGCTATAATAGAGAGAAAAGCTACTTTTGCAGACGATCTTTTACCGAAACATCCCAAAAAAATATTCCATCATTTACTACATCCAGCCGTACTCATGAAAGAGAGAACCCAAGACTCCTTCTTCTTACCACCTCTCGAGGCTTCCTCCCCTTTTTAAATCTAAAAAGAAAATTCTAGAACATTCTTTAGTCTCAAACCATCATTCTTTTATGTAAACATAACTGATACCCAGAGTCGAGATTACTATTTGTCAGACAACATATTTATTTAAAAAATATATTATTTGACTAATTTATAATCGACTCCGTATTTTAAATATCTTAGGCAGACACGATTTTTATAGACCTTTAATTTTAGGAGAAAAAGAAAAGAAATGAATTTATTGATAAGCACAATATCAAATGGTGACTGAGGGAAAATAAATAAATAGATAAAATAAAATAATGATATTTTTTGAAAGGTATGGTTTTGGAATAAATTTAATAAGACTTTCTTAAAAAGGGTTGATAAAAACATAGAAAAATGAGTTTTATTTGGAATATTAAGAAATAAAGTTTAATTAAGGATATTTTTAATTTAGAGCCATCTTTTTAAATTTACGCACATTGTAATAAATGTTTTTTAAGGCGAATTAAGAATTTATATCGTTTCCATAAAGATTAATAGATTAGATCTAGAAACAAGATTTTAATTTAATAAGTTGAAGTAAGTACGGAATATTATTATAAGGAAATTAATATAGTATAAAGGTTAGTTTTGGCGAAAAAAAATTAAAATTTGTAATATTATCCCCCTCCCCAAAAATTTGTACGAAATTGATAGTTGAATAAAACTACAAGTTCAGACAACAGAAATCTAATAATTTAGAAAAGTTAAATTTTGGAATAAAACTGTCAAACTCAGTAGGCCAAGAGATGGAAGAAAAGAAAATTAACGCAATATAAAAAATATTAGCGATTAAAAAAATAGTTAAGAGAAAATTAAATTGAATTAAATTTAGGTAGGAGCATTTCCCTGAAAGGAATACAATAACGTCACAATATCACTTACTATTTGTAAGTGCATAAGAGATAATACATACAATAAAAGTAAATAAGTTATAAATATTAATAAGCAAGAAATATTAAAAATATAATAAAAAACAATAAGAAATCTCGTTCATGGGAGTTTATAGAATTTCACGGACTTAATCAGTAGTTTATTTTAAATAAAGTCCTTCAGTGAAAAAAGTCTTTCAAGAATATATAAAAGAGTCTTTCTCAATATCCACTGAATGCAGTCTCTTTAATTAAAGATCCTCAAATCTTGTTTAATCTTTGGTTTTAATCTTATGTTTTTTGTTGGATTCCAACATTTTTTAATAATATGTCAAATTTCTAATAATAAATATTATCCCTTCAAAAATTAATAATAAATAATATAGAAAAATTTAAATAATAATAATAACAATAATAATAAGTAGCATAATAAGACTTCATATCCTAATATTTCTCAATAAGAGTATAATTAATACTAAACTTCATTATAAAAATCATAATAACAATAATAATAGTAAAACAAGAGTATAATCAAAAGAAAATATCACAATTTGTTTATTATTGATAGGAAAAATATTGGTTGAGGATAAAAATAATTACATAGCAACTAAATAATTTTCTTATCTTCTATCTTGCTTAAGCAAATATTTTTTGCTAGTCGAAAGTATACATAAAAAATAATAAAAATTCCAAAATCCAAATAAAATTAAATCTAACTATTTAGAAAATGGACTCTCAACCAATATTTCTTTACAATAATTCCTCTCTGATACTCTTTTAGAAAATTTTCAAATTTCGTTATAAGTTTTCAAATGCCAAATGTAGAATAATGTTTTATCGACACATGGTTTATAAACTTTAATAATAAAAACAAATAGGAATAAAAGTTGTCATTCTTAATTGAGAAATGGAAATAAAAATAGTTTGCTTTTTTTAAAAACTTTTAATATCTGTAGTTTTCACAATCACTGAAAATCACATATTATGTTATAGGTTTCAGTAGAATCATCAGATTTTATAACTGTTATCACATAAATATCTGCTGAATAAATAGAATAATACTAATGTCAAATAAATGAGTAAATATAGTTAGAACTTAAATACACTTAAAATTAATTTATCAACATCAATTTGAAAACTTCTACAATCAAAGTGTACACCTTATGCCTGCATAAGGAGCCCGATTTAACCCCAAAAACAAATAATATTCTTATTGGCCACCAAGAACATACCTGCTAATGTTGAAAATTTGGTGATAAAATATTTAAAGAATAAGAATTAAAATTTAATCTACTGTCTTGACTTTAGTTTGATCTAGTGATTGTGGTTGTATCTGAGGTTTTGTTTGTTTTTTGGGTTGCTCATGAAACAGTTTAAAATCTTCGGGTGAAAAATAGGGTCTTAATTTAGAAACATTCACAATAACGAAATTCTGTCTGTCTCATAATTAAATTTATCTATTTCATAAGTTATATCAGAAAGTTTATTTATAATTTTATATGGTTCAGAGAAAGTAGGTTCTAATTTTCGAGTGTTAGGGTATTTAAATTCTTCATAAATTACAGAGTCTTGTATTTTTAATGGGGATTCGACAAAATTTCAATCATAGAGTCTTTTACTTAGGTGAAATTCACGAGTTCGCGCTTTCGCAATCTTGAGGACTTTTTCTACTGTATATGTTTACATTTTGATTGCCTCACACAGAATTATTACCCTCCCTTTTAAAAATCTGAATCAAAATTATCGTGAAAATTATAACTATATTTAGCTGCTAACTTTAACCAGAAATTTTATCTAATAAAAATAGAAATTGTAAATATCATAGTTATACCTTGAATTGGGATCAACTTTAAATCTATTATTTTATAGATCATAAACAGATTCAAAAATTTTAATTATAGGTAATTTCTTACTTAAAATCACAAAATTTACTGAAAAAATTAATCATATTTATCAGTCAAATCTCTAGCAACAGCTTTGTACAGTTCCATCTTTCTTACTGAATTTAAATAAATTATAAGAATCCGGGAACCAAAGCTCACTGTCACCCAGAAATTCTAACAAACTAAGGAAAAAACGTAAATGTTAACTTAGTTTTCTAGCTCAAATATCTAGTAATAGGAACATCATCATAAAAATACTGCATTCTGAGAATAGTTCTTGATAACAAACAAATGTCAATAAATTAGAAAATGTTCTTTTTAAAATAACTTGAGATTCTAAGTTCTTTTATATTTCATTATTATTACAAACTCATCTTTAAACGTGCATAAAAATATCATTATAGTCTTTAATATGCAACAGTAATTGTCTTAAGAACATCATACTCCTCAATTAAATCTTAAGGAACAAAAATATTTCAATCTCCAACACATAATAATGATAATAATAATAATAATACTCATAAATAGGTAAGTAAATAAGATTCAGACAAATAATCAAATAACAAATATCAAATAATCAAACCTGACAAACAGAGAATAATTAATTTAAATGAATACATATAAAGTATACAAATAATAATAATCAAAACACTACGAAAAAATTCTCACTGAAATCCTATTGGGCTTAACTATCTCGAAAAATATCTGTCTATTCACCAATTTACAAGAAATCGTCTTGTAATTATTATTATTTTTTCTTATTTTTCATCATCACGAGGACTACTTTTTCTCGACTATGAATGAATGGATCTCAGTCGTCATAGAACTCACAAACAAACTCAAAGCGATCTTTAAAATCATGCAGATCCAAAACACTTTACAGGAACAACGCCTCTGTTTTCGTCACTCCAGAAATCAAGAGAATATGGCAGTTCTTGTTTAAGAACACATCCAATAATGACGGGCAAATTATTCAGCGATCCACAGTTTTTATTATAACTTCGTTCCATAGCAAGTTTCTTTAAAAATCCGAAAAAGGCAGCACAGGCATTAGCGATCCTGTCGACTCTTGAATTGATTGTGACATTTTAAAGTTAGGGGGACAGAAACATCATCGCCAGGTTTCCCTTTCTCCGCACAGAAGTCATGGTCAGCGAGAAAAAAAAACAAAATAAATAAATGTAGAAGATTCAATAAGTCACTCCTTGGCTGCTGCAAGTTCATTTTATTAAACTGTAGCTATAATAGAGAGAAAAGCTCCTTTTGCAGACGATCTTTTACCGAAACATCGAAAAAAATATTCCATCATTTACTACATCCAGCCGTACTCATCGAAGAGAGAACCCAAGACTTCTTCTTCTTACTACCTCTCGAGGCTTCCTCCCTTTTTAAATCTAAAAAGAAAATTCTAGAACATTTTTTAGTCTCAAACCATCATTCTTTTATGTAAACATAACTGATACCCAGAGTCGAGATTACTATTTGACAGACAACAATTTTATTTAAAAAAATATTATTTAACCAATTTATAATCGACTCCGAATTTTAAATATCTTAGGCAGACGATTTTTATAGACGATTAATTTTAGGAGGAAAAGAAAAGAAATGAATTTATTGATATACAAAATATCAAATGTTGACTGAGGGTAAATAAATAAATAGATCAAATAAAATAATGATATTTTTTGAAAGGAATGGTTTTGGAATAAATTTAATAAGACTTTCTTAAAAAGGGATTATAAAAACATAGAAAAATGAGTTTTATTTGGAATTTTAAGAAATAAAGATTAATTAAGAATATTTTTTATTTAGAGCCATCTTTTTAAATTTACGCATATTGGAATAAATGTTTTTTAAGGCGAATTAAGAATTTATATCGTTTCCATAAAGATTAATAGATTAAATCTAGAAACAAGATTTTAATTTAATAAGTTGAAGTAAGTACGGAATATTATTATAAGGAAATTAATATAGTATAAAGGTTAGTTTTCGCGAAAAAAAATATAATTTGTAATATATATATAAATTCAGTTTATCGCGTCTTATACCTAGATGCGAAAAATCTACAACAGTCTATTCCAGTTCTTCCGGTCACTAATTTATATCTACTCCTGAGTCCCCCAACACCTTTTCAATTTTAGCTATCCAGTTCTTTCGTGGTTTTCATTGTTTCCTTTTTTATTATTTTTAAAAATAATTAAATGCTGTTTTGAGTAGTCTTTACACCATCCTATTTTTAACATGATCATACCAGATATAATACTTTTGTCGAATACCTCCTAATATAGTTATTCCTTTGTTTCTATCATTTCCTGGATTCTGTCATTTCTTATTTTTTCTATTTTTAATACTCTATACGATGTTATTAAGATATCAATGTCTACTATCACTAATTTATTTCTTACTAGCTGTTACCCGTGACTTCGTTCACATACCATTTAAATAAGAATAAGTTCCTCAATCAACAAAAAGATTTCGATGACTAAAAGCGTGTGTAATTAATCTTTTATCGTGATTTATAATAGAAACACTTTTGATTATCACAATTTGCTTATGTTTATGTATCAGATCATTTAAATTTCTTTCGTGAGCTTGAAATTTCATACCAGTTTTCTAAGAGAAAATGAAGAATAAATTTCCATTTCTGCTATTATAATTTTATTATTTATCTTTACTCAATTTTATATTTAATCTGCTCATGGGTTATTGATTTATGTTTTTGTGTCAAAGAATATTAATTCAAGAAATATTTTAGTAAATATTTTCAAACTAAAGCTATTGTTAACAAAAAACGTCAGACGTGTCTTTGAATTGATTAAAAAAATCTGCATAAAACATTGTTTTTATTCCAAAAAATTATTTTTGGGGAAAGAAAAAGATAAATGATATTTAAAAAATCAAACATAGTGAAACAGCATCGCTCAAAAATAAATAAAAAAGTAAAATCTTTAACTTTAAAATGTTTATAAAATTTTAATTTCACTGCACCAAACTTTTAGCAGCTGTAGATCTAACATTAACATCGAAATGTTCACCAGACTAAGAAATCTCTTGAATCTTAAATGGTTATTATTTAAGCAATAAAGTTGCTTGCTGCTAGATTGTAAAGCAAAAATGTGTTAAACAATAAACAGTAAATTGCGAAGGATAAATTCTGTGGAAATCACGCTATTTCTATAACTGCTATAAAATGCAAATATTTTATGAAAGAAACTGATTAATGATTTAAAATATGACCAATAGGTTTTTTTTTCATACGGAATAATACTTGTCAAGAGAAAAAAAATCTTTCACGTCAAGAATCATGTAAAATTAAGCATTTTAATTTAATTAAAACATGAAATCGCTTAATGAAATCAAATACTACCGTACATTAAAAAAATATTGAAACACTATTTTTATTAATTGCTAAATTTCAAGTAAGAAAATGCATTTAAAATGTAAGTTAGTGCAAAATATTATTTCTGAAATGTATATTTTTATTTTAGGATTATTATTTTTTTTTTCGAAGCAGGTAACATCACTTTGCGAATTTAATATACTAAATATATAGTAATGTTTTCTAATTAAAATGAATGCTTCACACGAAAAAATATTTCATCATTTTTACCTGATAAATCTTTTAACTAAAAACGCCTTTCGTCGTTTTGACTGCTATCATTTAAAAATAATGACATACAGTTTTTTAAAAATCCAGTTCGTATTAATGAAGGGCGCAATAACTATCCACATATACTTACAGAAGTTAAATTTACATCCTTGGTTGTAAATTTCAATATGTTGACAAATGATTTCCACTCCTGTCGTAGAAATTCATTAATGAAGCTTCGGCGTGTAAAAATATTTTTTTAGTTTTAGGAATATTTACTTTAATCATGTTTTTATATCATCTATACCAGGCCTGTCCAACCTTTCACTAAGCGTGCATTTCAGCTAAGGACAAACAAAAAAGGGTACCATCATTAACAAAGCTCAAAAAAAAAATAAATCTCGCAGTATTAATAGTGAGGCGCATATACAAATGCATACCGTTGCAGAAGAAACAAGGCTCCTGGAGTTTTATGTAAAAAAGAGAAAAATCAAATAATTATAAATTAAAGTAAATTCGAAATACACATATTTCTATGAAGTGTTATCTCAAAAATTTTTAAAGTGGAAGGAGACAATAAACTTTAATCTGATTTTTAATTGAAATAAAATGGTTATCAGAGACATTGTTAGAGTTTTTTTAGAATGTATAGATACTCCTTAATTTATTTTGCAGATATAAATATGGCATTATAAAAAAGCACAAAAACAAAAAGGATGTCTGTGACCAATCCAAAAAAAATGTGGTTTTGAAAGAAAAGATTGAAAGAAAAGTGTGGTTGAAAGAAAAGATGGTTTCAAAGAATTGTCTTGAAAGAACTTTAATTGACTTTCATTTAGTACGATTTTATAGATTTTTTAAAACAATTTAAGAAAAATACCTAAAATTTTAAATGTCTGAGCGGTAAAATGACCCTTCTTTACCCTTATTATGATACAGCAATGAGTCAGTTTAATAACATAAAAAAATGTGAACATATCTGCATGTAAGAGAGGAAAGGGATGAACTTTTTTTCTACTTTTCACATCTTAACATATTAAGTTATTTCAACTTTTCCCAATTTCCATCGGCATAATTTCCATAGAATTTTGCATAAAGAATAACTGTAAATTAATGAAGACACGCAATAACACATGGTTAAATTAATAAAACACATTTTCATTTTTGATGACTGTAATGTACTTGCATAGGTTTCAAAAATATTTCTCAAGCAAATAATAAGGATTTAAAATAAAGCATTTTTAAATGGAATTTTATTTTAAAAGAAATATTAGTAATAGGAAAAATTTTAAAGGGCGCCAAAAATCTGGTACAGGGCTCGTCGTTGGACAACGCTGGTCTATACCAATTGAAATTAAATTCTTTTTAATTTTAAAGAAAAAAATGTATATTAATTAGTTTTATTACCCCCTTTTCAAAACTAAAAATGTCTTCCATTAATAATGAAGAACTTTGAATGAAAATTTTTATTAGCATGTAACTTATTAATTAGCATAAGTACAAAATGTTTCTCATTCATTTTAAATATGACATCATTATTTATCGAGTTCTAATAATTACTGATACCCATGTCCCTTGTCTTTTTAACGACTAGGGTAACATCCCCAGTAATTGGCACTTTAAGAAATTTTCTTTAAACTTACTTTAATTTTCATTACCAAGAAATAAAATATTTACTTGCAAATATTTTTAAATCAAAGAATGCATATCTGTGCATCTATTTTGTTCACTAAAAGCAAAAATTTTCGAAAAAGTATTTTTTTTAAAATACATTATAAAAAGTAGCTGTAACCACAAGTAATTGGCACCTAGATCACTAATGTACGAGACCTTGTGATCCAGTTATTGGCACATGTTTACATAAAAAAAACTTTATATTTTGCATTGGGTTTAATCGATTTAAATGAATTTACTGTAGATGAAGATGCCATGTTTCAGGTTTTTGAGAGAAAGAAATCAGCATATTAATCTGAAATGTGAACATTTTAAAACAATACAACATATTTATATTAATACCCAGTAATTGTTATGCTATCCCCAGTGATTGTCATACAAAGCTTTAATGGATTCCAATTACTGATAATATTTCATATTTTCAAATAAAAACAACTGATATATAAATTTAGTCTAAAACATTAAAAGTACTGCCAAAATAAGTGGTTTAATCTCAAATCTTGCGATTTCCTAGTAATCGGAATAGGTGCCAATTACTTGGAACTAGCAAAATTGAAGCACCAAATAATTATAAATTAAAGTAAATTCGAAATACACATATTTCTATGAAGTGTTATCTCAAAAATTTACAATAATATTCATCTACTATTAATTCAGAAATCCAAATATTTGTGTCAAAAATTCTTTTATACAATTAAAGTAATCTTTTTCATCTAAACAAAACTGTTGTTGATTAAAATTTAAAATACATTATAAATCAGATAATAATGAATTGAAAAGCATGCCTTTCTTAAGCCAGAAAAGAAGCATTTGCAACAAAAATGGATAATTTGAGCAAACCATAATTGTTTCTTTTTCCTAGGCATTATTGTCATCTAGTAGCATAAATCAAAGTTATAATCTTTAAAGTAAATGAGTATATAACTGGTATATGGTCTTACATTTTTAAAAGACTGGATATAAATCTTATTTTAGGACATGTTTTTAGGATGTGCCAATCATTGGTGCATGCCAATTACTGGGGACCCTACTATAAAATAGCTGTTTTATTTCAATTATGACATTATATTTTTCCAAATGAAATATTTTGTTAAAAATAAAATTCTTTTCCATTTTTTTTATTTCTAATTATGTCGCCATTTTTGACAGAAAAATTCTTATTAACGAAACAAATATTCATGTCAACTATATAACAAAAAATACTTAACGACTTAAAATACTTAAAATGGGGACTTGGGTTTAGTTTGGGATTGATGGTGTCGTGTGCTTTATTTTTATTTCACATATGACGTCATGCTTATTTTCTTTTAAATTCTTTTTACTTTCATTTCTCGCATGGAAATAGCTCAATTGAAAATTTATTGCCGCAGAGAAATTATTATTCCTATTTTAATTTTCTTGGCAATAAAAAAGGAAAATGATAAAATTTTTTCTAAAAAATGTCGATTGATTCAGTATGAAAAAAAATGAAATTTTGAATTATTAAGGAAAATATTTGAATAAAACAATTAAAAATTAGCTTATGTTAATTTCAGGACTTTAACTTATCTATATGCAAAGGTTCAAAGACATTAATCGATCCGTTTTGAAGCCAACTTCATTCCAACTTTCGGATACACTTTCACATTTATAATATATATAAGGATGTCTTCTTAATTCTTCTATTTACAGCAGAATTGTATGTATTACATTTTCTACTCTTAGAAATCTTACACCACTGACTAAAATTTATTGGTTTTACAACATTTCTTTGATGATTTTTGCGTAAAAAGATTAATCTGAAATCGATTGAGTGATTGTTGAAAAAAATTATGACAAGCATATATGGCCTCCTACTTGTCCCCCCCCCCTTTTCTTTGGCACTGATAATTAAAAAAAATAATATTGTTATATATATTTTTTTGCGCTTCTTGTCAAGCCGTATGCAAATTTGTAGTGCTTTGAGAAGGTGTTGTACAAATTGAGTTAAGAAATAAAGAAGGATACACATATTCATAAAATATTGTTTAGTAATTGTGAGTGAAGTAACTCAGGATGCTGTCGGCTTTTTTTTCTTTTTTTTTTTATCGCGTCAAAATACTACAGGTGAACTTGAATAGAAAATTTGGCCTAATTTGACAATATAATTTATAAGAAATCTCTCTTACAAATATGGTAAGAAAATTCTATTTTACTGGTGTCAGTTTACCTAAGTATTAAATCTTTTATCTGAGACAGACGGTAGGTTGTCTAGTTATCACACTGTAAAACATTTGTGGTAACGTTACTCCATAAAATTGATGGCAGCTACGATTTACACTTCATTGAGTAATTTTTCACTTACATAATGGTGTAATAAAAACATGCAATACTGATGTAACATTGCAATGTTACACCGATTATATCGGTTAAAATAATCCACCAAATTGGAGGCAGCAAGGCTGCCACCAGTTTTATGGAGTAACGTTACACAAATGTTTTATAGTGCACAGTGTGGCGGACTGGCGGACCTACTATAGTCGAAGTATATTTTCCCCTAGTAAAAATGAATATGACTAATTTCATGCGAATTTGTTTGTCTGTTACATCTGTTTGTCATACTATAATTTTTGGCTACCAGTATTTTAGAGCAGAAAAATGTGATTTATTTTAGCGAACAAATCTCATCAATTGAATAAGGGAAAGCAAGCTTTTCAGAAAAAACGGTGGTCAACAAGCATAGCAATTTTCAACTGTGTAACAGACAAACAAGTTCGCATGGAACTACCCATATCAATATTTGTCACTATTTTTTATCGTAATTTTCTATCAAAGAGGCGTTTAAACAAAGAGAAACATTCTACTTAAATTTATTTGTGGGAGTTTTTTGACGATGGTAATGAAGACCCCCGTAAGCGATTAAAGTTGAAACTTCACTTTTTTAAGGATATGTCAGTTCCTCTTATTTAACAGTACCATGATTGCCAATAAAAAATGGCGCAAGTGGGAAAAATGATACATACATATTGGGATCCTGTTTTCAGTCTGTTTTACCGATTTTAATAGATCTGCGAATTAAGATGAGTCAATCTCACTTTAACTTGATTAGAGTGCGGCCTACTATCGGGATGATTCAAGTTATCAAAAGAAAATACTGGGTACACACTTGCCAACTTTCGACTTAACTTACATAAAATCTGAGCTAATTTAAATCACGTTAAAAATGTTTCCAACCAGAAATGTTTTAATGAGATATAAAATAAAATCCATGAAGAAATAAAAAAATTAAATAGGGTATAATGCATAAAAATATTTTCTGGTTCGAAACCTGTTTAACCTAGTTTAAATGAGCTCATATTTTAAGGAAATTAAGTCCAGAGTTGGTAAGTATGTGAATATATATACTCTAATATAAAAATATTCGTTTGAATATTAAAGATTGTTTATGTGTCCATTTTTGCAAAATATATACATAATATTTAATTATATATTACATTTCCGTAATTGTACATATTAAAATAATGTTTAATTTTCTTTTCTTCGAGATCAGCTTAAAAAATATTGATTTTGAATCGAGTGTCTTTTTCCCTATTCTTTTTGCTTGGCTCTGATCAGGATATACTCGAACATTATGTAGCCCACACATACATAAACACTAAAAATAAAGCTGTACTTATTTATCGCTTAATAAAATGCAACACTCTATATTACTTTTCATAGTCTATGGGTTTTGTCTCCTTTTAAGTTCTGAAAATGAAAATATTGATCTGACCTTTACTGTAATGCAACACGTAATGTTTACTAAATAAATAATATTTGATATAATAAACAGTATTAACCTGTTGTCAGCTCGGTCTCTAACAATAACAATAAACTCTAAACATAGAAGTAATTGATTTCACACTTTGCAAGAACATCGTACTCCTGTGTTATCCCTTAAATGCATATTGTATCATTTTCGATACCATAAGTGTTCCCGATTTATCGGAGGGTTTTATCCACATATTCCGTATTCTCACCAGAAATTTAAAAGAGCAATTTTTACTTTACTTAATGACAGATCATTCGTAATTAAATAAAGAAAAATTTACTATTTAGATTTTTCTGGTATGAATTCTGATTCTTTGAATTGCGCATTTTTTGGAACGCGTTCTATCCTATGCATTTAAGAGTTAATAAGTTAAAAGCTTGGATAGAGGTGTTCTGCTGTATTAGTTATCTAATAATGTAAAGACATGCACATTTGATGCGTGTTTAAGTTCATAGTGAGTTTTAAGGAATATCACATAAATCATATTACATAAATGCCGTATTATTCAACTGTTGGTTTATTTCTGTTAACTGTTAGTTTATATTGGTGTTTCTCTGAGAAAAAAATGGTACTTTCAAATGATTGTTATAAAAATATTTTCTGCTTAGAAACCTGTTTAACGAAGCTTAAGAGAACTCTTATTTCGGAGAAATTAAGTCTGGAGTTGGCAAGAATGTAAATGTATTTTTTTTTTATGAAAACTGTTCATGTGAATATTATATATTGTTTATGTATCCATTTTTGAAAAGGAAAACAAAAATGAATAAAATATAATAAAATAAAAAACGATAAAATTCATATAAAATATTTAATTGCTTATTACTTTTTCGTAATTGGATTAAAATAATTTTTTATTTTCTTTCCTTCGAAGTCAGCTTGAAAAATATTGATTTCGGATCAGGTTTCAGTTTTACAATTATTATTTTTTGTCTCTGATCAGGATGTACCCGAACATTATAGAGCTCACACGTACATAAATGTGTAAAATGAAAGCTGTACTTCTTTATTAAACGCAGCACATTCTATTACTTTTCATAATCTATGGGTTTCTCCTCTTTTTAAGTTCTGAAGATGAAAATATTGATCTGACCTTTACTGTAATGAAACACATGGCATTTATTAAATGTATAATCTTTGACATAATAAAGAGTGTCAACCTGTTGTCAGTTTGTCTTCTAAACACAGAAGTAATTGATTTCAAATTCCGTGAGAGTCGTGTTACTGCGTTAATAAGTTAAAAGCACAGGTAGGCGGGTTCTGCTATATTAATTATCTAATAATATAAGACATTCACGTTTGATGCGTGTCATTAATACGTTTTACGTAATATCACATAATTCGTATTTTATAAATGCTGTATTATTCAAATCTGTGAATGTTTTAAACTTAAAATATTAACCCCTTCAGCTGCGGTGAGATATAATTTGTTTCACTTAATTCAAACGGGAATTATCCAGAAACTTTTAACGAAATTATATGTTTTTGAATTTTGGCAGTAAAATGATATAGAAATAAAATTGCCTTTCATCCTTTAATACCGGGTGTCCCAAAAATGACTGATGGATTTTAAAATTCAATAACTTGCAAACGGTAACAGCTCTTTAAAAAAATTTTGCAGGAGGTTTTTGTACAATGTCGGGAGTTTTTTAACCTTATATTTTTATTTTAGTTCGAATTTCAAATAATAGATGGCGCTATAGGCGATTGAAGGCCAAGTCGACACATCAGCATTGATCACCTGGCCTTCAATCGCCGTCAGCGCTACCTATTGTTTGAAATTCGAACTAAAATGAAAAATTACGGTAAAAAAAAAACTCCTGACATTATACATAACTCTCCTGCAAAAATTTTTTAAATAGCTGTCACCGTTTGCAAGTTATTGAATTTTAAAATCCATCAGTCATTTTTGGGACACCCGGTAGCATATTTCAGATGTGTATATTGCTGGGACGATTACTGTTTCTAAACCAATAGGAGAGCGTCATTATCACGGTCAAGTACACGCCCACACAGTTTGATTGACAGGAACTCGTGGACAATTGACGGTGCTAATTATAACGATAATCTGTTGCGGATGAAAGTGAGCTGACTGGCTGAATGGTTAGAGCGTCGAGCTTGAAACCGGAGGATGTGGGTTCGAGTCCATCGCGGGCCGAGAGTCCGTTGGTGAATTTTTTTTTTAATTATTGGAGGCTGTCTTTTATTATTAAATAAGACATTTTAAAAAAAATATTTCAAACCCTTTTAATATTCTAAATATCGTTCCAAAATGATTTATATATACATTAAACAAATGGGAAAAAAAGTATTCTGCGAAAATATCCGTATAAGCAAAATTCTTACTTTAATTTTTATTTATTTATTTATTTATTTATTTCAGGATCAGAGGAAGTATAATTTCTAATTGAAGTAAATAAAATTCAGTCATTTTGAAAAAAAAAATTTTTTTTTCGTACCTTTAATTTTTAATTACCGAGTACAAATTCAAACAATCCGAGTACAAATAAATAATAAACACACACGATCAATTGTCCACGAGTTCCTGTCAATCAAACTGTGTGGGCGTGTACTTGACCGTGATAATGACGGTCTCCTATTGGTTTAGAAACAGTAATCGTCCCAGCAATATACACATCTGAAATATGCCTCCCGGTATATATATATATATATATAT
Source organism: Maratus speculifer (assembly GCA_964019185.1). Classification (NCBI taxonomy): domain Eukaryota; kingdom Metazoa; phylum Arthropoda; class Arachnida; order Araneae; family Salticidae; genus Maratus; species Maratus speculifer. The sequence continues at coordinate 256,471,351 of OZ025290.1, forward strand.
ATATATATATATATTTCGGTGAGAAATGAATGTTACAGAAACAGTTTACATTGCTTTTCGTAATCTATAAGTTTTTTTATCTTCTTAAGTTCTGAAAATGAAAATATTGATCTGACCTTTACTGTAATGCAACACGTAACGTTTTCCAAATAAATAATATTAGACATCATAAACAGTTTCAACCTGTTGTCAGTTCGGCCTCTAAATGCAGAAGTAATTGATTTCACATTCTGTGAGAGTCGTGTTTCTGCGTTAATAAGTTAAAAGCACAGGTAGATGAGATATGCCATATTAATTATCTAATAATGTACAGACAGTCACAATTGATGCGTGTTAATAATGAATTTTCCGGAATATCACAAAATTCATATTATGTAAATACCGTAAGATCCAAATCTTTGTTTATAGTAATGTTTATTAAAGACTATTTAAACGTCCATTTTTGCAAAAAAAAAAAAAAAAAATAAATAAATAAAAAATAAAAAATAAATAAAATAAAATAAAAATAAAAATAAATAAATAAACAAATAATAATAATAATAATAATAATAAAATAAATAAATAAATAAAAAACATGTGGCACTCGGGGACTGCCGCGGTAAAGCTATTGCATAGCATTTTTTATAAACTTATGCAATTATAAATATTTATTTATTTTTTATTTATGCAGTTTTTTTTTGTCTTTGATATTAATTCAAGTTACACTTTTTGAGCGTGATGACCGATAACAAACATTTTTTTCTTTTACTAATAAATGAGAAGTTAATATCGTTTAAAATATTTTTATCATCTTACAATACATGTAGGTTAATCAGGAATTTTTATCATTGAAACTATACGTTTATGGTAGCTTAAATAAAAAACATAAGTTTGAGACTTGATATTCTCAAAATATCTGAAAAATACCGCGTCAATGTCTGCCGAAGTCTACCGAAGGATACCGTGCCGAAGTCTGCCAAACTGAAGCGACGTTAGCTGGAGTGTTAGGTTTTTTTCTCTTTACGGAATTTCTAGATTCTTTCACCGTGCTCAAAGCCCGCGATAAAAACTATGCAATACCTTAATAAATTACCAAACAAAATTTGGCCGCGCTACGAAAATTAGATCGCGAGTTATAAGCATTTTAAATTTTCCGAACCTCACCGTGGGATTCTCCTGTCACCAAAAATTAACACTGTCTCATAATAATTTACCAAACAAAATTTGGCCGCGCTACGAAAATTAGATTGCGAGTTATAAGCATTTAAAATTTTTCGACCCTCACCGTGGGGGGGGGGGTCTCCTGTCACCAAAAATTAAAACTGTCTCATAATAAATTACCAAACAAAATATGGCCGCGCTACGAAAATTAGATCGCGAGTTGTAAGCATTTTAAATTTTTCAACCCTAAACGTGGGGGGTCTCCTGTCACCAAAAGTAACACTGTCTCATAACGAATTACCAAACAAAATTTGGCCGCATTACGAAAATTAGATCGCGAGTTATAAGCATTTTAAATTTTTGGACTCTCACCGTGGGGGGTCTCCTGTCACCAAAAATTAACACTCTCTCATAATAAATTACCAAACAAAATTTGGCCGCACTACGAAAATTAGATCGCGAGTTATAAGCATTTTAAATTTTTCGACCCTCACCATGGGGGATCTCCTGTCACCAAAAGTAACACTGTCTCATAATAAATTACCAAACAAAATTTGGCCGCGCTACGAAAATTAGATCGCGAGTTATAAGGATTTTAAATTTTTCGACTCTCACCATGGGGGGGGGGGGTCTCTTGCCACCAAAAGTAACACTGTCTCATAATAAATTACCAAACAAAATTTGGCCGCGCTACGAAAATTATATCGCGAGTTATAAGCATTTTAAATTTTTCGAAACTCACCGTGGGGGGTCTCCTGTCACCAAAAATTAACACTGTCTCATAATAAATTACCAAACAAAATTTGGCCGCGCTACGAAAGTTAGACCGCGAGTTATAAGCATTTTAACTTTTTCGACCCTCACCGTGGGGGGTCTCCTGTCACCAAAAATTAACACTGTCTCATAATAAATTACCAAACAAAATTTGGCCGCGCTACGAAAATTAGATCGCGAGTTATAAGCATTTTAAATTTTTCGATCCTCACTATTAAGCGGGTTTCCAATCACCAAAAGCTACATATCCTACCTTATTTTATCTTAAGACGATTCTTTTCTATACACATTCTATCAGGAATTTTTATTATTGAAACTATAGATTTGTAGTAACTGAAATAAGAAATATAAGTTTGAGACTTGATATCCTCTAAATATCTGAAAAATACCGCGTCAATGTCTGCCGAAGTCTACTGAAGGATACCATGCCGAAGTCTTCCGAGCTGAAAGGACGTTAGCCGAGTGTTAGGTTTTTTTCGTTACGGATGTGTTAGGATTTTCCTCGTTACGGAATTTTTGGATTCGGTCGCCGCGCTCAAAGCCCGCGATAAAAGCTATGCAATAGCTTAAAAAAAAATAAAATTTATATAAAATATTTAATTGCGCATTAGTTTTTCGGAATTGTATAAGAATAATATTTTAATTATTTTTCTTCAAAATCAGCTTAATAAGTATTGATTCCTAATCAGGTTTCTGTTTCACAACTCTTTTTTGTCTGGCTCTGGTCAGGATGTACATGAAAATAACAGAGCTCACACGTACATAAACGCCGAAAATAAAAGCTGCTTTTATTTATCGCATAATAAAACGTGACATATAATATTACTTTTTATAATCTATTTTTTTTTCCTCTTTTTAAGTTCTGAAAAGGAATGTATTGATCTGAACTTTAGTGTAATGCAACAAGTGACGTTTTCAAAATAAATAATGGTTGACATAATAAACAGCGTCAACCTGTTGTCAGTTCGGCTTCTGAATATAGACGTAATTGATTTCATATTCTGTGAGAGTCGTATTCCTGTGTTAATAGGTTAAAAGCACAAGTAAAAGGGTTCTGCTATATTAATTATGTAATATGTATAGCCATTCACATTTGATACATGTCAATAATGCATTTTACGTAATATCATTTAATTTATATTACATAAATGCCGTATGATTCAAGTCTTTGTTTATATTAATGTTTGTTATTATCATTTGTTTGTTTGTTTTATATTAATGTTCTAAACATAGAACTAATTGATTCGGCATTCAGTGAGAGTCATGTTCTTTGTTAATAAGTTAAAAACACAGATAGACGGGTTGAGTTATTTTAATTATCTAATAATGTATAAACATTCACATTTGATGCGTGTTCATAAGGAATTTTACGGAATATCACATAATTCATATTGTATAAATGCCGTATTCTTCAAGTCTTTCTATATAGTAATGTTTATTAAAAACTGTTTATGCGTCAATTTTTGCAACTACAAAAAATATAATAATAAAATAAAATAAAATAAACAAATAAATAAATAAAATTTACATAAAAAAGTTACGCTATATTTATTTAAAATAGTTCGCTCATTATTTTTCCGTAATTGTATTTAAAAATGTGATTTTTTTTCGAGCTTGAAGAATATTGATTTCGGATCAGATTTCTATTTCACAATTATTTTTTGTTTAGCTTTGATTAGGATGCACCCGATCATTATAGATCTTAAACATACATAAACGCTTAAAATGAAAGCTGTGTTTGTTTATAGCTTTATAAAACGCAACAAATCATAACACTTTTCATAATCTGTTCGTTTTTCCTCTTTTTAATTTCTGAAAATGAAAATATTGATCTGACCTTTACTGTGATGCATCACGTGACTTTTCTAAATAAATAACATTTGACATAATAAACAGTGCCAATCCGTTGTCAGTTCTTCGGCATCTAAACATAGAAGTAATTGATTTCACATTCTGTAAGAGTCGTGTTGCTGCATTAATAAGTTAAAAGCACAGGTAGACGGGTTCTGCTATATTAATTATCTAATAATGTATAGACATGCACATTTGATACGTGGCAATAATGCATTTTACGTAATATCAGATAGTTCATATTATATAAGTGCCGTATTATTCAAGTCTTTGTTTATATTAATGTTTCTTTGAGGAAAAAAAATAGAACTTTCAAATAAATGTTTTAAAGTTAAAGCATTAATAAGAGTTTAACCCTCTAATTTCTGGGGTAGGTTTCGTTCTAGAAATCCTGTATTTCAGAGAATAGGAATTCGCACAAGAATATTTTAATAATTAACTTCGCTTAATTTAATGGCGAAATACTTGTTAATAAAGAAGTAAATATTGTATGGGGTTAACATAGATGCCAACTTTCAACTAATCTTCCGTAATACCTGGATTAGTTTAATCTAGGTTAACGTCATTTCAAACCAGAAAATATATTTCATGAATCTTTATTAATTTCATTTGAGGATTGTTGGCGGAACATACTTACTTGTATTTCTTTGAAAAAATTCTGGTTCGAAACTCATTAAACCAGGGTCAAATTAACGCAAGTATTACGGATAATCCATGTCAGGTTGGCACCTATGGGTTAATTCCAGCAAAAAAAAAAAAAAATGTCTGTCACACAGCTAAAAATCTCTATGGTTGTTGGCCACCGTTAATTTCGAAAAGTTTCTTTCACCTTGTTCAATTGATGAGATCTCTCCGATAAAATAACTCCGAAAAAAAAAATTTCCGTTCTAAAATACTGGTAACCAAAAATTGTAGTATGTGACTGACATGAAAAGTTTTCATGGAATTAGCCATGGATGGTTTTGGATATCTCAGATGAATTTGGAATAATTAAATAAAAAAATCCACTAAATTGAAAATGCTCGTGGTTGCATGAATGCTGCCATTGACATCAGAGGCTTAATAAACCCTTTGCTTTCCATTGTTACTGTGCGGCGACATTATATTTCTTTTCAAAAATTGTTTTTGGCGCTAATAGTAAAGGAAAATGAAATTTGTCTTATATAATCAGAGAATTTTTGAAATTGTGTACTTCAAGGAAACTTAAAAGGTTCTTATTAAACTTTTAAAGGTTGTGACGACCAAATAAAGTTTGGTAAGAGACGCCGGAACCCAAAGAGCGAATAATTGAGATAAAATAAAACATGGTTTTCTTAATGATTAGCTTTAATGTCTCTGATGATGCTGTTTAATAATGTATTTGGGATTTCTATAAAATCCGAGCTGCGAAGCCCCTCCGGCTTTTTAGATACCAGTAATATTACCAATTAACTGATCTATATTTTGAAAAAAAAAAAAAAAAAACCTTTCTAATAATGTGTCTTTCTTGAATTTTTAATCTGTTGTCATCAGTTTTCCAAAATAGAGATTTTTGTTGAATTTAATAAGAAATATGCTCGGTTTAAATAATGCAAAATTTACAATAAAAATTTACTGGTGAGAATAATAAATAACGATTGGTATAGAAGAATTCGCGAAAAGGATATAATTTTTTTGTAATTAATAAATGATGAAATTAATTGAAAATCATTTTGCAAGCAGGGATGAGATACACAACAGTATAAATTTAAGGAATGTTTTGTTCTTTTAATTAGCAAAAATTTTCTGATTAATGAAACAACATTTTCTTTAACAATATACATATGTCCAAAAAATCGGAAATCTCATCCCTGTAGAAAAATCTTAAGGCAGATGAAATGTAAAAATGTGTTGCATTTATATGTGTGTTTGTATGTGTTTGAGTAATTTTATGTAAAACAGAACAATATTAAAAATTATATATAATTGGTATAATACAACAAGTAAAATATTTTCTTAATGGTGATGTAAAATATACTTGATTAAAGAAAGGGATTTAAGGATTTTAACACAGTTTCGAAGTAAAGTTGCTTTTCTTACATATATTCCTAATACATCTAGAAAATTAATATCAAACATACTACTCAAACACTATCAAACTACAGTGGATGATGTTTGATAGTGTAGTGTAGTATTATGTGTATATTTTAGAAGAAAAAGTTATTAACGAAGTCCATGGAAACAACGCAAAAAAATGTAAAACGTTATTGTAAATTAAATTATTATTTGTAAATTAAATTGTTATTTGTATAAATTGTAAAGTAAATCCGTTAAATCCACAATGTTAATTTTAAAGCATAAAAAATTAATCTTTGAAATTTTTAATTTAAATATCATCATTTAAATAAACATTAAATGAATTTACGTTTCATTTTTAGCCCATTGGAATATATAGTATGTCTCTCACATACATAGTTCCATAAAAAATAGAAAACGTAGACGGGATTTCATTTATTTCAGAAGCATTTCTTTGAAAGTCTTACAAACAGGACGAATAATTTTAATTATATAAACTTTCTGTTTTACAAAAATGATTTAGTAACTTCAAAATAACTTTAAAAAGATAAACATTTTTCCGTACAGTTAAAGTACTTTAATTAAATTAGAGCCAAGCGTATATTGTAATAGCATTAAAAACAAATTCTGCTTTTTTTGTATACATCTTCATTTTTCTTATTAAAATTCCCCAAAAAATAATGTTCTTTAACGTAAGTTTAGAAGAAAATTACACCTTTGTTTCACTATGAAGACAAAGTAGAAAGTTCTTTGAGTTAATATTTTAAAAATCAAAACTGAATGATAAATTAATATTTAATATGATAGTAAAAAACTGTTTTTTTACAAATTATATTTTTTGCATAGTTAAGACTAAAGTTGCAGATAGTATCATTAAAGAAGCAATGTGCATAGTTTGTAATGGAATTAACTGAGGATAGAATTCTGCAATTTATACCATATGTGATTTTAAATGATAAATTTCATCTTGATAACACTTATTGGCCAAATCGCGAACAGACCAGATGTGATTGGCCAGTTCACGAAATAGATATAGGCACTCGGCTTAATTCTTTCTAACATAGTTGAAAGTGTCTATGAATTCAGATAGTCTAGCAGTCTGTCTGCTCTATCTCGAGTAAAGGCAGGGATTCGTGTACTATTTTTGGTTAATTTATTAGGTTACACAAAAATATTTCAATAAAATCAATGGAAATAATTTTTACTGTGCCTTTTAATGTTCTTACATTATCTTAGTTACAATAAAATTGGAACATATGTGTCATTAAGATGGACGACAAAGAGAACAGCTTTCTTCTCTTAATAAGAAACAACTTCTAAGAGAAGTTTCATGACGGCCCCGCATCTGAAGGATAACTTTAAATCCCAAGTTCAGATGTTGGCCAAGGCTTCCCGGCCTCTTGGCGAATTGGCCGGCCAGTACCCGAAATACGCTATTCATTTCATGTAATTCGGGTTTTCGCCGAGAAGCTTGGCGGCCAGTTCTTGAATTGGCTAGGCTCCTGGGTTTGGCCGTAACAGATACATTCTAAAGCTATATCCATGTATTTTAGTTTAGATCTAAATATTTCTAGGCACTGTCTGTCCATATGGATTGAAATGATACGAAACAGACAGAGTTGAAATTTGCATATAGTTGAATGGGGTAAAAACGAATAACGAACTGGATCCAATAATGATTTTTGAAATTAATTAATTACTTTTGACATTCTATTTTTTTACTATACTCGGAGGGCTCCGCCGCCCTGCTCACTACGCTCGCCAACCCCCCGCGTAATCGCTTCGCGATTCCAAGTTGTAGCCTACCCCTGCTTGCTGCGCTCGCCAATACCCCCATGGAATCGCTTCGCGATACCTTATTTTCCATACACTCAATTTTGGAATTCCGCTAATAAACGTATACTTATTAAAACACCGAGCATTAAATATCCATATAAACCAGGAAAATCTACCAAAATAGCAGCATAAGGAAAAAAAAAAAAAAAAAAAGGAAGTGTATTTATTTTCAAGTCCACCCGAGACGGAGGCCTTTCCTGATTGGTTTCGACCGATGGTAGGTATGGTCCACCCGGACGCGTTATTTTCGGAAACCTTACACATCAGCATCATTCCAGGAGTCATTCCTGAAAATTTGTTTAAGGTTAGTTTTTTTTTTTTTTTTTTTTTTTTTGCTATAGAAGGATTACATTATTTTATTTCTTTTTTTTCTCCTTTGTTTTCAGTTATAGTCGACAGACAACTTAATAAGCAATTTTAAGAATAGAAGAAATCAAAAGCAAATTATGTAATAATTGGACTTAAAACTATCGCAAATCAATTTTCGCAAGGCTAATTTTGTCATACAATATGAAGAAATCTTACTTTTTAAATGAGTTTTGAATACTTATAGGTTGTAAGAACATAAATAAAGGTAAAAATAATTAATAACCAAATTTATTTAAGTGTTTCCTAAGCTACTATCAATGTTCACTCAGTACTTAAACTCTTTTGTACGTTTAACCCATTGAAGAGCGGAAAGTGATTATTTATACAAATTGCAATTAATCTAGAAATGCCACAGTGGTGAAAACTTTTTCTATTCTAAAATATCTGTGTTGTGTAATAATGAAAAAAAAAAAACGCCGATTAATAAAGCAAAAGGTATCGTTAAAAATTAGTGATGTTCGAAAGCGTTTAGTAATGAAGTAAAGAAACTCGTTTTTGTGCAAGTGGTGCTCTTCTAAAACTGTTACGTGGTTAATATTTTAACTGAAGAATTATCACTTATCACCCAGCCCATTAAATATAAATTTGATAAGTTGGTGAAAGAAACGTCATGAACTGACGATTGTTGTGTAAAACAACAACGGCGACAAAATTATTTTTCTGGTAAGAATTTGGAATGTCTGAATAAAAGAACAGGTAGAATTAACAACATCGCATATAACGTATTGATCAAATACAAAATCTTACAATTATTTGCTATTGTCAGAAATTACTGTAATTTGACTTGAATAGACTGAAAGTTTATTGTTAAATACTGAGAAAAAAAAGTTTTTCCTTAAAACCCTTAAGCCTTTGAGGGGAAATTAATTGCCTTTGTTTACTGCTAAGACCCCACTGGAAATTTAGGAAATTTTCATTTCAAAATAAGGAACAGCAATTTTTCAACATATTTTTTTTAAGCTAAGGCAAATAGAATAATAATAAAAAAAAATAATGGTATTAAGATCACTTGGGCAACCACCCTGGTTTCGTCACTGTAATGGGTTAACTAATACACTGTTCTACCATGCATCTTAAATGCATAAAACCAAAACTTATTAGCAATTAAAAACAGTCTTAAATATAATGAACATACCTAATAAAAGAAAACAACAGTTCATTTTTTAAATGTTTTTAATTTATTTTCAATTATAATTCCATGATTTTATTATAGCTAGATAGGAAATTCAGTAAAACTAAAGCAGATAATATTAATAGAAATAAGTTTGTTTCACTGATTTAGTAAAACCTTTTCTGTTTAAGTATAAATGATTCCAATCTTTTCCGTCAGCATCATAAAAAAAACAGTACTTTTTAAACACTAAAATCTAAATACTTTTATTTTTTGTATTAACTAATCTTTCTCTTTAATGAAAAAAAATACTGTTTTTCTTCTTTTTAAGCTTCCTTGCCATTAAATAGTAATAATATATAATTTCTTTTACTATCAAAGGAGAAAAAAAAATTAATGAGATGTAATAGTTTTCGCCTTTAACCTTTTGGCTATGGTAAGGACATATTATTGATAAGACTTCCTATTCGAACGAATTTTTAATTTTTTTTATACCGTGTTTTTTAAATTAACCTCTGCTTTCTGATACAGTGTGTCCCAAAAATTTATAGACGACCATGTTTTTGGAGGGAACTAAACGAGTAAGAAAGGCGAAATAACTTATGCAAATATATGATTACAAAATAAAAATAGTAAAATACTCAAACAAATTTTAACAGTCATAGATTTACTATAAAAAAATAAAAGCAGAAAGAAATTTTGTCACAAAAATATATAGACAACCACTGTTGAGAGCTAATTTTAATACTGATAGCAAAAATTTACATATTCCAAGGTCATGTACTACTGGCAGAATTAATAAAAGCTAAAATAAAAGCCTAAAATAAAAGCTAATCTGTCTACTTCCGAATAATTGCAAGCATGTATCGGAATACAGTCAAACCTCGTTAACATGAACACGCTTAACATGAGTTGTTTCCACAGTCCCCTATAAAAATGAATACGAAAAATTGATACTGATAACCAGTGTTGCCAGATGGTCTACTTTTTTTTTGATTCAGATTCTTGATTCACTTTTTACAAATGATAAAATGTGGCTTACTCATTGACATGATAATTAAGGCGGAAACAAAAGGTAATTTACCGTTTCAAAAGAGTGGTGCCAATCAAGAAATCCGAATTTTAAAAAGGTAGACCACTGGCAACACTGCTGATAACATGAATTACTGTTAATTTAACTACAAAATTTTGATTCTCCTTGAAGTCTATGTTAACGAGGTTCGACTGTATGTAGTTTTCAAAAAATGAAATTTTGCAAATCTGTTGGCTAAAGGCTCGTGAATGAAAACTTTTGAACATTGCAAGAAAAATTGGACGCAGCAACGTTGATATGTACTAACTTTTGTCAGAAGGTGAAAGTTCTTTTAAACAAAATCCTGTTATGGATGGCAGAAAAAAACAACTTAATGACAAGACAGAGAAACTTTTAAATTAGTTTTAATCCAGAATCTTTCTGTATGGTCAGTTTCTAAAGAACGAAGCGTTCCAGTATAAAAATACAGCATGCTTGGGCATCTGCAAGCAAGAATTATCCAAAATGCGTCGTTCGCCAGCGTGTACATAACGACATAAAAACGCTCGTTTTCAGTGGTTTCAAAATCATTTAAATTGGACAGATGAATAGTTTTATATTCTTTTGAGTGATGAAAAAAAAATTAATTTAGATGGATTCGACAGTTGACTTTGTTACTGGCAAAATATTCGTAAGGAACTATAACTATTTTCAGCAGAAAACACTAATAATGTAGTAAGTTTTTTTTTTTTTAATAAAGCAGCAACCCATATTGTTTTTTTTGAAAAGTCGCCAATGTTCCAAAGATTAACAGAAAGCGCTTGAAGTACAGTTAGTTCAATTTGGAAAGTATATAGGTGCTGACAAGTCATTTGCTCCATTATTGTATCTAGCTCCGCAATGCAATGGCTTACACAAAACAAAGTGTTATGTACAGGCAAATCCTAAGTCCGGACCTAAACCAATGCCATTTGGGAAATATTCGCTAGAAACGCATATGCTAACGGATGTCATTTTGTAATAGTTCAAGATCTAAAGATGCAAATTGAACGAAGTTGGGTTCTGTAACCACTTAAACGGATCAATATTTTTGAAAAACTTTCAAATAATGCTTATTTTTTTCATGTCTTTTAAAGAATTTTATTCTTTTACCACTGGTTTTTCAAAACAGAAATTATTGCCTAATTAAATCGGAAAAATACTCGGATTAACTAAGGCAAAATTTACAATTAAAATTTACTGGCGAGAGTAATAACTTATGATTGGACTAGGGATGCCCATGAGTGGCATGGGCAAATTATGATCGGCAAAAACACGTTGCTCGTATGACTTACGCGCAAATCAGGGAAAATATTAAATCCAGATTTCGTTAAAATCTTGTTCTCAGCATGCCTGATCAAGTTTTTGGAGCGATTAGATTATTTCAACGTTAACGGAAAAAGAATGAGTTGCTATAAACTTTTAAGACAACTTGTGTACCATTATTTTTGTAAAGAATTATTATTGTCTTGATTTTATTTTTTATTGTAAATTGGTTATGAAATTGTTACTCCTGTTTCATTAAATTAAAAAAAAAGTTGTCTATAAATTTTTGGGACGCACTGTGATACGATATTTTAAAGATAAATCTATCACAAAGATATTTTTGGTAAAATGTGGTAAAATAAAATATAAAAATAAAAAATAGTTGCAAGTCCTTTCCCATTCTCTATAGTTGTGCGATCTATAAGCTATGCGATAAATTTGCCAATTCTATCAACCTAAATATTCAGATCCTATGTAGACAAATATTATAAATAAGGAATGTAGCAAATAAAGTAAACAATAATGTAAATAAATAAAGTAAAAAAAAAAATAATAATAAAAATCGCTAATTTGGCAGTATTTTAGAACTACGTTAAATAGTCTTTAACCGTCTAAAGTCGTTAATTCTAAAAGGATTAATTTGCGCTATATTGTGGGGGAAAATGTTATTGTGTTTAGTTTAATAATCATATCTTTAAATCTTTTTTTCAATATATTTGTCTTTTTATAACTTATTTTAATATAATAAAATTACAATATAATTATTAAAAATGTATAATTCAATGACATAAACAAAAGGGCATTCGCCAAAAACATACAACATATCTATGATGTTTAATAAACAAACTCATTTCGAGATGTTATGGACTTCCCCTTTTCAACATGAGCTAGCCCTTTTCGTCCATGCGCAGTTCGCTCCAGGTTTCAAACAGACGTGGTTCATGGGTATATATTGTTTGTTCATATTGTTTGTCCCTATTATATTGTTTGTTCATATATAAAAGATTTTTTTTAATTGACTGTAAATCTATTGTAGTTTTTCTTATTCAATGTAAGTGTCATTTAGCGCGGTAAAATCGCGAAATCAATTTACCGCACTAATCGGCCAATACAAAGTCCTTTACAATACATCAACGGATTCCAATGATTTTAGGCGTTTTACTACCAGAAATTTCGTAAATCGTTATATTTTATAGTATTTTTTTCTTTTAAAAAGGTTAATATTAATTTACAAAAATTCCTATGAAATATCCTTCAAAGTCTTTAAAGCGTCCAACCCTAATATACAGAATAAAATATTCAACAACATTTTTAATGATTAAAATCGAAATCATCATTAAAAAAAAATGAATAAATAAATAAATTCAATTGATAATATAACATTAAAATTTTCATTATGAAAAATTTTCACTTTTAGACTTTTTTAAATTAAAAATTTCAATATTTTTGTATTAAGAAATTTCACACAATCTCTTTATAACTTAATACGACTTTTCATTTTAAAAAGCTCAAGAAACTTCAGAACAGTATTACTGTTATGAAAATAGGAATTATTCTAAAAACACTCATCAAATATCTAATTACGCAAGAAAATGAAGTGAAATGTTTTAGAAAATGAAAATTAAATGAAGGTACGAAATTCTCCGAAAATATTTTGAGCCTGCTTAAAATAAAGCTAAGGGAGTTTTCCTTATAATAAGTATTTGAATTCGATTTAAGCTAGCAATGAATGCAATCTTTAAATTACAAAATATAATTATTTTTTTAATTCAGTTTCATTTGATAAATTGAGAGATAGGCATTTTTTATTATAATGCTGCAGTACTGCAGAAAAATAATTCCCTTACTCTGCGTCACTCTTAATTGAAATAATTATAGAATAAATTTAAAGGAGAGAAATATTTGTCTTTTTATTAAAAAATCATAACAGGGCTGCCACCGGCGACCATTTTTTTATTCTAATTGGTATTAGTTTTTTAAAACAGAAAGACTTAACACAAACATTCCCAACGTTTGCAGGAAAAATACATTTAGAAATTTCATTCAGAATAATACTGGTGTGAACGGAATACAAAAATAGTCATCCGTGGCAAAACCCTGTAATAATAATAATACATTTCAAAAAGTGGTATATTTTAAAAAAGTATATACTACAACATTTTTTTTTTTTTTTAAGAAAACAAGAGCTTGTTTAGTTTAACTCGGCTAGTTAGCCATTTATTCAAACGAGATGGAACGCTTCGAAATGTAACGGAAGAAAATGTTTAAGAAGGAACTGTTTCATTGATTTAAAATAAATCTACAAAATTAGTTACAGTAATAGGTGCGTCTTTTATTGATAAGAATAACTCTCAAACAAAAGTTATAAAAAATACATCTTATATTGATCAGCTTAACTCTAAAAAAAATATTATTTTAAGCTAAGATTAACAAAGTACTATAAAACTCAGTTGTCCAACTTTTTAAAATTAAACTTTAATCGCATATGTAATCAGTAAAATATAATAAAGATCAGTTATTATGATGAAGTTATCAATTGAAGCTCTTATGTTCGGTATAAACGCGAATGAAAAAAAAAAAAAAATTATTCCAAATTGACACGATCATAGAATTCCACGCGAAATTAAAACCCGTCATCATTTTCATCTTCTCAAAATTTACCCACGCACTTCTAATATCCGTATTCACCATGTTTAAAAAATAGTGGTATTTCAGTTTGATCATTTTAAAATCACTTTAACTCAAAACTTGAAATCATTTAACTGATGAATAAGAACGAAATAAGACCGAAATCTCCAAATTTCTTAACAGATGATATTTTTTGCAAAGTATACGCATATTAATTTCTATTTTTTTTTTCAATTTTAAGAGAAAATGGAGTGATTCTGTTGCCATAATTATAAAATTGGTGCTAAAAACTATAAAACAATTAATATATCCAATTCAAATCAAGATACAGCTTTCAAACAAATTGCATTCAAAAGTACATTTTTTTCTCTATACGAAGGTATAAAATTTTAAATTTTGCGATGTTTAGACGCGTAAAATTTTAAGTAGCAAAAATTTAACAACCGAAATTACATTGGAAGGTGTTGCCATTCGCAAAATGACGCATGCGTTATGCACAGATACGTTTGGCCTTTATAATATAAATACAAATATAAAACATAGCGCTTGTATCCGAATTCGGATTTTAATTCATTTAGCATTTGAACATGAACATGAAGAGGCATTATACAGGGGCTTCCCAGTTGCGAAGCAACTCCACGCCCTGTCTATAAGTTACTGTAGAGCACATCGTGAGTTAAGCCTTAAAATCGTTTAGCTGTAGAACGAGTCTACTAAAAAATTAAGAAAAGTAAAAACTAAAAAATAAATTTAAATAGTAAGAGACTAAGTTAAATTTAAGAGCAAATTTGAAGGGCTCATTTAAAGTAGTTAAATCTTTCTGGTGTGAAATTTAGAAATATAGAACGAAATAGAAAGAATGTCCTTAATAGTAAAGTAAATTATTTTTACCCAAAAGCACTAAATTCGACTATTCATATTTTTGAATGAATTGACAGTTCAAATGGTTTTAGATATCTGCCTTGTTCAAATGACTATTATAATGTTTTTAATATAGTTTTTAGTTATCTTTGTTTTTAGGTGCGTTCAGAACTATATAAATACGCAGCACCTATATTCGCCTTTCAGTCTGTCCATCCGTCCGTCTGTTCTCTTATAACAGAGCAAAAACTACCCAATTGAAAC